>ML681996.1:37900930-37927606 GCA_007922195.1 Podocnemis expansa | reverse complement strand
AGGTCATTTGACTTCAAGCTCACCATAGTTATAACCTAACAACTGCTCTGATTTGCTGTTACTGTATAACCTGGTCCTATGTTTTACACCCCCTTGCATTTATTTTCATTCCATTCTGTAAGTTCACCCATCTTCAAAGCATCTGACAAAGTGGGATTTTCTCCCACGAAAGCTCATGCAAAAAATAAATGTTAGTCTTTAAGTGCCACTTTTTGGGGTGGTTTTTTTTTCTTTCTGTTGTGTCACCCTGATGCTAAAGACTTTCACTGTATGCGCTTTTTAGAATAATGGTATCTTCTTAGACTTCGTTTCAGCAGTTAGTTTTAACACAGATTTCACATGTGCCCATGATTTATGGATCCCACAAGCAAACATGATTAGAGTATATCTCATTTTAAATTTATCTATTCTGTTTTATCATTTGAGTGTATCAGTTTGTGTGCATGTATTGTGGCAAAGTTCCCCCTTGGCATTGCCAGGTAACCATCTTCTCCCTCTGGTGAGACAGGCCTAGGGTAAATTCACCCCACTTTGAGCAAGTCTTTTTCTACTTCCACCGTCTCTTGGTCACAAAGCTCCAGACAGCCATGGTCTGGCTGGTGTAGCACCCGTCCATCAAAAGCTGACGAGTCGGTAGGCCTGTGAGGCCCAGGATGCAGGCAGTACCTGATTCTGGTTTCTTCACTTGGTCTGCAGCCAGGGTGGTGTGGTGCTGAGGTCAGAGCTTCCTCAGGCCTCCTCTCTGGCTGTATCTGAGTTTGCTCCACTGCTCTCCTCCTGGGAAGGACATGGTCCTCTGGCCCCAGAAGAGTCTTTTTCCTCCTGCAAGCCTCTGGTAGCTTGTATCTGTCTCTTCGCCCCTTATTTCTAGCATAAGTGGGGCTTTTAAACAGGGCAGGAGCAGCCTTTGCCTAGCTTCAGGTCTCTCTAATCAGGCTGCTATCAGTCTCCCCTGCCAACAGGGAAAGGGGCTTTCACTATTCCAGAGCTGACATATCTGCCCTCAGTTACTGTTTTGTAGCTCCCTGGCCTGATGTTATCACAGTATTTATTTTTCTTGAGCTTTTTTGACTATCATAAAGAGTTCATGATGATACATTAGCAGTCATTCCTATGGAATGCAGTTGAAAAATGTAACTAATTTCACTCATGTCTGTGCCTGTTAATTGTTGGTTTCAGAAGGATATATAAAAACCAATTGTTCAATAAAAAAAAAAAGGAATGCTGCTGAGTGAATACTTTTCAAGAGGCTTTGTCTGGCACCCTACGCTTGTGAACAGAAATCAACAGTTTGTGTGGGTGTGACCTTGTTTGAACAGAGTCCACATAGTGATTCAAGCATCTATATCCCTCCTAAAAGTGAAACTTTTCTGCCCTACATTTTACTTTAACAGTCACACTGGGGTCTACTTTGTTTGTGGAAAAAATGTTGGATTGTTGCATGTGTTGAGATCAGAAGAATGGTTTATAGTTTCAACCTGGACTTTTAAAAGGAACCGAAGGAAGTTCAGGATCCAACCCACATGGATATTCACAAGTGGCATGAAGAAAGCACAGCTTATTCACTCTAATGGAATTGCACCATTTTAAACTTGCAGAAAATGTGTTTACTGTTAGCTTATCCTCAGCATTTGCTTGGGTTGCTATTGGTGTTGGGTATTGCTTCGTATCAGTTTCAGAATGCTGGTGAAAGAAGCCTTTGTCAGGTGTAAATTGTTCATTTGGAATGAGGTGGAAGTATGAAAAAAGTTAATTCCTACCAGAGTGGGAACAGTGTGAGAAATTCTCAGTGATAGGTAGAAGGTGTTCATACAGCCACTGTAAAGCCCATGCCCAGCAAAAATTAGAAGTGCTGCTTTAGGAACAAGTTAAAAAGCCCAGTTAATAAATGGAGACATTGTGGATCAGGCCATAGAGTTCAAGTCCAAGTCTGCTGGCACTGAGCTTCTGAGCATTGATTGTCATTTCAGAATCATGCATGAGCACTAACATGCATGCTAACAAAATCATAAGCATCTTTGGATTCCTTAAAATTTGACTTGTCTTTTTTAAGGTAAAGCTGTGGTTGTAAGATGTGAATTGCTAAAACAGCCTTCTTTGCATTCACAGTGCATACTTTTCATACATTATGATAACATTTTTAATTACAGAGCCCATGCTGGGACCAATTATGTAATTCCCAATATGAGCAAGTGCATTTTGTTGAATAATAGTTTGGATAAGTAAATAGTTTGGATAGGTAAATAATTCAGATTTTTAATACCATATTAGAAATCTTCAACTCCTTGGATAATTACCTGATGGGGGGGAATAGCAAAGGCATAGCCATACTTCATATGATTTTCCTAGGGCTTTGTGATAGATCACATGTGACGATCCACAGTAACATCACTGAGTAAAATGGAGCTCCTCTGTGATTTCGTAAAATCTTGAAATATAAGGCAAGGTACATCCAAAGAGCCAAACGTCCCTGAGAGGAGCAGGGGAGAGGCCAAACAAACCATCTTCCCACTGCACATCTTGCAGGAGGGGATGCTCAGGGACTGCCCCCTCTGAGCCCTCGACTCAAATTGCCTGAAGGGGGCAGGAATTAGGCAGAGTCGTGGTTCCATCACCTTTCCCCATCTGCAGCTTGCAGCACTGGCCAGGGATGCTAAAGGAGCAGATTGTGTGAGCAAAGCATTCTCACTCCCCAAGGACTGTGGGGCGCAGCCAGTCCAGACTGCCTCCCTATTGCTTGAGGCTATGGCTAAATGCCAAAGTCTAGCTCAGCGACAGCTGTGGTCACCAGTTATATCGCTAGTCAATGAAGTTATTGTATCCATCTCGGAATATCTTTTAACATTCGTTAGAAGACAGCTTGTGCCACCACTTAAGCATTTTTTTCAATCACATAATTACTTAATAGAGTGAAATATTTATCAAGTGTGCAGCCAAATTGCCCATAGATGGGAATAACCCTGAATGCTCCCATGGGAGCCTGGCACATGGCTAATTACAGTTGTATAATTAGCCATGTGGTGGGCTTGGAAGAAGCATTGAGGAAGCCAGCAGAGCCACAAGCAGCAAAGCAGAGATTGAGGAAGGGAAGACTGCCCTTGTAGCAGCAATGGAGGTAGTCAGTAATGCAGTAGGGTGAAGAATATGTCCAGACAGCATCCAAATAATGATGAGGGAGTAAGATAAGAGTAAATTCAGGCGTAAGTCATGGTATGTGGAAGGGAGTTATTTTTAACCCAAGTTCTTTTTTATTAGTGAGATATTTAAAATTGTGAAAGTTTTAATATCTTTACACTCAAGAAATGAATGAGCACCTATCATGAGAGAATAGTCTCTTACTCTGTATGCTACTTGTGTGCATATCTGCTGTCTCGGATTTTTTTTTATGATTTTTTTAGTTTGGGACCTGGATGCTAGCTCGGAGCCAGATTCTGCAATTCACAGGTTTGGGAATGTCAGCAGCACCTGACAGAGATGGGTTAATAGGCAAATTGAAGGTGATTATAATTACTGCGGTCACCAACGAATTGAAACAAAGCAACCGCTTAACACCATTTTATGTAAAATATAATATTTTAGCACAAGCTTGTCCAACTGAAAGCACAGTATGGATTCACGTTGGTGTAATATAAAGCCTAGCTGTAATTTGCTCCAGCTATAGGAGTTAACAGGAGTATAATGGGGGGTTTTATGACAAGTGAACAGTACCTTGATTTTTCTCCTTAAATTCATCCTCTCCAGCCATGCATTACATTGGATGGTCGGATCGATATCGACTGACAAGGATGTATGATACCTATTGAATTTCCTGCATTTCCCCTGAGGTCTTCTATCTAATTACTGACACAGCATAAGCTTGCACAAGCTGACACAACCAAAGCTTTAGGCAGTATGGCTATAGGTTAATTGCAGCCTCCCCTACCCATAATTTATTAACATTAACATGATGTTGCTAGCTATTAATTTTGAAGATTTCTGGATTTCATTACAAGCACAATCCTTCTCAAAGAAAACAAAGTTACTGAATTAAATAAATGTTATAAATCTGTTTAAACTGCTCAGTAATTTCTTTTAAACAGGTCACAGAAAAACAGAGACAAGCCTCACTAATTTGCCAAGAAAAGCATTATTTAAAACATTATGTAGTTTGTGCAATTAATTACCTTTCTTCTGGCAGGCAACATAATGAGCATGTATCTGTAATGCTGACTTTAATGAGCCCGTATTTTGGAAAATGGGGATTTCACATTGTAATGCTTGTCTTTCTCTTTGCTTAAAGAGATTTAGCACAACTTTTACTTAATGATACAATTTCCAAAAGTATAATTCCTAATAATAAGTTCTTGTGTTCTAATTCTTCCTCTGTGTGCTTTTGTGCGTGCGTACGCTAATGGAGGGTTACTAAATTATAGCAATATTTGGTGACCTCTGTTTTACAACACCATAAACTACTATAGATGGTATTAATATAGAGATTGAAGTGAGTTTCTACTATACTACTATACTAAACTACTATAGAGATGAGTTTAAGAGCAATGGCAGTTCTGAGCAATCAGTTATTTACACTGCCATAATCCCATTGCAATCAATAGAGTCACAGTGGCAGGGTAGCAATGTGGAGAATATAAGCCTAAGTCTCACAGGCCCATGCTATTGTTAGAACTTGTGGTGACTGTGTATTCTGTGAGCCAGGGAGTAGTGTAGAAAGCATCCGTACAGCCAGCTCTGCCCTCCATGGAGGAGCTGAAAGCTGCACAATTTCCCTATAGATCTTAGGGAATCTGAATATTTTAGTGGGTTTTGGCACTTTGTTGTCAATAGAAGGCAATCCACCCTACGAACAATCTTTAGGAAGCCACACAAGTAGAAATTTGTTTAGTTTTCTGATCCTTTTGTAGACTTTTTGCATGTCAGTGTTAATGTCACCCTTCAACTAGTCGTGCTTTGGGACGGGGAGTTGCTCTTCCCCTGTATTCTGCACAGCACCAAATCTGCTGAGTTCATAAAAATGGCATTTTCATTCCCTGTGCCAAGCTGCAGGGGACAGTACCAGTGAAATCAGATATAAAGTCAGTGATCACACAGCTATGAGTTTTAGATTAATAAAAGATTGGAAGCATATATGTGGAAAAAAACAGTACCATTAAGTAATATTTTGTGATACAATTGAATTTTTTTAAATACTTTAGTTCTGACAAAACCAGCCTGTGTATCTTGAGGGATGGCTGACTCACACAAAATAAAGTTGCACTTTTTAACTTGCTTTTCGTGGAGCCATTCCTACAAGGACTTAAAAGTCACATCCTGGTCTTATAAAATACACATATATAGATTTACATTCTTTCTTGCCTCATACAAATTTTTCAGTTTCCTTTCTTTGACTAATGAAGCCAGACAATTTCATTTAAGATAATTAACATTTAAACAGCTGATGAGAGAGAAAATTCAGTCTTAGATTTCTTTGGAACTTGGTCTCCCCAACCTCATTAGTGAAGAGCATTAAGATCTCAGCAATAGGTAAAGTCCAGCAATAGTGAAAACACAAAATTAATATCATATGTACTGAGAAAAATGTGAATAGCTGCCATAACCTCTCCCAACTGGTCATCTCCCTTGGTATTTAGACCCTTCAAACACTTGTAGACATTTATCATGCTCTCCCTTAGTCATTGTTTGGCCAAGCTAACATAGTTAGGCTTTTTAATCTTTTCTCATAAATCAAACTGTTCAATCCAAGATTGGTTTTGTTACTTTTATCTGAAGTCTTTCCAGTTTGATGACATCCTTCTGGGATCAAGTTGTTTCAGAGCTACAAACAACATTAAAATCACTGCTGCCGGGGAGAGCCTTGGGGGTAGGAGTTGGTCTTCATGGAGGGAGGGGTCTGCTGTTGCTTTGGTAGGGGGACTTGGTGTTTCTGGGTTGTACTGGGTGGTGTTTCATTAGCAGAGGGATAATGCTGGACTGAGCAGGCTGCTAGTATCCAAAATGGGGACTACAACTAGGTTGCACAGATCTTACGCTGATTGGTTCTGTCTCATTGTTTCCGTATACTCCTGTCTATGGCCTTCTGTTGTCTCTTGTCTTGTTCTGTGTTTGTACGACACGTAGCACAAGATCCTGGTTCATGACTGAGGCTCCTTAGTGCTATAGAAATTATTGCTACTAATAATGATAGTAATAAGAGACAAGGGGAAGTTCTTACTCTCTTTCTCGCACAGTGCTGCATGCACCAATCTGGGGGCTGTGAAGCTTTTTCCCCAGCCTTGGAGTCAAGGTGGACAAGGAGGGAATGAGGTAAAGGCAGAGGAACTGCTCTGTGATTAGGCAGCAGGCTGCTGAAGCAGACAAAGCAACAGGAAAGGAGAGAGGGAGCAGTTCCTTCTTTCCTTCCTCTTTCCCCAGATTTCTTCCAGCAATGCTGGGGATTTGCAGCTCTCAGCTGGTGGGTGACCACCCCCTGGTGACCCATTTCTGGGCCATAATCCAGCTGCCAACTGCTGTGCCTGTGCAGTGTGGCCTAAAACCATGTGAACAAGCAGTTTGTGTTAACAAAGAATAAATCCAGCCAAGCAAACGTAACAGCTTTTCCAGATAGTATTACAAAATTAGTACAGGCTGGAGGTGAAGTTAATGTCCTGTCTGGGTATTAATGGAACATTTGGTGGCATGTCTAATTGAAATTTGACTTGGCTAGGAGCACAGTCATATAGGTTGAGAGCAAGCTAAGACTCTAAACCAGGGGTCTCAAACTCAAATCACCATGAGGACTGCATGAGGACTAGTATATTAGCCCAAGGGCCATACTACTGAAACGTTTTCATACAGTGATATTGCAAATATCGGTAACAATAGTGTCATTGTAGGCTGCAGGAAATAGCTTTAGGGGCTACATGCAGTGCACGGGCTGCAAGTTTGAGATCCCTGCTCTAAACAGAAGCATAACAGTAATGATGAATGTCAATACTAGGATAGAGAGGAAGGAGGGAAGCAGCAGAGTTTGTATCAGGGATGGCCTTATTTACCCTAAATTCCTTTTGAAATTATCACATAGCGAATAAACCAGTATTTTGCGGGATCAGGCCCTTTGTATCTGATCCATTTGTCTGCTAAGGTCAATTTCAGACCCTTACTGGACTTCAACAGCCACTAACTCAGCAAAAGGAGAATGAAATCAGGTTACCCTTTGCTCATCCAAATAGATTTTTCCTTTTTCATTCCCATTGCTTGTAAAACATGTTCCTGGACCCAGTAATCTGTTAAAGTTAAGGTTACTTGATTCTGTCTATTCACCAGATTTCACAGAAGTCCCGTGACAGCATAGTAGAGAGGCAAGGTCTTCCTGTTTTTCCAAATTCAATAATTGCCAGTAGAAGGTTCTTTTTAAAGATATTGTCAGATTGCTGCTCATTGCTACCTGACCTGGAGGTTCTTTGTCATTTACACATTCTGTATTTGCTCTGTGTTGTGCATGGTGCATTGATAGGGTTGATAACATCAGCATCATACAAAAATGAAAGAAGAGTTCCCACATGTCATCACTTTTCTTCTTCATACATGTAATAGATTGCAACAGAGAAAATTAAATAAAGGGTTTCTTTTCTAAGAAACCATGAATCCACCTTTTCAACTTCCTAAATTAATTTTGGAATACAGTAACTTACAATACAGACAGCCTAATTTTCTTCCAGCAAAGCTCTCCATATACAGTTTTCACCATACAAATCATATTAAATGAAAAATAAACCTAAAACCTTCCAAGTTTATAAAAGTGTAGCCACTTATTCCTACAGTGTAATACAGTTTTTTGTTTTTAATAAATATGTATACTACAAAAAAAAAGTGTAGTTTACTGGCTAACACAGAGGCCTGGAAATAACATGCTTGGATTCTCCTCTCATCTATGTGTAACCATGATGAAGTTGATTAGAGTGATGTTTGCAAACGCTGATCTTTGATTTTGAAAACTTTTGGGTTTGGGAGCACAGTTTGAGACACTGAGGGGCCACACTCAGTTTGGAAAAATTTCAGTAAGAGTTATGGGCATTAATGAAAATTGAGCCACTTCTGAAAAATGCTTTTGTCACGTTTGGGTAATTGTTGATTACATCAATTTATGTGGTATAATCTCTACTTAACAGATACAGTGAGCTTTAATTAGTACTTGTAAAATACTTTGACTGAATTGAGTCCAAAATAACTAATGAAGAACCTAAAAATATCATTTTCATTTTTTTAGTTGAACTGTGCAACTTTATTCTTGGCAGACTTTTCTGTAAATATAATAATTTGAGATTAGGCATATCTTTATCACAGAGCTCCCTTATGGTAACCCCACTGGCAGTGTTACTTTTGATGTTTTCTCATTTTTGCTCTGTATCTCAATGGATGCTGAATAACCTGGAAACATCAAATAAAATCACAGCTTCTGTCATTTCACATCAGCCTTATCCAACTTCTTATTGTGATATAACTCTAATCCCACATATAGGCACATTTTGCATGTAAGAGTTTAACAGCATGGTCTCTCCTTTGTTATAGGGTTACTATTAGTGAAATATCATGAAGTCTGTTGGATTTATTGTAGCTCAAGGAGGAAGAGAATCCAACTCTGAAATTACATTGATAACAATCTTTTTAAATTCCCAGATTGGTTTAAATAGGTTTCAGTATGTTCTGTCATCAAGAAATAACTCTCTCTCTTTTCCAAAGACCCTAGCTTCTATTCAGTGGGAACTTTATTGGAAAAGTTTTCTATTGTACAAGTGAGTCATTGCTATGAATAATTTCATTTCCCAACAAATCTTGGCTTATTTGATTTTGATGGAGTCTTTCTCCAAATTCCCCAGGTTGGGCATATAAATGAAAATCCCAATACATTGTTTCATTGTGCCGAAAGGAGAAATACATTTATAAAAGCACTCATCATTTCTTTGTTTTTTCTTTTTCAAGAGGCACTTGTCCCCTGAAGAATTCCAGGAAGTCTTCAAAATGAGCATTGAAGAATTTGATCGTCTGGCACTTTGGAAGAGGAATGACCTAAAGAAAAAGGCCCTGCTTTTCTAACCTCCCTCAAACGGGGGGGGGGGGGGTGCTTAATCAAAACAAAAAATGTCTTGCCAGAAGTCTCATATGCAGTTACTGTTCAAATATTGTCCTGATTCATTGTGTTAGTTTATGTGGGAGGGGAGCAAAGGAAAAGATTATACAGCAGTGCATTGGAATAGAGGTAATTTGCTGACAGTGCATGACCAGCTGGTTCTGTCAGTAGCTCCTGGTCCTAGCCAGTTTACAAAAATTGAGCTTTAAATTAATTGTTGCTTGTGGTTATTGCTTGATGAAAAAGGAGATCTTAAAAGAAAGATAAATGTCGCTGTGACAAAAGAAATCAATTTCACATTTCTGTTCAATCAGTTTCACAATAGTAATGAAATTTTTACAAATCACATGACTGAAGTTCTCCTTTGAGAGGGACTATAGGCGCTTTTTTTTTTTTTTTTTTTTTTTTTTTTTAAGTAATAGGGTAAAGGCCAAAGAAAAGCGTTTTAGCAAGTTCTTATTACAACTGTTTTTGTGCGGTACTTTTTGGGAATGAAAGCAAAACTATCAAAGCACCTTAAATCTAGTTCTTATACTTTAGATGGAAGCTACGCTCTAAAAGGTTACATACATCTAAATGGTAACTTCAGTTAAAACACAGAGTTTTTATTTTATTACAAAATCTATTGTAACAAAATACAGATATAGTAATGACTAGAACATATAAAGAGACCTACTAAAAATATTTTATGTCCCATTTATCAGGAAAACGAACGCCTTATACAAAACTGGTTCAATGGTATAAAGTACCAGATACTTGTGTTTTCCTGATCTTTGGGGGATTTTTTACATTTCATGCTGATACAAATACCATGTAAGCTTAATTCTATATATACATATCTATATCTACATATAAAATAATATTGTTTTGTAAATATATGTTAAAATGTAAAGGCATACTTATTTCCTCCACCCTTTGGCATTTCT
The DNA here is from genome assembly GCA_007922195.1 of Podocnemis expansa. Classification (NCBI taxonomy): domain Eukaryota; kingdom Metazoa; phylum Chordata; order Testudines; family Podocnemididae; genus Podocnemis; species Podocnemis expansa. The sequence goes on along the minus strand of ML681996.1, from coordinate 37,917,580 downwards.
TTTTAAGCCTTAAGAGCTACGGTAGCAATTTGATAGCTGTGGAATAGTCGTGTTCAGCATAAAATGTAACAAAAAAACAAACTAAAAAAAGCTTGATGTGCTCTATCAATAATTATCAAATGGTAACCAAATATATCTGTTATCAAAACCCTGTTCATTAATATTTGCATGTTTCTGTACAAATCAGATAAAAATCCCTTGTAATATTGGTGCAGCACCTTGAAACTTTATCTTAAATAACAAGTAAAGTTAACAGATTCTACATGTTTGATATGAGCATTAGATATTAAGATCTCTTCCAAATGAAAGACAGTATTAAATTTAATAATTTCATATGGCCAAAACTACACTTGCTGATGAAGAATGTTTTTAAAGTGAGTTGCTAGTTTTATGTAATACTAAAAGAGCATTAAAAAAAGTAATTTTTCTGCCATATGTTAGCATTCTGCATTTTTACTGTCTTGGATGTCTGTACTCATCTTTTATATCATTGTCTTTTTTGCATTTCCTTAAAGTAACTTTAATATATGCACTGCTTCACACTAGTTCAACTGGTTCAGTGATGGAGAAATTGTAGCGTTGAACATGCCTTCTTCCAATCAACATTCAAAATTCATGCCGATGGAAATAAATATTTTCTCATGACCTAAATGTTTTGTCTGCTATAATACAAATGTTTAGAAATATCATTAAAAGGAACACTTTATTCAATAAACATGCTAATCATTTTACTGTATATAATTTCAAATTGTAATGCTGCTGTAAGTCTGTTCTTCTGTTGATACTAATATGTAACTCTCATTAAACTTACAGGGAATTGTGTTCACATATTCTGGAGAGGGGATTGCCTATAATATTTAACACAGAACTGAATTCTGCCAATAGTTTTTCCCACTGGAGTCAGTGGGAGCTGGAGACTTGTACTTACAACCAATGGGTGAAATTCACTCATGTTTCAAATGCTCATCAATCCCTTTGCACAAATCCTCAAAATAAGGATTAAATGGCACTTTTGTAGTGCATGGGTCCCTGTAGGCCTTCTATACCGGTGTGAACTTCACCTATAATGACACTATAAGTCTTTAAATATGCTGCCTTAACCTGGATTTTTATATGTTCATTAGACAGCTATCTTGCACATGAACTTTAATTAAAATATCTTGTGTGCCAGATCATTAATGCTAAAGTCTCTAATGAGCCTGTTACAATTATAACTTTTCCATGCTTGGGCCAAACATGTACCCCTTAATGAGGTTTTTATGAAGGTTTGAAAATTTTCAGTTTTGCATAAAAGCAGCACAATTTGATATGCTGTTCTTTATTTTCAGATAATGCCTGCTCATGGATGTTTCCATGTTTCAAGTTTCTACTTCCACCAGGGCCCAATTATCACAGGGTCTTTAGGGGCTTGAGCTCGGGGTCTTAACCAAAAAGGGGGCCCTGGGCCCTTGAGCCAGAAGCAAGCCTTTGTGCTCCACCCTGCCCCCTGGGCCAGCTGACCTGCTCCCTTGGGCAGGGTGGTGCAAGCTAACCCCTGTTCACTCTCCCGGGGTGGTGGGGTTGGCTGGTTTGCGGCAAGGCTACCACCGCTCTGGCATGACCTTCCCAGGCCATGGTCCTGGGGGGCTGTGTTGGAGGCTCTCATGCTGCACACCAGGTGGTCCCCCCAGCCTCCGGCAGACAGGCTGGAGTGGAGTCAGGGTGGGCATGCCTTCTGGCCCCGTGGATCCCCACAGTGATCGGGGGGTGCAGCAGGGGCTTGCCTGTGAGATGTGGGGGACCCACAGGGGGTGTTCTGGGGGGGGCAGATAAGCAGGCTTCCTGCAGTAGGGGCAGCCTAGGGCTCCTGTTAATCTAGCCCTGACATCCGTGTTATGTTATCAACCTGCATTTTGCTCCTATGTAGTTATTCCCTAATTTCCCTTACACATTTTGGAGCCTTATTCTCATTCACAATAAGACTGTTTTACAGACCTGTTAAACCAGACTGATTATTGAGTGGCTGGAGAGCACACACCCATTGCCTGGAACCGATTACACACAGGAGGCTGATTTGGGCCGACCTAGCAGTGGCTGACCACCTAGCAAAGCAAGGTAAGTTGGGGTCTAGAAGTGGCAACGGGGAGGTCCAGTGGCACCCCACACCAGATTCTGGGAGGGGAACACCACAGAAGCAATGAATTCTGTTCAGTTTATCCCCCTCGGAGATTCAATGTTTCGTCTCTGGATCTGATCTGGCTATCTGAGACACCTGGATCTCCCTTGCTGTGTGGTTTGGCCATCACCTTACGCATTTCAGTGCAGGAGTTATCTCCACCCGGCCAGCACACACAGCAATGCTGAAGCTAGCCTGTTTAATCAACCTGGCTTTTGAGACAAATAAATCCTGTGATGAAAGCTGTGGCATACCTGAGCTCCTCTTCCATGCAGGAAATCAGTCACCTCCCTGATTGCCATTACCAGAGGCGATGATATCTTTTTCCTGTTTCCTTTCTGTAGACTGGCTCTGCTTCTTCTGCCTAGAGGCCACTGTTACTCTGTTGTTCAGACTTTGAAAGCTGAAGCAGCTGAGGTGCAGATTGGGAAAGAGAGAGTTGCGGGAAACTACATAGACTCCAATAACCTTCTTTAAAAAGATTGCAGGTGTGTGTCCAGAGAACATATGAAGGTCAACAGACATGATTTCTCTGCCATCACATGAAATGCTGGGGAGCCTTGAAGCTGACCTCTGATCTTATCAAGCCAGACTGCTTTAGCCAGTCAGTTTCTAGCTGATCTCCTGCAGGATGATGATATTTTATTTGCATGTAAGATGGATGAGCTCCAGAGCACTCTCTCTGGGCCATTTTCGATTGTAAGAGCTGTGGCATCCTACCAGGCACTGTGCTCCTTGCCGTGGTTAGACTTAGTTTCTGAGGTGGGCATCCAAGATCCAGCCTGCTGCATGACTGACTTCATTACTTATACAACTGTATGGCTATAGTGGTGGTATATACAGATGATCTCAATGCCTTCTTTAACAAAATAAGGGTGCAGAATGTCCATAAAAACATAAAGAACTTCCTTTGTCTCAAAAAACCCCTTCTTGAAACAGGAATGTCTGCCAATTGTCAAACAGTTATCATCCAACCACCACATTTTTGGGAGAGTGGTTGAAAGAGCAGTTGCTGTTCACATGTAGGTGGATTTGACAATTTGTAACAATCTATGTCCTAGCTTTCTCTTGGAGCTGAGATGACCTTTTTCAGGAATGGGCATCATGTTCTTTAGCTGCTGTTAGATCAGCATCCAGTTTTGGTGCAGAGCAGTTACTTGGGCAACTGAAGAACAATTGTGGCGTGACTGGAACTAAAACATAGGAGTTGATCTATAATGATTGGCAACTGTGCCTGTCACAGAGATGTGTATCAGTTCTATTTCCCAGATTGTTCAACTTGTACATGAGGCTTCTCGGTAGCTTCTAAATTTCTAAACACAAGGTTAGGTATCACTTACAAGTTGATAATTAAAAAAAAGTATATCTTTTCCCTGTGGCCCCATAAGTTCAGTCCTTGCTATGGAGAAATACTGGGATGATGATACCATCTGGATGTCCTGGTGCTATTCAGCCCTCTGTCGTGCTGTTGGATCAAGGCTGTTGATGTGAAGGCTTGCTTCCCTTCTGTGTCTTTGCTTGTGCGGGAGATTCTTTCTTAGCCTGTGAATCAGTGGCATCATTTTTGACTATGCCATAGTTTATAAGGGGTTAGTGCCGCATGCCATTTGGTAGAAATACATTCCCTTGTGACAATGCAGATGGATGATTTTTGGGGAGAAGGAACAATATTTACTTAAAATGGTATGATAAGAGATATTGTTATAGAAGTGTTGTTATGTGGACTTTCAAAACAGAGTATGTGTGGTACGAAGACTAAAAAGAACATATACCATTGGCCATGCCTATACTACAAAAGCTAAGTCAACTTTAGGTAGACCTTGTTAAGTCAACTTAATAAGGCCACACTGCATTAAGTCGACTTTATTAAGTCAACTTCAATGGCCACATTGTTAAGTCGACTTAACCCTTAAAGTTGACTTTAAGGTCAGGAGTTATTAAGTTGACTTAAGGAAGCCCTTAAGCCAACTTAATGAACTCCAAATGTGGCCAGGGCTTTGCTCAAGTTGACCTAAGCTCATAGTGTAGACATATCCAATATTGAGTGCACAGAGAGACACGGGCTTGGATACCTGGATGGGAGTTGCACCCAGACTGCACATTTGGAACTCTGAAGTGGTTGAATTTGAAAGATGGGTGGTTGGTGCCTCAGGAGGGAAGGAGCGGGATCACAGAGGAGGTTGAGGAGCTACACTGTGATCAGGAAGGGAAGCACTGCTGGGCTTTTCAGAGGTTAGGCTTTCCTCTCCTGAAGTAAAAAGTAGGATACTGACAGCTATTATGATGTTTAATCTCATTTAATCAACGTTCAGTGGTTTTTCAAACACAGAATTTAGAGCAGAGGTCTCAAACACACGGCCTGTGGGCCGCATGGGGTCCTAAAGCTATTTCCTGCAGCCCGTGACGACATGATCATTACCGATATTTGCAATATTGTTGTATGAAAAGGTTTCAGTGGTGCGGCCCTTGGGCTAACATATAAGTCCTCATTCGGCCCTCATGGTGATTTGAGTTTGAGACCCCTGATTTAGAGGCATTCTCAATAGACGTGTGGAACAGATCTGCAGGGCCCTGTAAATAAGGTTAGGGAAAGCAGCTAGGGTTGCTGAGCATTTAAAGGCCTGCAAGGAACCTTAAAAGTGAGAAGGGCTGAACTAATAACTTCAACACTAGTGTTGAAAACAAGTTGTGTGCCTGGGGAGTGGTAAGACATGAAAATATTACTTGCTTTTTAAGGCAACTCTGAGCAACAAGTGGCAGATTGATCTTTTTATTATTCTTATTGTCAGTATTGTTTTAAGTTGGCACTGGTATTTTTAAAGCCCATAATGAAGGGTTTCTTTACCGTTGCTGCAAGGTCACTGACTGCCATCCCCCGCTGTATGCCAAAACCACCCTCCCACATAGCCACTATCCCCCACATCTACAGGGAGTCAGAACTCTTTGCCATTCTTGTTCTGCTGATGGGAGATGGGGGGTGGAGGTCTGGCTAGATGGGAGAGTATATTCCATTACCTTTCCTGCTTCCTGTCTGCTTTGGGTCTTTTTTGATTCTCAGTGGAGAAGGAATGGGAGAGCAAGTCGATACACTCTGCCATTTGTTTGCTTTTTTGGAGACATAAGATGAGCCATGTCATGTGTGGACCAACAGACAGTGCTTTCAAAATTTTCTGGCTTTGGTCACATGGAGAGCATCCATACCCACAGTGGAATACAGAGAGGGATCATGCATATTAAAGACCCTCTAGTTACTATAAGCTGAGTAACTTTCTCTTATGTTGACCTAGAAGGTAGCAAAAAATTTGATATGATCTAACCCCCCTAATAAGTTTCAGGGACTAACATATATTGACTAATTCCTTAACAGAGAAAAAAATAATCTGTAACTGTCAAAGAGAAAATGAAATAAAGAATATTCATCAGTATGCCTCATAACCTGAATGTGGCTTTTTGAGTGCCCAAGATGACTATGCTCCAACCATGCCTGATACATATATCACTGCAACTGTGTAAGCAGGTTTCCTTCTGATATGTTCACTCCATGCAACTATATAGTTCTCTATTATCTAATACCTGAAGAGTTTCAACCATCAGTTACTTTCACAAAAGAGTAGTTGATCCATGCATGCAATTCCCATCTTTGACCATGAGAATTCTGCCCAGACTGAGAACAATATAAACTTATGTCATTGGAAGCAGATTCTTCTTGAGCGCAAGTATAACCCACTGGGCAGTGTGTAATATGTGCCCAATGCACAGAAGATGCGAGTCTCCAACCACATGACAGTATCAGTTTTAGCCAGTACACCAAGGGCTAAACTGGGAAACTCCAGAGTTGCAAGCATGAGTCTCTGTAGCATGAGAGAGAGGCAGGCTCTACTCATGGAGGTGGTAAGAAATTCTCATTCTCTGTTTATAGGCAGTGGTGGGAACATGTAATGTACTGACCAACAGGTCACACAAGATATGAAGAATTTTACCATTCAACACATGCCTCTAGAAATTTGTGATGAACAACGCGAGGACAAAGACCCGCTCCTCAGATGGTGTAAAACTGCATAAGTCTGTTGGCCTCAATGGAGTGATGCTGTTTTACGCCAGCTGGAAGTTTTTATGGTTGACAAAACAACAAAGAATATGATCCTGTAAAGGGCTGAGCATTTTGACACTGACTGATATCAAGCTGACCTCATGAAGCTTGGAGAGGTTGGGCTCCCTGCAAGGGACACTCCACACTTCGGGTCCACCATAAAATGAGTGAGATAACTACTTGGGGGTTTTCACTTGTTTAACTTACCCTCCCTTCTGTGATGTAGTGTAGCTATGACAGCACAATTTGTCCCTCAGAATCACCTGAAAGAGACTATTTCTGCAATTACACTGTTTCTGCAAAGAAACAGTAAAGACATGAGTCATGTACAAATTTTATCCAATTAAACAGGAATTTATAGGAGGCAAAAGGATGATAAACTTTGAAATTCTGTTTTAGCAGTGACTTGATTCAATTTACTCTAACATGACTCCCCAAATATAGGTAAAATTGTTTTTCATGTTGCTGTGAGAATCATATATTCACCATCAAATGTTGCAGTATTTCAGAAAGAAATTACTGCTTTAATTTGACTATTATTTTTCTCTACTTTTTTTTGGCAGCGCATGAATGACTATGTGCATGGTACAATAAAACTTTTATGTATAAATGTGAAATATTACTTTATTGTAGTAATTTCTGCCTACTCCTATTTAAAAAATTAATCTAATCCCCTCCCAGGAAAAAAAAAGCCCATAAAATGGCTCTTTTGCTAAATAGGGACTCAGGTAAAAGATGTGGGATGTAATAGAACATACAGTAGAATTCTGCTCCCATTTAAGTAATAAATAAATAAATAAATAAATAAAAATGGCTATTGACAGAGGGAACAGAATCATACCATAAGTTAGTTTGAGTTGTTGAATCATGTTTCATGGACAATAAAAATGTGAGTTTTTTCTTACATTTTTTTAAAAGTATTATTTTAACTTATGCTGGAAAAAAGGCAGTTTTAGGTTACAGTGTGCAAATATATGGAAAACACATTAAACCTATGCAGTGAATGTAAATTTCACATCTGGAATATACTTGCATGTAATTAGATTAAACTATGCGTTTCAGTCCTGCTACAAATCATTTAATGACTGTAATAGTATTACTGTTCTAATGGGATATTATTATGGCATCACATACTGCATCAGTCTGGAATTAGCATATGTCTAAAAATATACTTACACCTAGTCCTTACTAGGAAATTGGTGGCAAAACTTCTGTTTATGTCAATAAGAGTAGAATTGGACCCACTATATGTAGAAGCAAACATAACAATAATACTGAGCCTTACATAGGGTTATTTATGCCTAAATCTCAAAATGCTTTTAGTATGTACCATGAAAGAAGAAAGTGACCATAACCCAAACTAATGTCAGTGAACATTTTTGTTCATTCAGTATTCCATCAGAGTCCCCTTGAACTCAGCAGGTGAGGAATATAATAGAGCATGCAATAGTTGTGCTAAAAATGTTTTTACATGAGGAAAAAAATAGTAAGCACTTAAGCATTTGACCCAGTATATCTTAAATTACTTTAAGAAGCATTCCAAAACTACTAATCTGGTTTTACTGTTTTGGCAGCAGGAAAATATAACTCAACTTTCAATTTAAAAAATGATTGACACAGTATATCAGAGACATAAATGAAGTGAAAAAATATTTCATGGTAATCAATGGGAAAAAAACTATTCAACAGAGAGTAATTAGGAAGAAGTGCAATGTAAATGTTTTACTATGTTCCAATGAGATTATTCAGAACAAGAACATGAGAATTTTCAGGAATATTAAAAGCAAGATCTGAGAAGTAATTGTTCCTCTACTCTCTGCTGATGTGGCTTCATTTGGAGTGTTGTTTCCAGTTCAGGGTACAACATTTTGAGGGGTGGGAGTGTGATGCTGAATGTGACCGACTGTTGATGAAACTGGGAAGACATGCTTGACAGTGCCACAGGGAACAGGAGAGTATAGTTTGCAAGAGCCATCTAATTCAGGCATCATGCGTGACAAGCCAGGGGATGCCAAGGATGACCAGTGAATGTACAGCACAGATAACCCAGAATTCTGAGATCTCTTGGGCTATATCTATATCTAAAAGCTTAGTTCGAACTTGCTTAGTTTGTTTGAACTAACAGTGGCTTTTCAGTTCGAACTAACTTTTTAGTAAGAACTAGCCGTGCTTTTTTTAGTTTGAACTAACTTTTCAGTTCAAACTAAAAAAGTGCAGCTAGATTGACTACATCACGCTAGTTCAAACCAAAGTTCAAACTAAATTCGAACTAAGCACTAAGTTCAAATTAACCATTTGAACTAACCAGTTTGAACTAAGCTTTGCTTAGTTCAAACTAAACAATTTTTTAGTTTAAAGTAGGAAAAGCCTAGTGTAGAAATGGAGCAGATTAGTCTGGAACTCAAGATTAAGCCTCCATAATCTGGACTAATTTGCTAGTGTAGACATAGCTTTGGGCTAAAAGTTAGTCCAACATAAAAAACCATGCTTAGTTCAAACTAACTTCAAACTACTTAGTTTGGACTAACCAAGTCCAAAGTAAGCTTTTAAGTGTAGACATAGCCTTGGTGACTGCCAGATGTGATGACCTCCAGATGAGGTCCTAAAGAGATGAGCTATCCATTGATAGCATCCATAATCTTAGGGAAGTTCCTACAGAGTTCTGGCTCACAAAATTGCCTGAGGCACTCAAGTTGACCAGTCCTTCTAGGTCAATGTTTGGCATGGCAGAATGCTGAAGCTGAAGGTGGGAATTCAGTACTGTGATAGTTAGGAGTTGCTAGGTTCTGGTGGAGAAGCAGAATTATGATTCACCGTGGGAAGGAGTGGAGCATTACCCCACAGCTAGGTCAAATGGGGGAGAAGCTAGTCAAGGTATAAAGCCAGGAAGTTTGCAGTAAAAAGAGGTTACAGTGTGGAAGCTGGAAATTGTTCTCTAGGCCTAGGGTGGGGAAAAAGAAGGAACCTGGGAGAGAGAGTCCCTGAGATCTTGAGCCTGAGGAGGGAAGGGTTTACCACAAGGTGGTGGAGAACGCTTGTGGGAGGCAGAGTAGGCAGCAGCTCAGGAAAAAAGCAGCAAAGTTAGAGATTGTGCACACCTTGGCTGTTGATTGTAGGATCTCTGAGCTGGAACCCAGAGTAGCAGATGGGCCCAAACTCAACCCACCAGTCACTGGGAACTGGGATACAATTATAGAAGATGCCAGCCATGGCCAGCTGGTTCAGAGGAACGTTGATACCCTGGAAGGGGAAGCTATAGAATAACCTAGCCAGAGGGCTGAGTCACAGAAAGAGAGAGCACCCCAAGTCACAGAAGAGAGAAAGGGAGAGGCCATGGAGTGAGTGGACAATGGGAAGGGGTACTAGATATGAGCAAAGCTAATTCCCTAGATAGGGCCATGAGGACTTGCTGCACCAGTGACTGAATCTCATGAAAAAAACAAAAAAACAAGGAGTCATGTGGCACTTTGAGACTAACAGATTTATTTTTCACATGAGCTTTTGTGGAAGAAAATCCCACTTCCAGCACTAAGCTTCACATTCTGCTGCAACATGCACAGCCCCAGTACCCAATGTTGTTGGAGAGGTGGGGCTGGATTTGGTTGACTTCCATTGGTGCAGGGTCTGGTAGAACAAATGAGACTATGGAAGGCAGACAAGTTCTGGCTAGTGGGGATTGGGTAGCACAGTGCTTTCTTAGACTCTCTCCATTAGTCATTCAAATCAAATCAAATCATAGGGCTGGAAGGGACCTCGTGAGATCATCGAGTCCAACCCCCTGGGAATTGAACCCAGGACCTTCTGCATGTTAAGCAGAGGTGCTAGCCACTACACTCATCAACCCAGATGCAAAGATTGCTTAAAGCTCCCAGGCTAGGCAGAGATTTCACCAGTGCTATTTCATCCTTGAACAGACATTGAAATTCTATAGTGGGTGATGGTCCTGGCACCATTTCAGGTATAAAAACTGCTGTGGCATATTCTCAATCACCCATACAAAGCTACTCCTAAAATGCATCCTTTCCACTGTTGGCTATTGCATTTGTTTGTGCATATACTTGGCTATCTATATACGTACAGATGCATACACACACATACAGTGTGAGTGACATATATGTATCTATGACCCATCTATAGAGCTCTGTGCATGCGTGTGTGTGTGCGCTTATAGCCAGGCTGTTATTCTATTGGTAAGTGGCTTTAGCACATGAGGAACTGGACTGCTTGAGGAGTCAGCAGCAGAGGGGGAGTTGAGGTGTAAGTAAACTGTAATTAAATTAATCCTCCCCAGATTATGGTTGCTTGCTATATGTAGTATGTCTTCCCAGGTGATGTCAGTACATTTAATATCCTTTGTCATGGTCTTCTGTTAGTTTTTAACTCAATCTTCCTCATTTGTTTTTTCTTTCCATGGGCATCCAATTCAATGTTCGCTTAGAATGTCTCCTCTCTGCCTCATGGTGTACATGTGCCAACTGTCTGAACATTTTTTTTAAATATATTCTAACATGTCCTGCACTGTTAGGTCCTTTACTCACACATTAATTCATTAGCGAGTGTGTAAGATTCAGGATCTAGATCTTTGTGCCCCCTATGAAGTCAACACACTGACAAATCCCAAGTAGTTTTTAGCCAGGAGCTCAAAGTGTGTAAGAGGGGCATTGGCTGGTCCCAGAGCATGCCCATCTTGCCATGCCGACTCCGATTTGCCTCATGATCAAGGCCCAGCTGTGAACTTCCATGGGAATTGACTCCCAACCCACAGGCCTCATGTCGAAAGGTCCCTGCCCTATTTTCCCTTCCTCAAGGCTCAGTAGTGGTGGAAAGAACCCAGCCAGCCCCATTGCCTCACTTGTCTGGGTGATAATATGGTGAATTGCCTCATTCCCAATTGCATATGCTTGGTTAGTCCAAACTAAGCTGTTCAAAAGTTAGTTCGAACTAAGCATTTTTTTTTTTTTTTAGTTTGAACTAACTTTTTAGTTTCAACTAAAAAAGCATGCTTAGTTTGAACTACAAATTAGTTCAAACTTAAAAAAAGTGCTTAGTTTGAACTAACCCCTAGTTCAAACGTGTTTAGTTCAAACTAGCATGCCTACACTGTGCTAGTTTGAACTAAATATGCAAATTAGTTTGAACTAACCAGTTAGTTCAGACAGAGTCTTCCAGCTGGGAGGGAACTGCCCGAGGCTGGGCCTGGGAGTTTTTAAAACTCCCGCCCTGGCCTGAGCCTGCTCTGAGCATAGTCAGAGCAGGGTCAGGCCAGGAGCCTCAGCCATTGGCGCAGCCACGCTGTCCTCTGGCAGCCAGATAAGGGAGCCGGGGGCTGGCGGGGGAGAGTCCAGGGGCAGGCATGCCAGCACGGCAAGGAAAGGGTGCTGGGGAGGGGGTCTGCCTGGGGCAGCAGGGGAAAGTGGCAGGACCAGGGGGTTAAAGGAAGGGCTGGGAGCGGTGCCAGAGGGGATTGGGAAGGGCTCAAGGAACTAGTGGGAGGGTAGACAATGGATCGGGCTGCGAGTGGCCAGTGGGGGCCTGGGCTCCACCTAATATTTACATTTTGTGGCAACCCTGGTCAGGCCACTTAACTATTCCCCTCTCAGCTTCACTCAGGTAGGTCAGCGTTCCCTCTCCACCTCCTGTCACTCCTTTCTTGTAACCCAAATATGATTGGGACCCTTTGGAGCCCCCACCCACTTCTTCCTTCTGCCCGACGATTCTGGAGTCACCGCATTCAATTGTGCTAAGCATTATTCTTAGATAATGATTGTTAAAGAGGATTTCTGTGGTCTCCTGAAGCCTACTGGAACCAGAGAATGACAACAATCAAGAAAAGACAAGGTGGGTGAGGTAATATCTTTTATTGTATCAACTTCCCTCTTCCATCTCGTATCTGTAATACTCTGGGTCTGACAAACTAGAAAACCGCTGCGCACATCAAGAAGCTAAAATACACTGAAAAAAAAACTGGTCTTAGGAGATTTGCCAGTAACATAAAATAAAGAGAGGTAGACCAAACTAGCTGCAGGATGCTTAAAAAATAAATACATATATATTACAAAGGGAGAATCTTGTATGGACCAGGAGTTTAATAAAAGGTTAGCTCAGTGTTTTGACAGAAAGTGCTAAATAAGTGCAAAGCCCACTGAAGTTAATGGGAGAGTTATGAGTGAGAAAGGACTGCAAATGGTATATTTAATTCTCTCTAAAACTAAAAATCATGTTTTACTGAAGGGAAAGGTTATGTGCATATGTTTAGCTACAAGCCTGAAACAGAAGAGTGTAGGTAGGAAAATAATTTTCACTCACATATTAAGACTTGGTAAAGTCAATGTCATCTTTTCCTCCACACACACTGCCTCAAAATCTCAAAGGAGCATTTTAAAGATATTTTTAGACCCCCTACAGATAGATGAGAATTATAGTAAACGTTCCCAGGAGCATACAGCAAAAAGTATTGTTCCTGCAGGGTGCAATTCACCCCATGCAGAGGACCAGCACATGCCTTGCATTACTTAAATCCCACATGAGCCCTATTTTTAGGACTTAAGTGGCGCACTTATGCTTTTTCTGCACAGGTGTGAAGTTCACCTCTATAGAGGAAAAACTGAGCAACAGTCTACAAAAAAAAAAGTGTAAAGTGGGCTGAAATAACTCTGATTTGCAAATTATATTTAATATTGAAAATACCATATTTTCCCAAGCTTAATTATTGTTGTTATGATGAACACTGTACACATATACATGAAGCTAAGAGGCAGATTTTCTGGGGTAGAAACAATGGAGCAGATCCTGGTGTATAATGATGTAGCTCTATAAATAGATCTTTGCACATCTTTATTAAACGCCTTAGTGTAATATCCTGATGTAAACAGAAATTGTGCATAAACATTAATTGTAGTCTTTAGTGAACAGGGCTATGTGAAGTTTAATATTTTTCTCAATGACTCCATATGAAATATGTTCAGTTTACAAGAAAAAAAAGCATTATCGCAGTTATGCAAATTCAACTTAAGATCTGAAAGTCAAGCTGGGTTCTTTCTAATGTATCATCACCATTAATAAGAGAGTCTTCAAGTCAAGAATCAAGTCAAAATATACCCTCACTTTCATATGTTACCAGATTGTATTTGGTGAGGTTGCACAGTTCAAATCAATTCAATGTCAGTAAACAGTTCTGTGGCTGAAGTACAGGGTCACGTAGCTTACCCAGTTACATTGGCTCTGTAGGGATAATAATTAAAAGTAGTAATAAATTTAGTCACTGAATTCAGCAGATTTGTTTAGTAGGAAGAACCATGCTTTAAAATGTAGAACTACCAAACATGGCATTGACACACCTGAGAAATACTTTTGCCAACAATGGGTTAACATAATAGAGTACATATTTGATTGGAAGAATTAATAGTCCCTGGACACCTGAACAATTTCATATTTCATGACATATAGAAGAGAAATAAGAGAAAACTCTCTGACTGGAGGTGTTCTTTATAAAGACATCTCAGTGCAATGTTATCAGTTGTCATAGTGTAAAAAGAGAGAATTTATCAAAGATAAACAAATTGCTACAAGTAGGGATTCAGAAATAAATGTAACTAATCTAAAGGTTATATATGCTCCACCTTTTCAGTAAACAAATAAAAACTAAAGGTGAAGAGTTAACATCCACAAATATTGTCTATAAACTGACCTGCATAACTTGTTCATAATGCTTCTCAATAATGAGAAAGCAATGCTTAAAAGTTTGGAACTAGCAAATGTTTGTTATTTTTGTTTTTTTCTGGCAATTTATTTTAAAACACCATAGGGACCAAAACCTACAACAAAAAAGGCTTTTGGAGGTTCCCGACTTTAAGTAGGGCATGTCCCTAAGAGGAATTCATGGCTAAGTTGTCTCCCACTTCCACACCCCTATGCTCCAGGGAGAAGTTAGAGATCCTTACCATTGTTTGCTCCCCAGGATGCTGTAGATCTGGTTTCATCACTTCCCATATTGATTGGCATGGGCAAGATGGGGAGAATAAGTACCTCTGCCCTTCCCTGTTATTACTGGTTTATATTTAGTAGCACCTAGCCTTCCAAGACAAAAACCAGGTCCCTATTGTGTTAGGTGGTGTACAAAGACAAGCCTTGCCCCAATGAACCTTTATTTTAAGAAGTTCCTGGACAGAGTTTAAAAATGTACCTGTCCCATGTTCTAGATGTACATGTAAATTAATGTTCTTTTTAAAACAAAACGAACATTCAAACTGAAATAGCAATCAGTGCCCGCCTATTATCTTGTCTATATTCCAAGTTTCCCCATTTTAACTTCAAACATGTTTAAAGACCAAATTAAGTAAATCAGTCCAAAACTCTTTATGGACAGTACTCATTTGATTTAAACCTGGTTTAAATTACAGTGACTCATCTTAAATTGCACCATTGACTGTGTTTGAATCTGGTTTGTATTATAGAAATATAGGACTAGAAGGAAACTCAAGAGGTCAACTAGTCCAGCCCCCTGCACTGAAGCAGGACCAACTGACCATCCCTGATAGGTGTTTGTCTAACCCAGTGGTTCCCAACATTTTTTCTGCCTTGGCACACCTTGCAACCTTTAATTAATTTGAGGCACACCACCATATAGCTTCCAAAAAAACTCATGAATATCCATGAGCCAATGAGCCAATCCAGAGCTCTTTGAGTAGTTTTTTAAAAAAATTTATGGCACACCTGCTCAGACCTGACAGCAGACCTGTATGCTGTGGCACACTAGTTGGGAAACACTGGTCTTAACCCTTGGCTGAACTAGGCTAAATTGATATAAATTGGGTTTAAACTGATTGAAAAGTGTCTGCACAAGATTCTGCATCATTTTAACCAAACAGGTTTTAAAATCAAGGGTTTATTTCAAGGGGTACACCTTTCAATATAGCCAAGCTCAGACTTCTCAATTGCTTTATCCCAGTTTAAGACATCCCTGTGGAAGTGGGCTTTAGTCGACTTGTGCAACACTTTTCTGTCCAGGCTTCCTTTCTTCCTATGTGCTAGCTTACTCCTGTAGCATCTGGCAGCTGGGCCTTGGATCCCCCGCTGGGGACGGGGCTGCTGCAGCTGGGCCCCGGATCCCTGGCTGGGGACAGGGCCAGGAGCGGCCTCCGCGGCCGCAGGTGACTAAGCCCTGGAGCGGCAGCCGAATTGGGCCAGAGACCAGGAGAGGCAGGCCCTGCCAGACCCAGACCACTGGCGCTGGGATTCGGTGCACGTGCCCCAGGTGCCTGGCGCCAGCGACGCCCCTGGGAACCACTGCCCTAGTCCCTAGGATGCTGCTGGCTTTTCTCCACCCCCTCGCAAGTTCAACCCCTAGTGCCCAGGACAGTGCTGGCCTTTCTCCACCATCTTGCAACCCCTAGTTCAATGTTTCCAAACCGATGTGCCACAATTTTTAAAAAAAAACTACCCAAAGAGCTCTGGATTGGTGCATGAATATTCATTAATTTATTTGGAAACTATATGGTGGTGTGTCTGAAATTAATTAAAGGCAGCAAGGTGTGCTGGGGACAGAAAAAATGTTGAGAACCACTGCCCTAGTTCTCTGGATGGTGCTGGCCTTTCTCCCTCCCCCACCCCCTGCAACCCCTACTCTCCAGGATGCTGCTTCCCCCTCTTGCAGCCCCCAGTCCTCAAGACAGTCCTGGCCTCTCTTACAACCCCCAGTTCCCAGGATGGTGCTGGCCTTTCTCCATGTTCTTGAAAGCCCTAGT
Organism: Podocnemis expansa; assembly: GCA_007922195.1. Classification (NCBI taxonomy): domain Eukaryota; kingdom Metazoa; phylum Chordata; order Testudines; family Podocnemididae; genus Podocnemis; species Podocnemis expansa. The sequence goes on along the minus strand of ML681996.1, from coordinate 37,901,592 downwards.
CCAATGTTTCCCAACTGATGTGCCACAAATTTGTTTGAAAAACTACCCAAAGAGCTGTGGATTAGCTCATGAATATTCATCAATTCATTTGGAAACTATATGGTGGTGTGCCTCAAATTAATTAAAGGTAGCAAGGTGTGCTGGGGGCAGAGAAAATGTTGGGAACCACTGCCTTCGTCCCCAGGATGGTGCTGGCCTTTCTCTGCCCTTCTTGCAACCCCTAGTCCAGTGTTTCCCGAATGATGTGACACACATTTTTTTGAAGAACTACCCAAAAAGTGTTGGACTGGCTCATGAATATTCATGAATTCATTTGGAAGCTATATGGTGGTGTGCCTCAAATTAATTAAAGGCACTAAGGTATGCCAGCGGCAGAGAAAATGTTGAGGACCACTGCCCTAGTCCCCAGGATGGTGCTGGCCTTTCTCCCGCCTTGCAACTCCTACTCTCCAGGATGCTGCTGCCCCTTCTTGGAGCCCCTAGTCCCCAGGATGCTGCTGGCCTTTCTCCACTCTTCTTGCAGCCCCTGGTCCCCAAGACACTCCCGGCCTCTCTTGCAACCCCCAGTCCCCAGGATGGTGGTGGCCTTTCTCTGTCCCCTTTCACCCCCTACTCTCCAGGATGCTGCTGCCCCCTCTTGCAGCCCCCAGTCCCCAAGACGG
>ML681996.1:37709463-37900920 GCA_007922195.1 Podocnemis expansa | reverse complement strand
CCCAGTCCCCAAGACGGTGCTGGCCCCTCTTGCAACCCCCAGTCCCCAGGATGCTGCTGGCCTTTCTCCACCCCTCTTGCAGCCCCCAGTCCCCAAGACACTCCTGGCCTCTCTTGCAACCCCCAGTCCCCAGGAAGGTGCTGGCCTTTCTCCCCCCCTTTCACCCCCTGCTCTCCAGGATGCTGCTGCCCCCTCTTGCAACCCCCAGTCCCCAGGATGCTGCTGGCATTTCTCCACCCCCTTGCAGCCCCCAGTCCCCAAGACACTCCTGGCCCCTCTTGCAACCCCCAGTCCCCAGTCAGGTGCTGGTCTTTCTCCCCCCCTTGCACCCCTACTTTCCAGGATGCTGCTGCCCCCTCTTGCAGCCCCCCGGTCGGTGCTGTGACCCTAGCCGCCCTTCTGCTTCGTATGCAGAAGGTCCCGGGTCCCCCCCAGGCGCTGGCCCGGATGCTCCCCTGCCACCCCCCGAGTCTCGTCTAACAGCCCCCGCCCCACGCAGCCGGCCCGCGCCGCGCCTCCCCGCCCCTCCTTTGTTCTGCCTGGCTCCGCCCCCTCCCGGCGCCGGCGGCTGATTGGGCGGCGGAGCCGTCAGTCGGGCCGGCTCCAGCTGGGTGCGGGCTCGGGCTCGGGCTCGCGCTGCCCATTGTGGCTCGGGGGCTGCGGGCGCGCGCCGCGCTGGGCTGTGCGGGATCGCTGCTGCTGCTGCGGCTCCAGCTCCAGGTAGGGCTCGGCTCCCTCCTTCCTCCGGCCGGGGAAAGCCCCAGCCCGGAGACAAAAAAGTCTCTGTCTTCGGCGGGGAGGAGCGGCGGTGGAGGCAGAGCATCAGGCGGCCGCAGTGGCTCGTTGCCTCCTTGCAAGACGCCTGCTTTTTAGTTTATTTTTTTCCTCCCCGCTCGCCTGACATGATGCAACCCTTGCGTAGGGTTTGCAAGAGCAGGAGCCTGGGCTGAGCGCTGGGATGCCTCTGGTTGGGAGCTCCAGCCTGTCCCAGCTCGGAGGCTGCTGCTTTGTACAGCAGAGGGTTTCCTCCTCCCTCCAGCTCCCCAGCAGCTTTTGGGTTAAAGAAAGGGGGTTTCCACCCTGATTTTAGCAGCTCAGTGCAGGGAGGGGTGTTCCAGGCAGGACAAATGCCGAGAGACCCGTCTCTCCTGACCTGTCCCCTGGCTTCAGCACAGGGTGACCCCCTCCTTTCTGTTTCCTGTTTGACTGAGAGGTGAAAACTAAAAGGCAGCTGTGTGATTGGTAGAAAGACAGTCAGTTCACAGCGACGTATTTTGATTTCTTCCACTGGGATTTTTTTTTTTTTTAACTCCAGGCTTTACTTTGTCGGCTCTGAGTGGGAGAGAGAGGAAATTTACCAAAGAGTTGGTCGGTTGGAAAATAACTAGTGAGGCAAAAGAGAGATGTTTGGAGCCAGGGAAATGGAGCATATTCTCTGGCTTATGTAGGGTCCCCAGACTCCCAAGAGCCTCCATTGTTCTTGAGAAACTGAGGGATTCACCTGCCTGGAGAGCAGGATGGATAGGGTTACCAGGCACCAAAGCCTGGAAAGGAGGACAGGGAAGTACAAAAAGGAGGACACATGGAGAAAATGTGATATTCTTCTGTTTTTAGGGGGGCCTGGAATGCTGCCCCCTAAAAATAGGGTGTTCTGGGGCGTTCCAGCGTACTTTAACCTCTGTAAGTAAAAAGCTAGACAAAATCATGTCTTTTAAAAATGTCTGCTGAACGGAGGACATGAAGGTAAAAAGGAGGACACGTCCTCCTTTTGCCTGATGTCTGGTAACCGCATTCTGACAACATGAATCCACATTACTGTTTATGATACTTTTCACAAATGTAAAACAAGCAAGGAGTCCTGTGGTGCGTAAAGACTGACACATTTATTTATTGCATGAGTTTTTGTGGGAGAAAATCCCACCTTGCCTATCCCTTTGGAACGTCACAAATGTAGTACCTCTCCCTCCCACACATACTGTCTAGTTACTTTTGTAGGCAGTACAGAATTATAACTTTCCCTGAGAAGCTGGAAAAGATGTCCTGGGAAATACGAGGTTTAATTTTTCTCTATAGATATGGGGGGGGGGAGGAGTGTCAGCTGGTTTTGCTGTGTACTTTATCTTTCTTTCTATTGCAGTGGTTTTCAAGCTGTGGGTTGAGACCTAGTACTGGGTTGCAGACCCTCAGGTACTGGGCTGTGGCACCCTCTGCCACCACCAAAAAGATTGGAACACATTGCTGAAAGATGTAAATATTGCACTGTGGGCATTATTTTTTTTTTTTAAACTAGATTCCAAGGAAAAAAAATTTGAAAACTACTGGTCTGTTGTGCATCCTTTAGTCATCACCAGTGATGCCTAGTGGCTTCCAGGAAAAAGCTGCACAAATACCTTGCTTTTGTAAACAAGTTACTTTGTCTTTTGGAATAAAATAGCAATGGAATAGAAGATCTGGGGCATTAGGTAGAATGGGCAGCTGCAGTCAGGCGTGACCATAGAGATACCAGAAATAGCTGGGAAAATTTTGAAATGGATTCTGAGAAGAAAAGGAGAGTCTACAATCTGCTCTCAAATATGCATTGATTTTTAACAGCTGTCCTGTACAGGAGAATGATGAGAGCTTAGTATTGGTGTTTTGTCAAAACAAAGTCTCTGGGGAACAGTATCAGTATTCTGTTGATATTATGAGCTCTCCAATAGATCATAGGTGATAGGGTTTGGGATCACAGGGTGATGCCTGTTTCAAAGGGTGTCTCTTAAAAGGGGTGGCTTTCATCATAAACAAATGGACAGAATATAGGACGTTCAATAAATCAGGCACTTATGGTTTCTAAAACCTTACAGATTTTGGATAGGAAGTATTCTTGTTTCATTTTTATTTTCATTGCCATTCATATGCTTTGGTAATGCTTTATCAAAAGCAACTTGTAGGGGAGTTTCTAGACACATGATGTTGATCTGATAGTTTGGACAGGGACCTTTTTCAGGAGGAATGTACCTGCTAAGGATTCCACAATGGCTTTACGTTGAGCTGTGGGAGGGCGAGCAAAAAATAAAATGGTCTCTAGGGTTCTCTAAACTTGCTTCTTTATATTTGTTTTATTTAAGAAACTATCACTGGAAGTAAAAAGGGCCAAATTCTGCACTTCTGTACACCTCTATAATCCCATTGACCACAATGCGATATAACAGCAAAATTTAGATAGCCCTCTACACCTACTGTCTTTGAGTTAGAGTATGTCGAAGGTAGAAGAGTCTTCCCCTGAATGGGAGTTTATGGGTATAGGGAGTAAGTACATTGCGGTTGCATCTTCAGGCAGTGATTCTTTCTGTTGTTCCTTTTCAGTGGTGTACGGAAAATCAACTCTAAGGTCATCATCTTTTCCCTGCTACTCATCAAAACTTCCTTAAAACACAGTGCCTAATGCAAACGGCTGACATTTCAGTGCTGGTCAATAGTCTGTGGAGGGATACTGACTTATCTTCAGGCTTTTATCTAAAACTTTTATTTCAAATAACTTTGCCAAGGGTTAACCACATTGATTAAAGCTGTTTCCTTTGTTTTGGAAAAGGTGTGCAGGTAATGGATCTGTGGGGTTTGGGGGGGGGGTAATATCTCCTGTCCTGATAAGTTGGAGGTGGGCAGAGTGCATACTTTTCTTCCAAATTTATAAGTGCACAGTTAGTTTGTTTTTGGGCATATGGCACTCTAAAATCCTTTCATTTGGTAGCCTCTTCAAAAGACTGATGCATCTTTTCCACCTAGAGACTGTTCAGTTACACGACTCATGAATAATGGTTTGCTGCGGATACATTTGTGCATTTCCACATAGTCATCACACTGTCTATTAATTATTCACTAAGAGCACAGAAATGGATAAGTATCTAGGTTAATGTACTTCTGTAGGCAACGTCCTTAAGTCTTTCAGATCTAACAGAAATTAACAGAAAATCAAGGCTGAACTTAGGTTTTTAAAAGCTACTGTGAATACAGAAATAGGGGGCTTGTGCCTTTTAAACATAACTTTGAGAAATATAGCTATTTTAAGTCCTATGTCCACTGAGGTGTCCCAGAGAATTTAGGAAGTCTTTGTAGTTCAGTGGCATATAGGATTGACTTTGCAGAAAACAGACCCTTTTAAAATGACTCTCAAAAAAGACACTGAAATCTTACATTTATATTTCTTATGAGAAGGCAACTGGAAAAGCTTAAATGCACATTTACCAGATGACAACATGATAATCAAACAGAAAAATAATGCAAACACTTATTTTTGTGCTGAAAGTGGGTCACATTCTATCCTCGGTTGGGTTAAAGTAGGGGTCTCAAACTTGTGGCCCATGGGCCACGTGCAGCCCCTTAAGTTACTTCCTGCACCCCGCAATGATGCTATTGCTATTGATGTTTGCAATATAGTTGTATGAAAAGGTTTCAGTGGTGCGGCCCACGGGCTAACGTACTAGTCCTCGTGCGGCCCTTGTGGAGATTTGAGTTTGAGACCCCTGGGTTAAAGGGATAGCATGAGTGACTGGAAAAGTCAAATATTCCTACAGGTAAAGCTGTGTCACCAAGGACAGAACATGGCTCAAAGCATGCATCGTGCAGTAAGGTTTGATCACGCAAGCTGCTGAAGACACTCAACTCCCATTGTAAATGGTGTGCCTTAATGGCACTCAACTCATGAGTGTGGACCCTGGATAAATAGCTGTAGAGTGAGCTCATCAACACCTAGCCTGGTCTGCACTTGAAAATTAGCTTGATTTAAAACTTCATCGTTCAGGGTGGGGGAAAAAGCCTTGCTCCTGAATGATGTAACTAAGCCAGCCGAACTCCTGCTGTACACAGTGCTAGGTTGATGGAAGAATTCTTCCATTGATCTTCCTACAGCGTCTTGGGCTTACCTATGGGAGAACTCCTCCTGTTTGTAGGGGTGGTGTCTATACTGAAGTGCTCCAGTGGTACGCATGTGCCACTGTAGAATTTCAAGGGTAGACAAGCCCTTTGTTGCACAGTTTGCCACTATGTCTGTCAGGAAAAATAGGGTAACAGCATTACTGTAAAAGATTGGTTTTGGTTTTCTTGTAATGGCGTTGCTGTCAAAAATGCAAGCACCTTACAGGGTAGACAGTATGCTTGTTAGTATAACTGACAAAAATGGGTAGAAATTGACTTGAAAGGAAAACGAAGAAAGCTTTAGTATAAAGAAGAAAAAATAGTCTTCTCAGCTTTAAAGAAATAAATGAAACAACAGTGCACCCCTCATTGAATTGTAAATTCTGAGACAATTCTGGGATTTCTGTTTTCTGAGGGGCTGTTGCCTTGGATATGTTTTTCCAGGAGATATCTTTGCCAGAACTAGAGCGGGGAAGACTTTGCTACAGTGGAGATGCAGAAAATCTCTGCACATGTTGTCCAAGGCTTTAAAGGGCACTAAATGCTGAACAAACCCCCTGGCGTTCATCATTAATAAGAGTCAGAAATAATTGTGCAACCATACTGTTGCTAATGTCTCAAGGATTGGGTATCATATCTCAGCTGGTGCAGTACAGCATTTGTGCAAATGAAGTAATCATGGTGAGCTGTACTAAGTATGCATTATTCATTAGGGAGCAGTCATCATATCATGTTTGTGAATCTCTATTCCTTTCCTAATCATTTCTAAACATTTATAGAACACAAAAATTTGGTGTAATTCCACTTGACTGGCTCACCAACCTTCTGGTTCATGTAGTACATCCCCTGCTGGTAGCCACTCCTAGTGAATGTGCCCCTTGCAGTTAATCTAAAATCAACAGAGTTCAGAAAGCTGGCCTGATTCGTATGTCCACTGTAACAAAACCACCACTGTGATCTTTAGTAGAGTTGTCCTAGCTGCATGTTTTCTTCATAGAAAAAAGTTAAAAGCTACTTACTTGGGCATGTTCTTGTTAGACCAACAAACAGTTTTAAGCATTACAACCATCAAGGTGCCATCTGCATTGATTTTTAGCCTCTAAATTTGAGTGTGAAGCATGATTTGTTTGTCCAGTAAGAAGTTTGATTATCTAATTGATTTAATTTTTAAGAGATGGACTGCAAACACCAGAGGAGCCAGAATCTTAACTGGTGTTGGTTGTGCTTCCTTATCATGGTAATGTCATTGTTCTAAAATGGGAGTGGAAGTAGTGTTGAGGGAGAATATAATTTGCATTGTTACTAGCATTTGTCAGAAGTGGTTAAATTGCCTAGACATCTCTTATCAGGGCCAGCTGCAAACTGGGAATTAAGGAGTGGCTGTCATAGAGTTTGCTAGTGCAGTCATCAGTCAGATATGGCACAAAGCTTTATCATGTTCTCTCAGGGTGGCTCACAGGCTGCATGCTGTCTAGTCGGGTTGGGAGGGGGGTGAGAAACAAAGGGAACTACTGTAGGTTTTAAATTAAACAAAACCAGTGAGCTTTTCCCATCTGCACTATTTTGTTGACAGATCTTGACTTGTACATTCTTCTGCTGGTCTAGTCTCCATAAAATGAAACAGTTTTAAGTCAGTGCGAGAGACCTACACAAGATGCTTTATTAATTGCCGTTTCATTGACAAATCATTCGCAAAGCCTTCATCACATCATTTGCTTTCCGCAGTCAATACAGCACATTTCTGATCTCAAGCAGAGCATTATATTATTCAGAAGGGATCAGTATGATTTATTGTTTATCTTCAAGTACTTGCTGCAAATTTAAGTGGTGCAAAGTAAATAACTGTTTTTATACTGCACTTGCTCTTAAACGAACTGAGGCATTTCTTTTAGAGACTGGAGCCTATGGGTGGTTGTTCTAATATAAAAGGTTTTTTGTTATTGCTGTAGCAAATGAATCTGTGATGATGTGGTTGTGGTCCACTGATGGGGGTCTGAGACTACTGAACTAGAAATAGGTGTTGCAATCTTTCATTCAGGACTGCTGACAGCTGCTTGAGTGGATATATGGCAGTTTGTCTTGAGGAAATGTGGAAACGATGACTCTCTGTTGTGAGGTCTGCTGAGTAGGAATTGGCTTGTCTAGAGCAGATGCAGAAGGCTTATTGCCCCTCAGTAATGTGATGTGGCCTGTGTCTCTACATGCATTCTGGCTGCACTCTTCTCTACTCAGACATACCCTATTCTAAGCATTTTTGAACTTTTCTCTCTTCTTGGGGCTACTCTGGGTTGCTGAGGAATTAGCTTCTAAATAATTAATTTTTTCCCCCCCTCCTGTTGCTTGTTTTAGATCTCTGGGGGGTTGTTTGGCAGCAGGGCTCCTCTGCCATTATAAGGAAGGGAGGAACCCTTGGTTCAGGCAGCCAAGAACAAAATCCATGGTTGACACGAGTTAGCTAAGGCTCTGTTTTCCTGGACTGATGCTCATGCATTGCTCTGCCATCTTCCAGCGCTTAGATGATGCTTATAGACTAGTTTCTAGCCTGGGGTGGGCAAAATTTTTTTGGCCAGAGGGCCACATCATATGTATGGCCACTCATAGAGGGCCATAGGGGTGGGAGGGAGTGGAGGGGCAGGGTTTGGCGGGGGGAGTGGCCACCCCCCCCCCCAGAAAAGGAGTGGAGATGCTCTGCTCCCTCTCCCTCCCGGCTTCATTGGTGGCTTGCATTGGTCCAGGGCACTGTTCCCACTCTCCCTCCCCTTCCCAGGTCCGGCCAGAGCCCTGCAGCCATTCCACTCTCCCCCAGCTTCAGCTGGAGCTGCAAGGGTTGGGGAGCGAGAGCAGTGCTGTGCCTGTAGTGTGAGCTGCTGCTGGATTTGGGAGGAGGAGGAAGAACAGCGGCACTGCGGTGTACCGCTGAAGCCGGGGAGGGGAGAAGAGAGCAGCTCTGAGCTGGTGGGTTGGAGGACAGGCTCTCGCGTGCTGGATCTAGCCCACTGTCCATAGTTTGCCCCCCTCAGTTTTACCCTCTTCGTTAGGATACTATGACTACAGCGTGACCTCACGGTCATAGGCTTTAAGGCTTTGTTTGCATGTTCTCAAGTGTTTCCTCTGCCGCAGCCTCCAATTTATTCAAAATATTTCCTTTACTGCCCAGCCCCTTTTCAGATTCCTTTGTGAGCATCCTTGTGTCTTCTCCATTACGTGCAAACATCTTTTCTTCATCTTTAGGGGTCTGCGTAATTGATGGTTGACACTGAACTACTTTCTAGACAGCCTTAGCTAAAAGTAAGGTATTTTCCTGGAGGATAGAGAACAGGAGGCAATTAAGACAGACAAAATTGCAGTATCTAATTTCATCTTCCTCTGTGTACTGCAGAGTATGTGAAGGAATATATATAGCTGATGTTTTTTACAGACTTCATGGTTGCACAGTCTATTAGGCCAAGACAGGCTCCTGTTTGCTAAAACACATTTAAGGTTTAAAAATAAACAATTACTGCCTTGGACTGTAAACTGGTTAAACTATCTGGCTTTATTTGCTAAACTAGGAAAATCTCAGCAGAAGTGATCTGAAGCTATTTTGCATCACACACAGAAAGACAGATTCTAAAAGACAAACAGGTGTATGGAAGAATTTGAGTAGAGTTGGTCACAAAAACACTAAATATATTTGCAAAAATATTTTTCTTATATGAAACCACTGAGGCTGATTTTTCAGCTGGCTTGAAAGAAAAAAATTGGACTGAAATGGACAATGATTCTTCCTAGTGAGGTTTCAGAGTTTGTCCTGGTTTCAGTGGCATAGAAGTTTAATGATTTGTGTGTGATCCAACAGCAGAGCTAAGGACCATGTTAGACAATGGCTGTGATGAGCAGTGCCCAGCGTAAGGGATATATTGAACACATGTCCAAGGGAAAGGCATGATGGTCCAGAACACTACTGTCTTTTTGCAGATGCTGGCATTATCCCTTAAGGCCAATAGCAGCTGAGTGTAAGTCAGAGAAACCTTTGAAGCTGTTTTAAGTTATGATGGGGTGCAGCTTGCTTCCTCACCAGCCCTAAGAGATGGGAGACACAAAGGCGGTGTTAAAAAATCTATCTCAGGAACTACAGAACTAACCAGATCTCCTACTTTTTACTGAAGTATCACAGGACTCAAGACCATCTCTTCAAAATTGGGGGGGGGGGGGGAATCTTGTTCAGTTTAAAAAAATAAAGAAAAAAGGATTCATGGTCTAGGAACCTGCTCAGATGTATGGAGCTGTTCTACTAGCCCAGTCCATCATCCACACCATGTGCTTGTAATGAAGAGCATGAACAAACATTGAGGTTCTCTCCGGTCCAGGGAATGCTAGATGGATAGCTGTTTCTTCTGGAAAAATCCTAACAGCTCATTCAGGGATGGAATCCCAGGGCATGAGTTTTTGCTGTGAGGTTAGAAACCAAGCAAATCCAAATTTAAATATCTTACAGGAACTTCTGGAGAATAGCCAGTGTGAATAATTTTGAGTTCATTTGGATTGGACTCCACCTGCTTACTCAAACAATCATGTTTCCAGTTTTTTGTTTGAAAAATTCTATTTGATAATCATGGTCTTATCAAAAGTGAAAAAGCAGCTGGGAAGGTACAAAATTTTCCATTTTAAAAACAAAAGTGAAAACCAAAACACCCCCACAAATCAGCCAGCTAAATAAATAAACCCAATCAAACCAAACAAAATTCTTTTGTGGAAAGGAAAAGCAACCCCATCTGTTGGAGAGCTTGTTTGCTCATACGACTTGAAATCCATAGGATTATTGCATACTTATGTGATTTGCTGCATCAAGGCCCTAAGTCTTGTCCCCTCCTGCACCCCTTGGACCTTGTCTAGATAAGGAAAATAGGGTGTGTTTTAAAATGTCTTCAGTGGTCATGGTCATCAATCCAAGGTGCTCTCCTAGGCAAGTCTCTCTTAGTGTCCAGCTAGCACTTTTTAAAATACAAATTATTTTCCTAACTTCAGACCATTTTTTTCTTTTGACCAATTTAATTAGCGTTCTGCCTTTCTGCCAGTTTCTCCCTTTTTCTAGCTTTAGTGGTTCTGCTCAGCTCAGTCACTCTGAATATTAATAGATGCTTGGTTGGCCATGAGTGTGCATATTTTTTTTTAATTTCTCAGACAAAATGGCCCAGTATTGTTTTGTTTTTTTTTAATTTGAAGAGACATATTAGGATCCTGGTCATCAGAGGGTACTTGTTTAAGTAGTGGGAATGGAAGGGTTTCTCCAGCGCCAACTCCTGTGTTGGTGCTGGCTAGAAATTTCCAGAGGAGTAACTGTGTTAGTCTGTGTACAGGAGAAACGAGAGTCATGTGCACCTTATAGATTAACAGATTTCTTTGGGCATAAGCTTTCATGGGCTGCAACCCACTTCATCGGATTCTGGATACCTGTTCTTTGTTCCTGATGATGTATCATCTCTGTGAAGGAAACTGTTCAAGGCTGATTGGTAGAGAGACATATTGGTTCTGTTATATTTAATTTTTTAGTGTCTTTGCCCCTCCTCTGTTGTGGGGCTATGTCTTCTTTCTTCAGAGCTTTCTCAAGGCTTGGCTTGGCTCTGATCCTTAGAATATTAATGTGCTGTACTGTAGACTGTGTTTTAGACCACTGGTTTTCAAAACTGGGTCACAGATCCTCAGGCACTGGGTAATGGCACCCTCTACTGCTGATGATGAAAGACTGGAATGCATTGCTGAAATATGTAATTGTTCAGTCACGAGCATACATGATTTTTTTTTCAACTGGGTCTCAAGAAAAAAAGTTTGAAAACCACTGTTTTAGACAGAAATCTTGAAGAGCCATGCCCTCAACCAGTCAGGGGAACTGCACTGTTTCCTGCAGGCTTTTGGGATGGTGGATATCTAGAGGTGCTCTCACCCTATTGGTATGCAGCACTGCTGGCTCAAGGTTCCTCTCAACAACTTAGACTAAATGGGTAGAGCCCTGCAAAGCCACAGATATCCGCAGATATCCACCTTTTATCCACATCCGTGGATACAACACGGATATCCGCGGACCATTTCTTGCAGATGCAGATCGGATACGGATCCACATATTTTTATCTGCACAGAGCTAGAGCCCCGCAAACATGTGGATATCCGTGGATATCTGCATTATATCTGCATCTGCGGATGCAACACAGATATCTGCGGACCATTTCTTGCTGATGCAGGTCAGATACGGATCCACTTATTTGTATCCACCAGGGCTCTATAAATGGGACCCCTTATATACTGTGAACTCTTGTTTGTGGGAGACATGGAAGACCACACTTTTCTGACCCTTGTTCTGTTTATTTTAGTGTGTGTCTTCCTTTCTCTGCCTGCATTTCTTCCTGACACTTTAATGTCAAACTGTTGCAGGACCTGACTTTCACCCAGGCATTTGGTGTGTTCTGGGAGCATTGTCAGGAGAAGATGTCCTGACATGAATCCTTGAGAGTAGTGGTGGGCATCAGGAAGATCCAGAGAGGTAGCTATGTTAGTCTAGTTCAGCAAAACACACAGGGATTCTTGTGGCACTGTTAAAGACTACCACATTTATCACATGAGCTTTCGTGGGAGAGATCTTACTTCATCAGATGCTTGAAAATGGAAAAATAAAGTATAGTGGGGAAGGGGTAAATGCTGTGAAGTAAGTGTAATCACAGGGTCAAGTCCAAATCTAGCTGTTCTGACAGCAATGCACCCAGGTCAGAGCACAGTCTATATAACTTTCATGGATCTCTGTGACAGCTCAGTGTGGGGAGTGTGGTGCAGATGCACTGGATTCTTACGGATTGGACTAGTTTCTGAGGTGCTGGCTGGAGAAGAAGGTGCAGCTAACAATGGGTTGAGCCCACCATTGCACTGATACTCCCATGAGTTGTTTTTTGTTTCAGTTTGGGGAGAGAGACTATGGACTGCTGGCAGATTGACTGTCTTGCTACCTTGTGGTCACTGGACGGCTGATTCTGCCCAGACCCGGAAAGCAGCTGTTTCCCTTTACAGTGCTCTGTTCTTACCTGGAATGCTGTCAATAGACAACATGCCCTGTCTGACTGGCAAGGAGAAGCAGTGGCTATATGACCTTCTCTCTTCGCGGGAGCTCTGTGTTGCAGTCCCTGCTGGGAAGGCTCCAGGTATCCCTGGATTGCCTTGTGAAATTTATAAACATTTGTGGTATCTTACGGGTTCTGATTTTTTTTTCCTGGTGGTTGGTGTTGGAGTGTTCCTGAGAGCAGCCCTTCCCTTGCTGCCACATAGTAATAGCACTGCTGCTCTAGACAGGAGATCCTTGTGATTTACAAAACTAGAGACCTACTTCCCTTCTCTGTTTCAAGTATAAAATCCTATAAATGGTCTCAGTTTCGATTATAAAATCCCATACACAGCCTCAGCAACTCAGCTGAAAGACTATCTGAGCCCTTTTGGTACACCCTGATCAGACCTATCTCTAACTGGTCTGTTCTTAATTGATGATTCAACAAGATTTCTAATCTGGCTGTTGGGTTTATTTCAATGGAGTAGGAGAAACCTTTTGGTAGAGCTAACCATGCATGGCTTTAAATGTGAGAAGCATCTGGGGTTTGGCCACTCTGTACTTCATGTTTGAAAGGTCAGAGGAGGTCTTAGATGAGATGTCTGCTATCACATCTCAGGGTAACATGCTGGCGTTAGCACCTGTTTGCAGCAGCATCTCCCCAAATCAGTTGAGCTAAGAACAGTTCTATCTTTCTGGGCTCTTGACAGTGCTGTAGCCTACGAGTATTGCCCCAGCAATAGCAGTGAGGTACTTGTGGAATTAAAGCATTGGGGCTGGGAGGGAATTTCACGATATATGTTAAAGAACTGGGAGGCAGCTGAGGAGTAGGTATAAAACTGCCTGTAGAAATAATGATGGCTTCTACTTGGACCTTCTTTAAGGAGTTGGGTTTTGGTTGCCAGCAACCTTGTGACCTCAATGCTGTGACACCAGCTGGTGTATGGACCTTCCCCAGGGCTTCTGGATCAGCTTAGGAGGCACATCAACCTTTTTTTGGAACAGTAACCACTGGTTGTCCCCTGCTTTGCTGTTCTTTCCTTTAGTTGAGGGGCATCTAGAGGTTCATCAACTTGATCCGTAGGGTGTTAGCTACAGAACGGAAAGCAAAAAGCCACTGTACTCTCACTGCCTCTGTGCTAAAGGCCCCATCTTTCAGGGTCATCAGAGGGGGCATGGGTTTGGCACAGTTGTTTCCACTAGCACCTAGTTGCATAGAGCAGTGGCTCTTAGTCTTTCCAGACTACTGGACCCTTTTCAGGAGTTTGATTTGGTCTTGTGCATCCCAAGTTTCACCTCACTTAAAAACTGCTTTCAAAATCAGACATGAAAATACAAAAGTGTCACCATATGGTATTATTTAAAAATTGCTTACTGCCTTCTTTTTACTATATGATTATAAATTGAATCAATTGGAATATAAATATTGTAATGACATTTCAGCATCTAGTAATATAGAGTGGTATAAAAAAGTCATCAATGAAATTTCAGTTTGGACTGATCTCACTACTGCTGTGTATGTTTTTTGTTGTAAAACACTAGTCTGTTGCAAATGTCTAGTTTAGTTGCATGCTTAGCCCTGGAAGACCTCTCTTTACCCCAGGAGTATGAATTTCCCTCATCTAGAATACCGACTAGAGAGTCTGGACTTCACTTCATTCCGCAGCGGTCTTTTCAGTGCTTGGAGACTTCCATGAAGTGCTTGGCCAGACCAAGCATTTTTTTTTCCAGTTTCTTGCTTTTGGAGCAACACCTGTTTTCTAACCCTCTTTTACCTTCTGAGGTGCTCTCCCGCAGGAGCCTATTTATTGCTGTTACACCGACAGGGGTGGCCAAGCTGTCCCACCTGATTGCACCTGGCTGGTTGAGCTGTGGAAGTCTGTGGTGGTTCTTGCAGGTCAGCTGGAACTTAGCCTCTGTGTGTTTTGAATAAATTCCTCCCCATATTGCCAGCAGTGCTCTCTCAGCTGGTGACTCTGTGTCTTCAGATTCCAAAGGGGCAGCCATCTTAGTCTAGTTCAGTAAAACAAACAAGGAGTCCTGTGGCACTAAAAAAACTAACAAATTTATTTATTGCACAAGCTTTTGTGGGAGAAAGTCCCACTTTGTCAGATGCTTTGAAAATGGGGGAACTTCCCCATCTTCAAAGCGTCGGATGAAGTGGGATTTTCTCCCACGAAAGCTCATGCAATAAATAAATTTGTTAGTCTTTCAGTGCCATTGGACTCCTTGTTTTAGTATCTTCATAGGGTTTTTGAAAGGGGCTGTTCTTCCAGGTAGGAATCTGTGCATTCCCTTTGCTGGGTGTCTCCCTTTCTGTGAATATGATTCATGTGCAGCCAGGCAGGTGTCTGTCCTGGAAGAATAATTACACCTTTTGCAGCCCATGGTATGTGTGTCAAGGTGTGGCATTAGGCCACCCTCTCTCATCTCCCTGCTGCATATTGGAGAATGGCTTTGTCCTGGGTGACTGTGACCCCACCCTGGAGAGCACTGCATAATTTTCCTCTGCCTAAGCATCTCTTTCAGTGGAGGATGATGCATGGCATTGTAGGAACCAATCACCTCATGAGCTACAGGATCCCTGAGGCATCTGTGCAGAGCCCCTCTTTTTGCCCTCAGATATGAGGTTTCATTTTTTTCCTCCATTTGTTTCTTTCTGATGATTTTTTTGGAACTTATTTTCTCTGGTTTCCTGTTTATTTTTGGAATGATATACAGAGCTCATTTTGGCCTGTTTCCTTACTGGTGAGGCCAAACTGGCCATTTTGAAATCTCAGAGTGACATGGGGAGGAGGGAGGGATGCGAGGTACTAGAGTACTGTTCTGAGCACTGATTGTCTCTTTACTGTAGATTGACACTTTTTATTACAGGGATAGCAAACTCACTGACCCCTTGAGACTACCTTTCCCATTAAACAGAACTCTCTGATCTGGAGTTCAGCAACCTGAAAGATAAGAGCCATTTTTAAAAATTCCTTCAATAACCAAGTGGTTTCAGAGTTGCAGTAGGTGTAGTCTCTTGGGGAGAGCTGATACAGGTCACTTGCTGCAGGGTCCCCTGGTGTGAGGAGGGAGCCCAGAACTTCCAATGGGTCCTGCACTGGGTCCACCAAGGGCAGGGGGAGCCCAGAGCCTGGCATGGGCTGCCCTCGGGGTACCCCAGTGGTGGGGCAGGGGGACCCAGAGCCACAAGAGTGCAGCCAAAGAGCCCCAGGTTGCTGATCTCTGCTCTCGCCTCACTACCCTGCCTCTGGGCTCCCCACCCCAGTGCGTTAGGCAGAGGATGGGGCGGATATAGGAAGCTCTTCAAGCTGCACTTTAATTGTAAAAGAGCCACATGCAGCTTATGAGCCACAGTTTGGCCAAACCTGTTTTTTTATAAATTGATTTGTATGCTAGACCAGTGGTTCTTAACCTTTTGTTGGTCCTGACACACTTGATGGTGTATTGCACCCCTGCAGGACACGCCAGCTTACCCCTCACAAGCCAAATCCAGCCATCTCATGGCTCTCTGCAGTGTTAGCAATGTTCACACTTGGTGAAGCTTGGTGAGCCATATGTAATGGTGGCTTAGGATTAGTTTATTTTTGTTTATATCTTTTTCTGTGTATACGGTAATGCATAATATGTATATGATTTTATGTTGAATGAATGTGGTATTTTTTTATGTCATGTCTGTCTTTTAAAAATCCAGCTAGGTAGCTCTTAAAAGGAAATCAAGTGTGAAAATAAGCAGTGTTGTAGGACTGCTTGGTAAACAGTAGCTCTTTGTACAATGTAGGCAGAACTGCAGACATGCAGGAGAAGTCTGTTTTGCTATATAATCCAAACAGACAACTACAATATTGTTCATTTTACAAACAGAGCAAGCACTCCCCCCCCCAATCATTTGAACATCTTTTTAAAAATGAAACTGTTTCCTCTGTTACAATTACACAACAGCAGAATGGAGAGACACTGTTACAGAGCACACAGGACTTCTCAAAGACAGGAAAGAGCTGTTGTCAATGGGTTTAGATTTCAGAATAGGATATTTCGCTCCCCATATGAAATCTGAACAGAGCATCTTCGTTTGTGAGAATTTTTTTTTTCTTATTTGCCAGACTTAAAAAGCTGGAGTGAATGGGGAAAGTTCATTTACCAAATAGAAAAGAACCAAACTTTTTGTCAGAAAGCTATTTTCAGATGCTAAATGAGTACAAAAACAATGCAGACGCACACAGGAATACAAGAGCTCTGTCAATTGTGAGCATTTACACAAGGTGCATTATTTCTGTATCATAAAGCAGTTAACATTGTGGAATCATTGTTATACTACTGTTAAGATTTAATACCTAGGTTTTGGCTTTGTATTTAAATGTAATAAAAGAGAAACATACCCTAGATTAGTGGTCCCCAAATGATTATAGCTCATGCCCCATTTCATCTGGTCTGCATTTCCCCAAGAGCTGGGTGTGGCGCTATGGTCAGGAGTGGGGCAAGGGCTGCAGGCGGTGCCGGAAGCAGAGCTGGGGCTGTGGTTGGGGCTGAGAGCTGGGTGGTCAAGGCTGGTGGCAGAGCAGAGCAAAGCTGGGCTGTTTCCTCCCTCCTCGCCTGCATCCCCCATACACTCCTATGGTGAGCCTCACAGCACGGGGACCACTACCCTAGAAGAATAGTTATCCTTCTTATGGTGCCCGCCATGATAAATTTTAACTCAATTGCAGTTTTACCATTGACTTCAATGGTGCAAAATCAAGCCCAGTGAGTCAACATGTGTAAAACCACCAAATGAGGCTGTGGGTAAATCCCTAAACTCCAGCCGAGAAAACCCTTTGTGTGAGGGTTTTTTGTTTGTTTTTTAAACCTCCTCTTCCATTAAAATGTTTTGTTGTGCATCTTGGCTGCTGACTACTAAAATGAGAGGATTATTAGAATCTCTGCTTCTGAGAATTCAGTTATTTTCCTTTCTTTATCAGATCACAATATGAGAATTATGTCATGAAGTTAAAATCTGAACTGCACTGGTTAGGCTCTAGGTCTTGGAAGATTAAAAGACTGGTTTTCAAAAAAACTATATGTTGTTTAATTTAAGGAATGGGAACTGCATCCCGTTCGATGGTAGCTTTCAGTAAATGTCGGGCTAGGATTTGACATTTCTGTACTACACTGTTTAATAGTGGGAAGAAAATTAACTTGTGTAATTCTGTACAACTCTGGCAGTGGTACATGTTTCTCTTTTTCTCACTCAAATACACAGAGAGGTTCTGAGAATCGTTCAAGGAAAGAAATATAAATCATTCAAGATAGGAAACCATACTTAAAATAGCCATGTTTGTTTTACTGCATTGTTACCATGGGATTCTCTTGTCATCAAGGAACTTCAAGTGCAAATGTTAACTGCCCCAAAAATTTCTTAAAAATGGTTTGCAACACATAGTTATACAAGGCACATTTTTAATGCCTGTCCGTCTGTCTAAATATATAACATTGTGACATATTTCACAGCATGACAGGAGTAGAATCAAATTGCACAAAAACTACCAAGGAAAAATATTGTGGGTTTTCTCAAGTACTTAGTATTAGCCTGACACAAGTCCCATTGAAGTCACTGTGTTTAGAAAATCCTACCCCCAGCACGTTCTCACCTATGTATGGGTGCATGGTTAGTCTTGGGTGTAAAAGGCCTCCATTCACCTGAAACTCCTAAAGCCAACATGTGAACATGACTGAATTATGTCCCAGTTGACCTCTGCAACACCGTTTTTAAAACCACTGATCAGCCTCTCTTTATTTGGCAAATACCTGGCCTCCATATATATTAAGTTGAGTAGCTGGGTCCATTGTGAATTTTCATACAAGAGGTGGCTGGGGATGTGTGTCTGAACCCAGGCAAGTGATGGGGATGAGGGCAAGCAGAAAACAAATGAAAGGGGTTCTCTTTTAGAAGAAAGTAGATGGGGATACTCAGAATTGATGCCTTGCATGAAGTTCCACAATGCATAGGGCCCCATTAGGAATATCCTGTGAACATGCTTCTCATACAAAGACCTGGGGCGCAGATTACATTGGGGGATTGGGGGATTCGTTTTATGGTATGTTTTTATCACCACTTTGAGAGGACAGGATACAGTTTGAGTCTCTTGCTTGGTTTACGGCAAAGTGAAACAGAGGGCATTTAAGCATATGGACTTGGGTGTGGGTGGTTAGGCTTAGGGGTTGGAATAAGGATCCTGGAACTGGCATTGGACACCGTGTCAGGTGACAAGCCACAGGACAGACCACCTAGAAATAAAGTCAGGAGTCAAGCCAGGGATTAGATCTGGAGGCAGCCTCAGGGATGAGGCATAGGCAGGACTGTCCCTATGGGGGTGTGGGACCTAGGACCAATCGGCCAGTGTGGGGACCCCTCACCCTGCGTGCCAGGGGTGGGCTGGCCCATAGGCTGGGCCCCCCACTCCTGCCCCTCCCCTGACCCAGCCACTCTGCCCCTGGCGGTGGAGGTGGCTGGTCCAGGGGCTGGGCTCTGCTGTCTCAACCCACCTGTGGGTTGGCCCTCCCTGCCCCCAGGGCAGACCAGCTGGCCCATGGGGGGGTGGGAGAGCAGACCCTGACCTCTGGGCTGATGTGCTCCACCCCATGGCCAACTGTTCCCCATCCTGGGGATGGGGTGATCTGACCCTGAGCAGAGGCCTTTTCTGCTCCCACTCCGCCACTGCCTTCGGCTCTGGACTGAAGGCAGCAGGGAGGGGGTGGTGGACAGCTCAGCCATGGAGAGGCAGCAGTGCGGGCCCCATGCTGCCCTACTCACAGCAGGACACTGTAGGGCCAGGGGCCATTGCCCCTCTCCCCCCCCAGGGACAGCCCTGGCATAGGTACAGGAGCAAGGCAGGAAATGGGAAGAGATGGAGCACTGGTGCTAAGGAGGACAGGAACCAGGAACAGCTGAGAAGGCAGGGCAGAGCTCAGAAGCCAATTAAGTAAGCAAGATCCATAGTAGCAGCCAACCACGGATTCCTGTGGTTGATCAGACAACTTTCTGTGGCTCCATTTAAGTAGAGCTTTCCAGCCAATTTGCGTGGCTGGATGACTCCCCCTAAAAAGGAGTGTTGTAGATGGGACCATTTGCAAGCTGGAGTTTCACTAGTTCCTTTCTTCAGTCATTCATGGAAGCTGCTGGTTGTGGTCTGAGAGCTACCCGGGGAGCTGCAGGTCCAGATTTGAGGCCTGTGATCCCTCCCACAAAGAAAGCTGTTGAAAGAAGAGCAGAATGAAATTCCGATAGCGGCAGATGGAGAAAATGCATCTGGACTGTTTCCAGGAGGATGAGGCAGAATTCTGGCTGCTCATCTCTTCTGTTAGGAGGATGAATGAGGAGATGTGGCCTGTGTTGTCTTCATTCACTGATAGCCTCCAGCTTTTGCTCCATCTCATTTGACCTTGCTAGTGCTCTGTAATGCATGACCCAGTGTCCATGGAATCTAGCTGGCTGAGGCTCTGATGTCCAAATGAGGCTGAAGTTGTGGTAGCGGGTTGGGACAAGGAAAAGAATTTACTGCAGTCTAAATCTGCACTTTGACCATGGACAGAGTTTGGGAAAAGTGTGAGGATCTGTCCTTGTTGCAGTTGAGAGGGTGTTACTGGATACTTGACTGCCCTGGGTGTTCAGGTGGCCACTGTACCCATACACACTTGTTGCCTGTTGGTTTGGTGAGTGTCTGACCTTCCACTGTTATGTTGAACTTGGTGTTGCTCAAGTGGAAGAAGCATGAACTAAATTATATAATCAGCCTTTGTCTGAGGTAGTTCTATGAGACTACATTGAAGCTGAAGCTAGGGCAGAACAAGGATATCCTCTTAGTAAATAGTGTGCCATACAGACACCAGTCCTTATGACCAACACTTGGAAACTTATTTGCAACTAGGGGCAGTTATTTTGCTTTAATCAATAAATGATTTAGTGTGTATTTGCTCAAGAGGCTATCAGATGCCAAGAGCTCACAGCTAATCCATCCGAGTTAGAAGATCTAGAAACATGAAGGCAGAAGTTGTCATGTACTGAAGACACAGCAACCCATGCTTACAATATCCTCATCTGCATGTTGAATCAAAGGATGGATAAGATGGAAACTTGTGAGTTTCTGTGTGAAATTATTAAAGAGCACTTAAGGTGCTCAACACATTTGAAAAGGAAAAATCCTCAAATTAATGGGCACTTTAGAAAATGTTAACCTAGTTCTTTCCATGCTTCATTTCCTCTGTCAGTAAAATGAGCATGTTATTTGTTACCCACTTCTCTTTAAGGTGTGTTAAGAGCTGCAGGTGAAAAGTTGTACGTAAATGTGAAGTCCTGTGATCAATGTTTATTATTACTCTTATGATTGATTTAATTGACTCTAATAGGGTAGTGTAAGTGTTGCAGGATCTTGCTGTGTAATAGCTTCATTATTACCTAGCAATATCATTGTTGACCATATATTTTTAGTCAAAACAGTTTTGAAATTTCAGTTTGCAAAGTAGATCTTAAACCAGTAACCTTTAAAATTGTGTTGTAAATATTGAATCAGATTTTCAAATTAGATGCACACATATACTTGTGTGAACCTAGATTATGACCTCTAAAACTGGGCATGAAATGCTCCTTCCATTTTCAAGTATGTAAATCATCACTAACTTCCCTGAAGTCCATGAAGTTAACCAAGGAGTAGAACAGATGTAAATGAAGGGATGACCATCTGCTGGTTTGTGCAAACGCATTGACTCTCTGCATAGATTAGACACAGCTAAATATAGGCAAAAGTAACTGTGTGCCTGACTCTGAAACACAGGCCCCAACTATTCAAATGTCTGCTTATATGTAATTTTGGAAGTTGGTGAAAGTACGTAGAAATGTCTTATACCTGAGACTTGTAACCCAGGCATGAACTTTTGCGAAAATGGGTTTTATGATGGAAATTGCCTGCCATATGCCAGCTGTACTAACAGATATTTCTATAATATTTTAGTTCACCGTCTTTGCAGAAGTTTGCTTTGCAATGTCTGTGTTCTCCTGTAAGACCATCTGTATACCAAATGTTAATTTATTAGTTACTAAGAAACTTCCCATGTAGATGGAGGTATTGCAGTATTATAATAGGTTAAATTGTTTGCATCTGGGTAAGTTAGGTTATGACAATTAAAGAGGCTAAAAATAATGGGGATTTGCATAAGATTCAGCAATATTCAAAGGAGGAGAAAATCTTGTCCTTAAGTAAAAACATTTCTGCTATAGAGAATGTGAAAAGGAAATTGCCCATGCATAGTGCCTTGGACTTCTCAGTCAGGAGTGGGAGGTAAATTGACTGCTGTTTATATAGCTTGACTCACTTTGTGGAAAATCTTTTGATTCCTGTGCTGTTAGAAATGGTACACATGGATGCCATATTTTCTTAGAAGAGGTAGCATCTCGCTTTAACCAGTTATGTATGAACCAGTTTAAGTATTACATTTATTTATGAATAATGCCAGAAACTTCTCTTTCCCTTGAGTACTGAAAGGAAGACCAAAGAAAATCAGTAATTTGAGTTTATGCCTAAATACTAGTCCTTAGTTAGATACTACAATGATTGGGATAAGAGGGCATATAAACAGACAATTGAAAAATGTGGCTTTCATCAGCAGAAATCTGATGTAAAATATTATTTTGCAAGTTGATCCCTTTAGGTTGGTGGTGTTTGTTTTGGTGTATTTTTGTTTTTAATTTGTAACAGAATACCTGTTTAAACTATTCTAGGTCTCACACCCAAAAAACTCTGTAAAACAACGAGTTCCACTGTCTCCTTCCCTCCCCCTGCTTTTTTTTTCCCTCCTTACAAATAGGATACCATAGAATTCAGTGAGGAATTCTGTTTAAAAGTGGATTAAGTGTTATAGTTCAATAACTCCTACTGGCATAACTGGTCCATATTTTTAAACAATAATATACAAAGTGAGTTAAAGAGTTGTGAAGTCCTGTGACCCAGCACCCAGCAATACCAAAGCCTCTCAAAAAGGAAAGGGAAATATAAAGGCCTGCTATATTTGTACATGGAATTCCTGATCAGCAAAGCACTTTAGGCATGTGAGTCGCCAGTTCAAGTCTCTAGTACTACTACCATAGTTAAAATTAAGCATGCTCTCAAATTGTTTGCATCAGGTCAAATAATGCTCAGATCTCAGGTGCAAGGAACATTATAATGCTCCCTAGACTGAAGTTAAATTCACTCATAAAGTATATTAGTGTACATAATTCTAATTCTTGTATCTATATTTCCTTTCTGTTTCATTGTTTTCCTTGCTTTCTGGGATTTTTTTTTTTTTTTTTAAGTATTTGAGAGAAGAGTGTGTGCTATTTTTATTAACATCATTCCTTCCGAATAGTTTCATTTAAAGCTGTATGCTATCACCTATCTGAAGAAGGCTTCGTTTTGTTTATATTACTTCCAGTACATGACCCTTTTGAGTCAGTCTTTCAACAATTTCTGTTCAAATTACAATTTTAATTGTATTCCATACAAAACTAAGTAGTTTTTTGGTAAAAACAGATTGTGTTAAATATGTTTAGGGTCTGGAGAGGTGAAATGTTCATCTTTGTAATTTTTATAAGAAGGTGCCTTACATTAACACTCAGTTTCATCCAAGTCTAGACTGCCACATGGCTAGTGTTTCATTTAGACAAGTGTGCATTTTCAGGGGCCTCAAACTCGCGGCCTGAGAACCACATGTAGCCCCTAAAGTTATTTCTTGCGGCCTGCAACGACACTATCAATATTTGCAATATTGTTGTATGAAAAGGTTTCAGTGGTGTAGCCCTTGGGCTAGTGTACTAGTTCTTATGTGGTCTTCTTGTTGATTTGAGTTTGAGACCCCTGATTTACATGTTCTTTACAAGGAGATATAAAATGAGGAACAGCTGGAGTTTGTACTAGTTGTTATGCATTAAAACAGTGACAAAAATAAAGCTAAATTATAAGGCCCTCAGCCCCTTTTGGATGTTTTTACGCTGTTCCTGATACAGTGCTGTGGTAATCAGGATCTGTAGCATAACTTAACAAAACAAGCTGTATAACAAAGCCTTCCAGGGGGTGATGTGTGTCTCTAATACATAGCCCTAGTCTACACTTGTCACACTTTTTGGCAGCAGTTGAAGGGAGATATGCAAGGTGCGTAAAATATCTTGTGATCTCCCATCACCTAATTCCCACTTACCTCCCTGTTAACGCTGCTGTAAATCAACCAGAAATGTTGTCTGGTTGATTTAGCACTACTAGGTACGGGGCTGGAGTTACAGTGTCAAGCTAGAGATTAACTGAACTCTTTGACATCGAACTCGGAGGAGTGCACTGATGGCAGCGAATTTGCCACTATCAGTGTAGAAATACCCTTGGATAGCCTCCTTTGCCATAGTATTGGAGCACTTCTCAATCTTTCATGTATTTATCCTCATAACACCCCTGGAAGTGCTCTTTCCACATTTCACAGGTAGGGAAAATTGAGTCACAGAGAGACCAGCTGATTTGCCCAAGGTCCTGAATCCCAGGCTAATATCCTAACTGCTTGGCCAATTAGCATCTACTCTAAGAAATTTGGTAAGCTTAAACAGCACCCTTGGCCTGAAAAATGTGGCTACCCAGTGTTGGAGGCTTTTTTGCACAGGTCTTATTTGAGGGTGATGAATTTCACCTCTGAGTGGTTATGAATTAGCGACATTCAGTGTTATGCATGCTTATAAACATGTTAAGTAATTCACATATGAAATGGTGCTTTAAGGTTCTTGACTTAGAACAGTAACTTAAGTACAAGATTTTCATTTAGAACGGTTGGCAAGTCTGATCCATTGATCTGGTGAAAGCACATTCCACATGTGAATTGATTCTAGACTCAAATCAGATATTCGGGCTGAAAATACTATATAAGCAGCCTGTGTACTCCATCTTTGAGATGGTGGCAATGTCTAATATTTTTGTTTAAGTGGCTTCACTGGGAGACCTGAAAATGCTTATTGAGAGCAGAGTCTGTCCCTCCTCTGATTAGCTATCCTACTCCACCTCTTAGCCACTCCATTGTTGGTATTCTGACAATATATAAAAAAGAAAAAATCCAATTAGTTGAGAACTAATTTGGAGAGTGCATCTAATCTGGGCCAGGGGGCCTGAGGCAGGGTCCGCTGGGTGGGACCAGGAGTGGGCCACTCCTCTAGGGTCACCCAGTGGTGGTGGAGGGTGTGAAACCAGGAGCGAGCTCTTGAGTTTCAAGGTGGCAAAGGGATGCGGAGCCAGGAGCAGGCGACCTGCAGGGTTCCCCAGTGACGGGGGGGAGCCGAGACTTCTGGCCTAAAATGTACAAAGTCTTTTCGTTGTAATTCTATACATGTGTGTGGCATGACAAAGAAGTTGTTTGTGTGCTGTCAAAATGTGCAATAATGAGAAAATTTTTACTCTGGTAGTTCCCAGTAGGTCTTGGGGCCCAGTTATGCTGTGTGTTATGCAGATACCCAGGGTATGTTTTCACCACACCATTAACTTGTGTCAACTGTCAGATTTCTCAGGTTAGCCCAGCATGGCTGAGAGAGGTCACTGCAGAATCACGCTTTTGATCTGCTCTGTCTGCGTTGGTGCTGCAGTGCTGAGACCCTGGCGACACGTCTTGTGATACTGTGCGCTTCAGTAAACTGAACGACTCAACACATTCTTTGGCAGTGCATTGTGAGGTTGTGTAGTAATTTGAATAGGATTATAGGCTCACCAATGAATCTGATCAGAAGACAATAGGTTATGGTTCATGAATCAAGCTACAGAAGAGGTTTTCACAAGGACTTCCAGGGTGCATGAAAGGAATATGCACATTATTGACCAAATATGTATATTTTTTTTACAGATTTTATTAAGCTAACATAAAATGGCAGACAGATAAGTAATTAAAGGTGAATGAATAATACAAGGGATCATAATTTTGAATTACAATCTTAATCCTAAAGTACATATACTATACTTCATGTGTATGCTTTCGAATCATATACTCGCATCCTTTCTTGCTGCCCCACTTGAGAGAGATGTCCAGTCCCTCAACTCTGGATTGGAAGGATGGATGCCGTGCTAGGGCTAAGAGCTACAAAACTGAGTAAGATTGTAACTACCGATAATACTTAAGTATCTTAAAACAAAGGATCCCAACAAACCAAAGAGGAAGAAGCTCAAAAAATGAGCAGTTGGTAAACACACTCTGGCAACACTGTTGACCCTTTTTATACCCTGAGCAATGTGAATCCTCCTTCCAAACTTAGCTGCTTCATCAGCAAATTCTCAGGGTAAACCTTTCCTGTAGGTTGGCAGGTTCATGTGTATTAATAATATATCCACATCTTTACCTGATGGTTCCAGACAGTATGTTCTCCACACCTGCTGTTACTTCTTGCCTTTTCAGTGGATTTTGTTGTATACCTCTGAAGTTTGTCTGGGCAGAACAAAGAAGCCAACCCCATAGTTTTGATACCTCCTGGCTATCTGAGATGATAGTTATAGTCATAACCATATACTTATGCTTCTGATTCCTTCTCTGGGTCAAGGGTTCTGAATGTATGTATGCTTACCTTTTATGCAGGATGTGGCCTGAAGGGTCTTGTGTTCTAGCATTACTAATTTTATACAAATATATGATTTTGTTATCATAAAACAAATACTTAAAACAGGGCTCAACAAAATTGCCACCTCACTAGCCACCCAGCTTCGAACTGAGGTGCTTAGCTGGGACCCACTTCCCCGCCAGCTGTGGAAATGCTACCACATCTGCTGAGTGATACTACGGGCTCTTATGGCTCTGTTTTTCTATTTCTATGGTGCCAGGGGTTGCTTTGTCGCTGCAGTTTGGCAATAGAGCTAGGCGCCACACTTCAAATCCCAGGCACCGTGGCAACTTGGTGCCTGGGGTTTGTTGAGCTCTGACTTAAACCTATAAGGAAACAACTCTATGACAAAAAGTATATATGGAAGCAAGCAGGCTAAATCTTTAGGCTTCAGGTGGACTTAAGCATGTTGTAGGTAGTTGTTGTTGGAGAAAATGTGGCACTTGAGTGGCACTAGCCTCTTTGAGTCCACACGGCAAAGTGGGCATGCTAGTAGCTGACATGTTGTGATAACTAGGGTGTTAGCATGCAGTCCTAATGGACCAGCTAATCTGAGCCAAAAACACCCCCTTTTTCAAGTTAAGGGTTTTTATATGTGAATGGGAGCTGAAGTGGGGCAGTACTTGAGTGAACTTTGCAATGGTGACATGGATGTCTCCCACTCCTGCCCCGGGTCAGCAATGTTGAAGACCTGGAAGCTGACTTTGTGCCCAAGGAAGTGGTGGCCAGGGCCTCCTGGATGAAGCACCCTGTGCCAGGGAAAGATGGCATACCCTACAACATCCTGAAGAAGTAGGATGCCAGCTGTCTCATGGTCTCTGCACTCTTCAACTGATGTAAGGAGTTCTGCCAGACCACCGACTTTTAGAGGAAGGCTGATGGTATGCAGACCTACACCCTGATTGTTGGCGCCCTCTATGCCTAGGACCCTGTCAACAAGTGCATGCTGCAGGCCTGCAGTGTTGGATGGTGTTATGCCTGGTTGATGTGCCGCCTCATGGTGTTCAGCACTGTCAGATGGTCCAGGGTCATCTACCTCAAACATATCACTGGGCACAGACAGTACCAGGAGGCATAAGCAGGACCACCTCTATGAACTATCACCAAGAGGATTCACAGACCTTCCTCCTTGCTAACAGGAATTGGCTTTATGCTTTTGATTGAGAGAGGAAAAAATATGACTAATATCTGTCCTCAACTACATCTGTGATAATCCAGATTAATTTAAATTAATAGAATTTCTACAGGTTGAGACTAGGGTAAAACGTGGAAAATGAGTGCAGAATTTTATGCAGGGTATTTGAATACAAGGGAACTAAACAAGTACGTGTAGAACTACACTGTTTGTCAGATTTAAATTTTTTTTGTTGAGAAAATGTTATAAAGGAACAGACAATCATAATATATTAAACACAGGTGCTGGCTGGGCATCCAGGTTCACAGTGCAGGTCATTGAGAAGAAACATTGAAGTAAAGATGGCAAGTACACCCGGTGCATGAGCTACAACATTCTGGATGGAGAGTCAAAAGACTATGGGTTTGGAATATAAGAGTTCAGGAATTTGGGAATATTGCCTTTATAGACATTGCAGAGTGTATACACGGTGTGGTAGAATAGAAGTACATACCTTAATAAAGGTTGGTCATCCCAGATTGTGTTAGTATTATGGTGTCAAGACTGCATTAGAAGATACATTTGGGGGTTGGGGTGTGTGTGCTGAGTTTCTTAACTCAGTCTTTGTTCAGGCAAACTTACATGGTAGCCTATCCCACATTTCTCCGTTACTGCCTGGTTACATGGCCCTGTATTCTGCTGGCAGATCCTAATCACAGTTGGCCAAGCAGAGAAAAATTTGGTGGGCAGGGACCAGAGGGCCTTTAGGCCCACTTCACAGTCAGCCAGTGCTTTGGCTGCTGTTCAGATACAGGATGATGGAGTCTCTACCACAGTCTAAGATATTGGGAGAAACCTGATTCTTTGACATTTTCCAGTGTCTGGGTGCCCTTGGGGAGGGGATAGGGTCGAGTGGTCAGGTTAATGCTATATAGCTGCTTCTAAGGCAGACGAAAAGCCCTGAAATCAGGATTTTGCCAGACTCTCTCCATAGACCAGGGCCAGGGTTAGCAGTGGAGAAGAAAACATGAGAATGTTGAACCTTCTGACAATTATGTAAATCATTTTTAGTAGGAAGAACAGCTCATGTGTATGGAATACAATGGCAATATAAATAGTACTTCAGTGACCTTACCCTTGCTTGACCAATAAAAAGGCTGTTACAGGAAAACATTGAGCTGCTTATCTGACAAATTAGCAGAATACAAGGAAGTGGAACCAGGGCCAACTCAACCTAATTATGGAGTGAGTATAACAGGTTATCGGCTATCATTCAATCTGTCCAGAAAAGTATTACAGAGTTTGTCAGGAGAACTGATAGAGATGGATGTTTTTAGAGCTCAATTCTATATGTATGCTATTCTTTAAAAAAACGAAAACAAAAACCCACCACCACATTCTTGTAGCATTATATAGAATTTTTAACTATGTAGTATATTAAAAGTGTAGATTGTAACTATAAGAAAAAAAGTACACAGGATGATTTTTTCTAAGGCCTCTCCACTCCTAATGTTACTGATTTATTAACTTGTTTTAGCTTAGAGTGTTATGGGGGAAAACAGTTTCTTGTTAATGCATTAAATATGATTGTGCAGTGTAATGGGAGGAAAGGTTGTAATCAGAATGTAAGGGACTTTTTTTCAGAGTGGTTTGAATTGAGTTATTGGGTTCTTTTTTCATAACTTCATAACTAATTCATAAATATTTACTATGAAAATAACCTGGTTAGAAAAATTAGGAAAAGAAAATGTTGCCATTTAAGAAGAATGAAGTTTAAAGGGGTGCTGTTGATTTGTGATGCTTTATTAGACTAACATATTTCAAATAGTTTAGTTTCTGGTAAAACATCTTTTATGATGTTCTTAAATTATAATTTTTTCCTTCTTTCTGTTCATGAGTGGCCTTTTTAGCAAGGGAGAAAAATCACCTCCTTTTTGTGAGGTTTAGGGTGCTGGGCTCCTGGTCTTCCAAACCTGGAGGCTACTTCGAATATTTTGGTTAAACTAGGTTGGGTCAGATTGCTTTCCTATTAAAGACTACCTATTCTGTCGTCTTCCTCAGAAGAAGTGGCAATTGCAGAGGAGGCTGGTGGCAAGGAGAATTTTGGCACCCTCTCTCAACCTCTATGTATGGAAGGGAGAATTTCTCCTTCTTGTTTTTCATAGACAATAGGCCTGTCTGCTTGCTCTCTTTCTCTCCGCTCCCTCTTTGCCTTTTACAGGTGGGCAAGAACATCATTATTACTCTAGCTTAATGGACTGCACAAACATTGGGAGATGAGGGAGAAAGGAAGATGTCCTGTGCTCTCATGTGTAGGAGGGTGAGGTGGGGAGCATCAAGAGCTGTGGAGCATGGTGGGAACCATGGTGCTCATTCTGAGGTCTTGTAAGGTCACTGCAGGTCTGTGGAAGTGCAGAGGGGTGGGGGAAGCGGGTTTGGTTTTTTTGTTTATGGGGTAGTACCGGTGTGGAAGGGGAAATGAGGGCTGGGTGTTATGTGGCAAGATGGCTTTTCCTCTGACTTACTTTAGGCTACACATGCTTGTTCTTCAGAAGGCTATCAAAGCATGCCTGGCTTAGAAGGCCACAGAAATTCTGTACTGGATAGGTCACTTTGTAACAAAACAACTCAAAGATTCAGCAGCCAACTTTTATTAACCACACATGCGAAATCTATTTGTTTTGTATGTGTGTCTATTGTATATCAAACAAATTCAAGTACTGCGAACAGTTGAAATTACTGGAAGTAACGCCATCAATAGCCTTAATGTTTATAATTAGTTTCAAATGCAAGCAATACAATAAGCCTACAAGTAGGCTTTCATTTGGCTCTTTTCTGCCCCAGGGCAACACATTCCAAATACATGCGTTATCTTATATCTTTATGGAATGTACTGGCTAATTTGATAACAGTGCTGTTCATTCTTTCTAAAGGCTAGAAGTACCTAATGCAAAGAAAATAGTAAAGTTTGTTCTGAATATTTCTGGTGGAGTTTAGCAACCCAGTAATGTTTCATGACTTTCTTTTTTCTTCTTCTGAAGTTTGATTTCAGACACAGTAATCACAATCTTAGTAGATAAATGTTTCTGTAACATGGAGATAGAGGAACAGTCCATCACACAATCCTTACAGTTCAATTATTTTATTTGATCATTAGAGTCAGTGGAGACTGGCCCCCTCTGAAACTAAGGCTGTGTCTACACTGATGGCGGCAAAATCGCTGCCGTCAGTCCAGCGTTCCAGGACCTAGCAGCAAGTCTGAATTTGCTGCTGTACTTCTGGAAGTCTGCGCCGAAGTCCTGGCTCCCAGGAGATGTAGGGGGAAAGCTGACCACAAGTGATTTGCGGTTGGCTTTTCCCAGTGTGTCCTGGTGGTTTAGGAAGTCTCTGGCATTTATGCAAGGCATTTAATGTGTCTTGCGTAGTAGATGCTGGTCGACTGTCGCCGAGAAAAGCCCTAAGTGTAGACTAGGGCTTGGTGAGCAAATGTTACATCAGTAGATTGTGATGTGTACAATCACTCACAACGTTACAGGAGCCTCACAAAAAAAGGCCTGGAACACATGACTGATGAGGTGAGGCTGAAGGAACTGGGCTAGTTTCCTTTGTAGAAGAAAAGAGTGATTTGATAGTATCTTTCAGTCACTTGAAGGCAAGTTCTAGGGAGAATAGAGTGAGGCTGTTCTCAGTGATAGAGCAAGAAGAAATGGTCTCAAGTTGCAGTGGGGGTGAAGGGGGGTCTAGGTTAGATATTACAAAGAACTTTTTCATTAGGAGGGTGGTGGAATCTCCATCTTTGAAGGTTTTTAATGCTTGGGTTGACGAAGCCATGGCTGGAATGGTTAGTTGGGGTTGGCCCTGCTTTGAGCAGCAGGTTGAACTAGAAGACTTCCTGAGATGCCTTCCAATCCTAATATTCTGTGAACATAAATGAAATCTCCAGACGGAAGCTGATGCAATGTTGTTAGTCTAAACCTTGTTTTCAAACTAAGTGAAGCTTGATCATCTGGTCAAGTCTCTTAGATATGGAAATATTATTCGTAGCTGAAAATTCTTAAGACATGAGTTGAATTTAGATATACTTTTAAACAATTTATTGGTGAAAAAGCGAATACAGTTTGACCAGTGTTAAGATGTGAACACAGAGACAAGTCAGCATGTTTTAGCTACCTGCAGTAAACAGGCTGTTATGCTTGTAGTATGTGAAAAGTGCATTTTGAAAGTAAAAAGAGTTATTTTGGTGTGGACTTTCAGGTGCAGCATGTATGTTGTAGATAGATCCTGAAAGCTGCTGGAGAGCTCTGCAAACCTGTGGGTATCCACTTAATATCTACAGATGATGCTTACAGATCGCGGATTGGATGCAAATTCACATTTTGTATCCATCCAGTGTTTCTCAACCTTTAGTTAGTAGACTAGGGAACACCAATTGGTATTAATTACTTTACACAGAACATCTGATAACTGTCTTGAAAAAGCCAGTAAATACTGGCTGTAACTTTCATAATAGCTGCGTGCAACAAATTCCTGTGAAAACAATTAAGGAAATCAAATTAAATATGTATTTATTTTTTAAAAAATTGATACATAATGATTATACACATGACTTAAAACTGACAATAATATTACTCAAATTTTAATAGGAATTTTGGGCCTTCATGTTTGAACAAAGCTAATCTTTTTTTGAAGTAAGGTTCATCAAAGAAAGTCTTACTGTGGAAGTTATATCCAAGCAATTTCAATGCTGACAGTAACAATGGCAGAAAATTTAAAATGACCCAGATGCAGCAAAGGAGCAAGGTGGTGGCACTTTTGCTCCTGAAAGCTTTGCCACCTTGCTCCTTCCTCGGTCAGCCTCTCTCCCCTTCCAGAGGAGGGAGGGTTAGGGTCAGTCGAGGAACGCCTTCACTATATCCGCAGAGCTCCCCAGGACACCAGTTGAGAACCATTGTTCTAATCTGTTGCCTGTAAGTATCAAGAATAAAAATCCCTTTTGAGTAATGAATGAAGTAAGAAAACAGTGAGTTAATGTTCACGTTGTTTGTTTAAATGGCTGTCAATTATGAAGAGTTTAGGATTTGGCATGCTACTGTCCTGTCTTACTTTTAGATAATACAAATATTTCTTTGTAACAGATCTGGTTCTCTCCTTTTTTTCTGTTAATACAATGATACCAAACATGCTGACTAAATCCAAAATTTCAAAAGGGATAGCCGTGTTAGTCTAGTCCAGTAAAAAAAGCAACAAGGAGTTGTGTGGCACTTTAAGACTAACAGATTTATTTTTTAGCCTTAAAGTGCCACACAACTCCTTGTTGTAAATCCAAAATACCCATGTAATTGCCAAACGGAGCAAAAATTGCTACTTTTTCTTTTTAAGAACCACTTGATTTTCCAGAAAATGTATTTTAAAAGAAAATGCTAGGTAAATGGGTTGTGTGTGGTCTCTCTTTATCTTCTCCCTCTCTGCCTCCCCTCCCTGGAAATCTCCCTTCCCTCTAGCTGGGGTTCCCTTTTCCTTTGGTCTTTTTAGTGTCAGTTTTCATTCTAACAAATATTTTATTGTTTTGATTCTCATCATGTACGAACTTAAACCTCATGAGGTAACATTGTTTTGTGGCAAAAGTTTGGGGTTAATTCATTTTCTTGGCTACTGATTCATTCATTGAACTTCGTGAACTATTTCCCTGTTTTCCCCATCCAAAAAATGGGGATGAAAATACAGAAGCTAATTTTCCTTTGTAGAAGTATTTTAATCTTTCATCTTTCATCTTTGTGGATGAACTGCTGAAGCTGTAAATCTTTGAAAGAACCTTTAGGTACCAAATGTTGTTACTTTTCAGGGTTTTTTTCCCTTTGATCACATTCTTTTATTCATTCAATTTTTTTACCTTTCTTACTCTTCATCTCAAAATGTTTTATTCATTATATAGTATTATTTTGTACATATTTCTGTTATTGTATTCAACTCTGATTGTAAAGTCCTTATCAAAAGCAAACTTCCACTGATTTCTTGCCTTTGATTTATGACCTTCAGCAGAAACTCCCCCTTCCTTTTCCATTCTCTCCTTCGCAAGACTTATAGTCTGCCCAAAATCATCTTTTGGGTCTCTTGAAATTGTGGGCTCAGTTTAAACGTCATTGCCCACTTGATTTATAAAATGGCATGTTTTTGAGTGTGGAAATACTACTTGTAAGAAGTACAATCACTAAATGTCAGCTTTTCTCTTTCTTTCATCCTGTTCCATGTAGAATGCAACATCAATGGTTATTAGTTTTCCCCCTTGTTTAATGCGAAAACTCAATGACACTTCTGGTTCAATTAGTTTTGGCAGACTTGATTTCTGTAAGTCAGACCTACACACTTGTGTAAACATAACAGACTTCAAGCTGCTTTAAATACAGCCACATTTTGTTACAGAAACAAAAAGCCCAGAGATAATCATTAAGATTCCATTTTGTACAAACATTGTGTGTTGAAAGATAAGTTACAAAATTGCTATCACAAGCCACTCAGATACTCTTTTTGTCTCTGTTATTATTTAAGGCTCACCATCCATATTACTTTCTCTTGTTCCTTCGTTCTTTTTCCTTGCTAAAAATCCATTTATCTGATTTTGCACCCTAATCAGGGAGTATATTGTCCTTTAAATCAAAGAATTTTGAAGGTGTTCTGATGTGACAACAGGAAGAAGTGAAATGAAATGTTAAAAATGATACTGACTCTCTTTAGGGACATGCACACTGAATATTAAACCACCTCTGAGTTCCTAAGGTTGCCATCTCAAAACAGCTTATCACATGCAGTGAATGTTTAAAAAAAAAAAAAGGGGGACGGGGGGAAGGGCCACAACCCATCAACAAAATCATACAAAGAATGAGTTGTCATGTTGATGTTACACAGTAAATGTTTGTTTTAAAAAGCAAAGCAAAAAAACCATGTATGTGTAGATTAGCAAAAATATACGGGTTTGAACTGGTCTCCAGTTTATCTGCTTTAAGAAAGTCTCCTCAGATGTTGTTTGTTAAATTAGCTTATTTTCTTGCAGTTGCCCTGTGAAATAAATCATTTTTACTCCGTGCTTGAAAGAAAAGATTTACCAAAAGCTATACTTTTAAGAAATGTCATTGAAACCAGGGACAACCTTTTGTAGCAAATGGGGTTGAAACAAACTTTGAACTTTCATAGCTCTGAGCAAACTGAAACTTGTTAAAAGAAGCTTTCTGAAACTTACAGAATCCCATGGCATACAGGACTGGATTAAGATAAGGTTTTTAGAGGCTGTAGCTGGGCAGCAGGACTCAAGGGTAGAGAGGCTGGCCACTGTTGTTACCACTTGTGATGTGTGGGCCAGTGAGATGGTTGCAGAAATGTGCTTGCAAGGGGTGCCAGCCCTTTATGAGGCACAAGGAGGCACTCCACCCCCTGCACATGGTGAGGGGCTGGCCTGGTGCCACATCCCTCCCACTCCGGGGGGTGAGGCAGCCCTGTCCAAGCTAGCACCAGAGCAGGAGAGGTGCGCACTACATGGCGGGTAAGTACGGGGAGGTTGGGACTGTGGATTCAAGTATGTATTTGTGACCCTCCCCAACCCCCCAGGGACAACCCAACCTCCTCCTCTGACGGGTACTGACCCAACTCCCCCTACCCCAGGGGCAGTCTTGGGGATTCCAGGGCCTGGAGCAAAAGTCAAAGATGGGGCCCCCCGTGCCATGTGTGGGGCTGCTTCGTTGACTTCTCCCACCCTGCCCTCCCCTGGCTACTGGTTTCTCTCCTTCAGCCTCCCCTCTGTTCTCTCTTTTCTCAATGCTTCCCCACCCAGCCCCTGTACCATCACCCAAGGGGCCTTTCTCCCCTGCAGACTCCTCGCTTCTGCCCCAGACTCCTGCAGACGCCTCCTGCAGACTTCTCCCAAACTCACCTTCCCCCTTGTGGCCTCCCTGCCACTCCCTCCAGCCCCTGTGGACCTGCTCTCCCCCCCCCAACTCTGTTAAGCCCCTCCAATCCCCATTTACCACTGCGGCCCACTCCAGCTTTCTGCTACTCCCTTGCCTGGTGCACATGTGGAACATGCATGCAGACGGATAGTTAAAATGGCAATGGTATAGGGCCCCTTTTTCCCAGGGGTGCTAGGCAGCTGCCCGCACTGCCCACCCGCTAAGACCGTTTGTGCCTACTCCTCAAAGCTGGTGGGTGGCACTGGCATGGGGGAGTTGCGGGGGCTACAAAATCTAATAGCCCCAGGCCCACGGGAGAGTTAATGTGGCTCTGACAGCATGATAAACATCAAAAGCTACAATGATTATACATAGAGTTGTCAGAATCATTTTTTTTAAAACATCAGTGGATAATACAAATATTTATTTTTAAACATTTTTTATTTTATCAGTTTACATTTTCATGAATGTGCAAAATATGAGATGTAGGAATTTTAATTTTTGTTTAAATTTTCAGTTGCACAGAACTTGTGAGGGATCACACCGTAATTATTTAAAACAGTAGAAGTGGTGATTCAAAAACTTTGAGCTTTATATCTGTGAAAACACAAATTTTTGACATCACCTATCGAAATACACAACGTAAATACCCTTAAATCATTCTCTGCTAGTATGAATTAAGTATGCTCAACTAGATTTTTTTCTTACTTTTCCTGTCTGTAAATTTTGAGTATTATTGATGGATGTTTTTCATCAATTTGAGTCTGTACAGTAAAATGAACTGGGTCCTTTCCCAGGCAGTGACGCTCCTAGCTGGGACCCAGAGTAGAGGGCAGGCCTGGGTCCCAATCCCCCCCCCCCCAACCTATGCTGGATTAAGCAGTCTGTGCAGGGGTGTTGGGGTAACTGGAGTTGCCCTGACTCACTAATGGCAAGAAAAGTGCACGACCCACTGGTGGAGAGCCAGCAGTTTGCCACAAGAGAAATTCTTCAGAAAAATTTCTGATGATGGTAAGAAACAAACACTTCAGTATTTGATGGACCCTTTCTAATCCCTTATGCTTACATAATATGAACATCAGTTTTTTTCTAAAAATAATAATAATACTAAAAAGGCTTGTATGGTACCAGATCAACATAGCATGGTTTAGAAATACACTTCAGTGGCCCAAGGTCCATGTCTGAATTCTGGGTAACTTCCTCTAAGGTCTGTCCACTTTTAAATGGTTACAATTCAATTGCATACTTAACAGCCCATTAAACATAGAAAGGGCATATTTTCATTGATGGCATTGTTTTATTTTTGTAGATGATGAAAAACATTTCATTTATTCAGTTAAAATCCAGATATAGATGATTAGAAGAAAGGAAAAACTACCAAACACAGATGAGCAATTCTAAATCTGGAGAAACCATCAGCTTTCTGCGTATCTGGATTGTTATTCCCGTTAATGAGTTACGGGACCCAGCAGCCTTTTAGCGGGTTTTACGTTGAGTAAATCATTCCACAATTTTACTTCTACCATTTATGTTTTTAAAGGAAAATTTGGTTACAATCGTAAGGTTCCAGGATTTCAAAACAATGTTCATGCCAATGAATGTGTACTGAAATATTTCACAAATCTGTTTTAACAATTTAGTAATAATGAGGTAACAGTAATAAACTCTAGTATGTTGTAAAAGTAACAAATCCTGAGAAACTATTCACCATGCTGTATATTCTTGGAACAGCTTTCATTGCTCCCTTCCCTATGGTGTGATGTATATAATGGTGGTGGTTGGAGACTGCTTAATTTTTGTTATATTTGTGTAGTAGGTGTATTTTTGTGTGTGTGTGTGTGGGTTTCTTTACAAGATTGACAGGACCAGCAAGAGCATTGAATGAGTGACTTTTTATATTGTAACTCAGTAAAACTCTGAATAAGTAAATACGTGCATTAAAGCTATTCTCACTTTCTTCACCAAGTGTCAAGGAAAGTGTGTGCCCACCTCCCAAACCCGGCCCCTGTACCCCACTCACCCCCCGCTGTCTGAATCCAAACACCCCTGGCACATTCAGTCTGCCACAGAGTCCCTCTTGCGTACTTGGCTCTTGGGCCAGTGATTGCTCCAGCCAGCCCCCCACTCTCCATGGCCAGGCTGGGACTATGGCTGGGGACCACTCTGGCTAGCCACCCCCGCACCCATGGCCCGGGCTTGGACTGTAGCCGGGGACCACTCCAGCCAGCCCAGCTGTGGCCGGGGACCGCTCCAACTTGCGGCACAGCTCAGCGAGTGTGGACAGGGGCAGGCTCAGCCTGTGATACACTAACCTCTGTGCTGCAACATACTTCTGTGAATCCTCAGTGAGAGCAATGCTGTCATGGAGAGTGAATTGTTCTCTCTTTCCAGAGCAAGGATCAGGTACATGACCAGGTCTTTGCAAGAAATCAATTGTATCTTTGTTACTGAGACCCCTAAGCCTCTGTCATCCTGGGGACTTTCCTGAACGCTAAAATGGTTTGGAAAGGGAGGAAGGGTGTTCTAGTGCTTAGTGCATGTAGCAACTCACTGAGAGATCAATTTTCTGTTGCCTGCTTTGAAGCCCTTCCCCATTAGGTGACCATGGGTGAGACGCTTGGCCTCTCTGCTTCTGTTTTACAGAGGGGAAGAGTTATCTTCCTTGTGGGGGCTGTGAAGCTAAGTTCTTTGTGTGAAATTGAAGCACTTTGAGATCCTTGGTTGGAAGGTGCTGAAAGAGAGTAAAATATTGTATTGATCTGTCAAGTGTATATGTGTATTTCACTATCTTCTACTGGAGAGCATCAGAACTACTTAACTAGCAGAGATGGCATGATGCTGACACATTCGTTCAAATGCATTGTACTTTTAGGACTTGGATGTTCCTCCTCCATTTTGCCTCCTGCTGCTGCAGAGTTCTTATTAACTATTGTGTGAAACTTGGGCACTAAGATAGCCATGGGTTTATTACGATATTATGGTACACCTACACAGGGATGAAAGACTCAAAGCTGGCTCAGATCAGCCAACTTGGGCTGCAGGCTTTTAGTTCAAACTAGCCATGCTTTTTTCAGTGTGAACTAACTTTGAGTTCAAACTAAAAAAAAAAGTGCTTAGTTCAAACTATCCACTAGTTCGAACTAGCACAACTATATCATGTTAGTTTGAACTAAATTTCAAAATAAGTTTGAACTAAATGGTTAGTTCAGACTAACCAGCTGAACTAACTAGTTCGAACTAGGTAAAACCTAGTGTAAACAGAGTCCATATTAGCTTGAATTAAGGCTCCTTAATTTGAACTAATTTTCTAGGGTAGACATAGCATAAGAGACTAGTGGTCCCCAAACTGTGGGGTGTGACCATCCAGGGGGGCAAGGCAGACCCCGACCAGTACAATTCAGCTTCTGTCTGAGCTTGCCCCAGTCCTGGGCCTCCACTCTTGGTCTCTTACTCCCACTTTTGGATCCTCCCAATGGCTTTTGGCCCAGCTGTGATGCCATTCCCAGAGAGAAGGGTGGGGCACAAACATATTCTGCTATTTGTAAGAGGGGTCATGAGTGGAGAAGTTTGAGGACCACTGGATTAGACCCAAACCCTTGTCACTCTTTGTGACTCTCTCTGCATTATATGTTTTAGAAATTGTAGTATCATAGAACTGGAAAGGACCATGAGAGGTCATCGAATCCAGTTTTCTGCAATTTTTCCTGTAAATATGGATAGGTCCGTTCCCCCCCCCCCAACTTGATTGTAAAAAGTGACTTCATTATTTTTTTTACACTGACGAGTCTGAGATTGCTCAAGGAATGAATGGGGGCATGTTCTCATGTCTTACTGATGAAGTTCAGACTCCCATTAACTATTTCGAGACACTATAATGTCTCGTTATATATATTTCGTAGAGAATTTGATATTTCAGAAAACCAGTCAGCATGTAGATTTTATGTACAAGAATTCTGGTTCAGTTGTCAATGTGACTTTTTTGAAACAGGTGTTGTACCAATATTCTTGTCTTGCCTTTCTCTTTCTCTGGCATAGTTTATTAGTGAATGGTAATTCATTTGTGGAATGAAAAGGGAGGTTCTACAGTGAATTGTTTCGTTGGGCTGTTGGATCTTCAGTACATTGGTCTTGTAGCTGAGTGCCTTTTTCTCGATAGAGGTTCTGGAAACCTTCCTGGAGCAAATGA
The DNA here is from genome assembly GCA_007922195.1 of Podocnemis expansa. NCBI lineage: Eukaryota > Metazoa > Chordata > Testudines > Podocnemididae > Podocnemis > Podocnemis expansa. The sequence goes on along the minus strand of ML681996.1, from coordinate 37,862,103 downwards.
GTCTGGGTCATTTCTTGACTGCAGAGAGGGACTGCATTGACTTCTTCAAGAAGTTGATGATAGTTGTTCTCACAAGGAGAGTGAGTGTTACTGCTATAGCTGTAACAAATCTAGCTGCTTGTTGGTATACCAGAGAGAGTGGCATAGCTGCTTGTCGGTTGCAGCTTAGATCATGTGCGTGTCCAGCTGACTTGAGACGACCTGTGAGAAAATTTCATTTTCCAAAGTGGATATACTAGCTCTGCCATGATTGGTACTGAGACAAGCCAAATGTGTGTGAGAGATGCCATATAGGTTGGAGGAGGAAATTTGGCATGGTGGCACCATAGTGGCTACAGCCCTGGACTTTGACAAGTATAGCTTTGCAAGTGCTTTCCGACCCTGTTCTTCAGTTTTCCTGTATATAAAATGGGAATAATTATATTGACCTCCTTTGGAAATACTTTTAGCTCAATGGATGAAAAACATTATCTAAGAGCTAGACAGTATTATTGTTAAGATTACTGAAAGCAGTTAATGTGTTAGGTGTCTACACTGCTTTCAGTCTGTAGAATAGCTAGTTACTTTTTTGAGTAATTTCATACTCACTCTTTCTTACAGAGAAAATGGATGATGTAGACTAGGATAGTGTTGGGTAGCATACAAGTAAGTACCTCTGAGTTTGAATCCTGAGTTCGATGGTTGACTGCCTTTAATGCTTGAGGCAACATTCTGCCTGTTTCCCCCTGTAAACGTAGGATAATAACACTCCTCTTGCAAGGATGTTGTGAGGGATAATATTTGAGGTGCTCTGAAAATGAAAAAGTTAATTTTTCAAAATATTACAGAGCATTTTATGACCCCCACTCCCCCATGCTCTTCCTCCATTCCAATGTTTTTCCAGTTTCAGCAGTGAAATGGACAACTTTTATTTGGAATTTTTACATGAAAATTTCAGGGTTTTTTCTTTGTGTCATATAACTTTTTTGCCCCTGCCTGCTTAGTCTCTCCCACCCCTTTTATCCCAGAATCGAAGGCTTGGCAAACACAGTGGATATATTTTCAGCCTGGTGCCTGTGAAATGAGTTGGGCAACTATCTTCATTGTAATAAGAATTGTGCCATCCATCATACACCCTCCACATGTGATGAGAATGTGCCCTGGCATGAACAGTCTTCAGTTGTTAGTGGAGGAAAAAGAAATACTGGCAACCCTTAAACTTTTTATTATGAAACATTTATTCTTATTGCATGCATAATAAAAAGGGAAATTGAAGTAATTTTAATTAATCCAGGTTACAGATGATCATTGACTTGGTTTGAAATTCAGTCCTGTTACTCATGAATTGCTTGCTCAAGTCCGGGAGTGGAAGGCAGGCCAAAACATCTAGTTCTGGAAGCCAAGTGTGGCCTATGACTGTCTTCTCAGGTCCAGCTTTTTGAATGGAGCATCATGGTGTGTGTTGCCTGGGGAGTACCATGTGCTGAGATTTGTTACTTCCCATAATCTGACACTTCTGGGCATGCGTTCAACTGCAATCTATTTAAATCAAACTAGGTTTGGGCCTTCATCTGTAAAAGCTGCAAGTGTGGTCCTTAGCATTTGACTTCTGTCTCGTGGTGGGGCGCAGTGTTGTTTTATGAATTGACAGCACATGAGTAGCTAGAAACTTACATTTTTACTTTTGTTCTGCCATTCAGTCACTGGTGTGTGGGCCTGGAAAAGTTCAGTGACACTTGACAGGAATTAAATTGAAAGAGTTCTGTAGAAATTATTATTTTAAAAAGATCTTTATTACATTCTGTAAGCTTTTAAACCAACTTACAGAATTTTATAGCAGTTGCATGCAAGTCCCTTAGGAAGCTTTCTAAAACTTTATTTTGCAGAGAACTTACCACTTTCTAGTTAAGTCTGTTAGGATGACTTCTTCTAATTTTCAACCATGGGTGTCAAAAATTAGAATAGATTAAAATAGCTCAATTTTCAGAAGGAGCCACAGATGCTTTGCCTTCAATGACCAGATCTGAATAAATTTGGCTAGTCTACTCTTATGATTGCTTTCAATAGGAGCTACTAGACATGGTGTCAAAGTCATTTAGCCGTGGGGGCCATTTCTGTCAGCAGCTCAGTCTGGTGGGCCACAAAATGATATAAGAAAAAATAAACGTCATAGCAGCTACTTGTACGTATGGTCTACAAGTGTCTTGACCATTGGTATGAAAAAATAGTTACTCTAATGAAGCTGTGTAAATATGTATCTTTCATTTGATATAATCAAATATAACCCCCAGAGCACACGCTTGACTCCTCTAGACCAGCAGTTCTCAACTACTATGTTGGGACACATTACCGTGTCTCCACACGGTAGCAGGTATGTTATGGAGAGCTGGGAAGATGACTGGATTCAACTTGGGGAGGTGAGCTTGTGTGTTCTATAGAGTCGTGACATGCCACCAAGCATGTCAGGACCTGCAAAAGGTTGAGCACCACTGCTTTATCTAGACAAAAACTGATCATGTTTGAAATTCCCACCTTGTGTACTTAACTATTGGCACTTAGATGTGGAAGAGTTTGGCCTTAACATATCTGCCTTACTTTCTCTCTCTGTAAAACAAGAGTAGTTCATGTTTTCCTTCCTCCAAAGGGCAATAAAAGGGGGAAACAATTAACGTTTGTACAGTACTTTTAAAATGTAAAACACTCCGTAAGTGTGTGAGATTAATGTCTGCTGCACTTTTTCATCTTTCTAAAGAGGCGGTAAGGGTTGTATTTTGGAATCAATGCCTTCATTGTAATTCTTTTCTTGCTTTAGCCATTTTTCATTTTTTCTTCCCTTTCCATCAGTTTGCATGCTATTAATAAACAATTAAGAAAAAGCACAATTATGGCAAACCAGAGAATAAAAGCCATGGAAATGCCTTTCAGCACATATATATGTGCATCATTCACCTGAACAAGTAAGCTTGCAGTGACATTTTTTCTTTAGAGGGTTATTGTCAAAGTTTACAGACTCCAATTACCTGTCTCTCTCTCCCCACCTTTTTTCCTGTACTCCTTCCTCCTGTGATGTTCTTGCTTCTTCAAAGCACATTTCTTGTATGGTAAATCTGAAAAATAGAAACACTTTCTTTCACTCTCTTGTTTTTGTTCTTAAGTTCAGTAAGTTGAACTTTCATTTTTCTTATTGGCAATGTGAATCTCATTACAGCCAGTCATAAATAGAAGGACAACCTTGGAGAAGATCTAGGGCACAGTGTAGCCTACTGTCTCATCCCACTTACTTTGTGTCTTTTTAAAAGTTTTTAGTTAGAAATCCTATTGTTAACAGCAGCATTTCAATTGTATTTCTTTTAAATTTCAGTTTAAACTAGGTTTTGTTTGGAGCTAGATATTTCACCATGGAACTTGTAACTCTCAAAATGTAAAATTTTCCTTGTATTTGAGGATGAGAAAGTGAAATTACTATATTTTAGTGATTTTTTCAACAGATGAAAAGATTTCATTAACAGTGAGAAATTCAAACTCTTTAAAATTTTGTGATAGTCTTTCTAATAAGTTTATTTTTTTTAAAACCTGACAGTGCCTTTTAACCGTGTTTCAAGTGGGACCTAAGAAGTTTACAATGTTCTGCTTCAGACTGTTTTTCCTAAGGTTTTGTGAAATGAATTTTCTTAGTGGAAATTAAACCATGGTGTACAGTAGGCTTTACCTGGGAAAAATTCATATTTGACTTCTGTTAGCTTTACCTGATTAAAGAATTAGAACCCTATGAAAATAACATGAGAGTTATGGCTTTTTAAGACTTAGCTGTCTTTGATTTCCCTTTCATGTTACCTACTTTAGCTCTTGCTCAAGCTAAATGAAAACAGAAAACTGTTAAAAATGAATCTTGAGAAGGTAAAAATCAATTTGTTTTTCCCTGTGGCAAAGCATCTCAACCAGACACTAGGAGCTGTGCTTGTAAATATTGTTTATACAATCAATGGTAGTCCCCAGTTTTTTAATATTTAAGTATCAAATTAGTTATGTCCTTCCTTCAAAGGAAATTTTAAATTTGGGAAAGTTGAGTGGTTCTTTCTTGGCCCTTTGATGGGGATCATGGGGCAAAAATTAAATCTCAAGAGCAAGTTCAATTTTATTTAGGGATTGCAACGACAGATGAAACATTACAGCCTTTTCTTCAGGAAAGGAAATGTTCCTGGCAGATTAGAGGCTATTGTACTCTCATGCTAACTGCAAAATCAGTTATGTGCAGTCTTATAATTATCTGTAATTTTAAGGAAGACAGATGTAGCATTAGCTTCTGATTTTGGTAACAGCCTTATTAATTTTCAAGTGAGCAGCAGAAGAAGCAGATGGTGAGATGAGGGAATGTTTGCCATTGATAGCTCTTACCTTTTGTGTAATAAATTTGACTGGTGATTAGCTAAGCCAGCAGGGTCCTGATTGATATCAAGACTCTAACCAGCTGGGTCCTTCCTGGGGCTGTTTTCAGAAGCCTGCTGCATGCTAATGTGTGTGTGGCTGAGGATATGACAAGTGTTGTTTCTGTTATGATGCCATGGGATGGATTTTATGTAAGTGGTAGACACTCTGATAATACTCTGAGAACAGCAGATCCAGCAGTCAGGGCTTCCTCAGGGAGAGTCTTTGGTCTATGAAAAGCAGAGCTTGTCAATAAATCCTCTAACTTGTTATAAACTGAGCTACTTGTTTAAGAAGCAGTAAGTTGTAGGGATTTTTGCATTTAAGCTCTTGGTAGGGAAGGGTATTTGGCAGTACTGCCCTTCTAATGTAACTTGGGAATTCTGGAAGAACTATTCAGTCATGCGCAGCACCTTTTGTCAAATACTATTGGGCATGCTGTTTGGGAAATAATCCAGCAGTCTAACATACTAGACAGGTGCATGTTCAGTCCTTAATGAGGATCTTGTTAGTCTGCAGGGAGCTGTGACAGCACTGATGAAAATGTGACATAGATCAGGGGAATTGCATACAGTCCTCTTGGTCATAGAATGCAGCTGGCCAGGCCATTTTTTTTTTACTTTCACAATAACTCTCAACTCAGCTGACACCAACTGGCAGCCATGCATACAGTTTCAGTAGAAGCTAAGTATGGACTCAGCCTGAAGACTGCTCACCCACCCATAGTTTGGTCAAAAATGGGGCATGAAAGTGGTGCAGTGGTGTGAATTGTACGCTGCCTGTGCTCTGATTTTTTTCCAGTATGAAAAGAGAACTTGTTCACCGAGGCCATCACTCTGACTTTTTTCACAAAGGCTGAATTGACGCCGGGGTGTCATCTTAGTGAATGCATTCAGAATCATGTTTACTGTGTGAGAGCACAGCATAATGTATGTACGTAACAAGGTAAGAGGATTTGTTATATGTGCTTGTGTGTTGCAGCATATAGATGTTTCTTTTATAATAATGACACTTGGTTGGACTGCTGAATGCATAATTTTCAAAATCAGTTAGTTCTGGTAACAATGAAATCTCTGGACATATTTCGACAGTGTTATGAAACACTGCACCACTGGAGAATAATTTTCAAGATTGGAAAGTACCAGCTTTATGTAAGCAGGGAGCTGACATGACTGGCAGTTCAGATTCTATATTAATTATGGTAGACCAGGGCTCTCAACCTTTTTGAGGTCTTGACATGGCTGGGAGCATTCCCAGCCATTTGTGACATACCAAGGCTCTCCTCCGCCCCCTCCCGCAGCAGCTTGCAGTGCCCAAGTCTCTTTCCCTGAGTACCTGCTGTCATCACGGCCCTGGCTCTGGCCTTGCTGCCCCTAGGAAAGACCTGGGGCATGGGCCCCGTTCTCTGGCCGTGGACGATGCACCTGGGACCGATCTGGCCTCGGGTTTCTGCCGCCGTCAGCCTGATCCCAGACCCCAGGCGGGTCCCGGGAGAGGTGGGCACTGCTGCGGCAGCCCAGCGCCAGATCTCTGGTCTGGGACTGGGCTGGGCACTCGGGGCACTGGTGCTGAGACTCAGGGCACGTGCCCCATGTGCCAGGCGCCAGCAACGCCCCTGCTGCCCTAACTCTGCAGTCTCTCGACTCTGGCCCTGCTGTTTCTCTGTCCCCTTCGCTGCCTGGCAGCCCTGTACTCCCCTCCCTATCAAAGGGGCCCAGCCACATGGCTGCTGGAGAAACCTGCTTCCTTGCCCTGGGCCCTGCAGTTAGGGCAGGAGATTTAAAAATGCTGGATGAGTCAGCAGCCTGCCTGAGTCACACAGACAGGCTGCCAGTCTTGACAGTCCCTGTTGTGCTGCTGCAGCTCATCTGCCACAGAGGGGGCTTAGCCAGTGGCAACACACTTGCTGCTGTGCTACAACTCATTTTTGTGTTGCAACACGGGTTGAGAACTGATGCAGTAGATTAGTAGACATTAAATGTTGAAGTCACTGTTTCCTGATAGCTGACTTATCTGTCATGCCCATCACTATGTTCTGCTTCTGGTGGGATGAACAGCATTCAGCTGTTTGTGTATGTTTCTCCTTAAGTTCAAGAGTGAAATTATCAAGTTTTAAATCTCAATCACTAAAGTAAACCACTGACTTTTTTCTTCAAACCTGGCTTGATTTTTAAGTCAGTGGAGCTGTTTGCATGTGAACAGGGACTGTTTGCAGGATCTAACCCAAAGGTAGGTAAGAAAAAAAGATGCAGCATCAGACAGGGCAAAACTGTCAGAGCAAGAAAAATGTGGCAAGACTGCTTTTGAAGGGAGTGCTTTAAAGAAGTGAGTTTAACGAGGTATTTCAAGAGGTGAAGGAAGAGAAAATGATTGGCAGAGAAAAAGGCTTTCCAAACCTTTGGAGCAGCATGACAGGAGGAAGGGAGCTAAGAAAATAGCAAGGCAAAAGAAATTGATGGATTGTAGGGAGTGGAAGAGGAAGTAGGGGGGAAATCAAAACAATGGGGACAGATTTTCTATAGGGTTTTGTAGGTGGAGAATATGAGGTTTGTAATTTGATATTGTGGGAGACAAGAACCCGAGAACAGATGCAGACATAGGAGGAGAGGTGGATGGAGCAGTAGGAGAGGAAGATGATTTTGTCATTAATATCTAGTGTTTTCATGTTAGTATTTAGACGTTTAATTTAATTTTTCATTCTTGATACTCAATTCAAGTCACAATTATATATCATAGAAACAGTGGATAAGATTCTCAGCTGATGTGAGTTAAGTTAGCGCTATTGAAATAAATGGAGATTTACATTAGGTGATGTTCTGGGGCTTGCATTTAATTAATTGTTTCTGTAAGATGACAGTTTTTATGCAGTTGTGATGAGTATTTGACCAATCCACCTATATAGTGTTTGGCTATATCTTAGCGGAGTTTTAGGTGGTTTCTTTTAGGTTTTTGTTTTTTCTTTCTGGCCATAATCCAATATTTATTTTCCAGAAAGGGTTCAGTAACTTTTAAAAAATGCTTGAAAATGGATTTGTAAGTATCTTTATATTTTTATTTAACTCTTCCGTCTGGACACCATTATTCTTTAAGAGCCTTTTGACAACAAGAAGCTAAAGCTGTATTCCATCTTTGTGAATTAAAGCTTTAATTTGTGCACACTATATAGCAACACGTATTTATGCTTCACAAAGGCTTGCTGGTTTCAACCCTAAGTACAACATTGTAAATACAACTCATTAAAGCAATATAGCACTTATTTGAATTTTCAAAATCCATGTTATAATTTTTAAGTGGAAGAGCATGGCTAGATCTTCAGACACCTACATGTTGTTATAACTTTAAGCAATATAATAAAAATCCAGCAGACAGAAAAACCAAATGGAGATTTCTCAAGAAGTTCTGTAGATGAGCATATTGCCGATAAAACTGCAGCTTGCTGTCCCTTAAATTCTCTCTGAGACTAGAGGTTGACATTCTTTCTCCCACCTTCATTGCAGTGTAAAGAACTGGTGGAAAAGCATGTTCAGAATGTCTCATTTCATTTACATACAAGCAATAAAACAAACAAGGAGTCCTGTAGCACTTAAAGACTAATAAATATATTTATTGCATGAGCTTTGGTGGAAGAAAATCACACTTCATCAGATGCTTTTAGGACTCCTTGTTTCTTTTACTGAACCAGACTAATACAGTTGACCCTTTGGATCTTGGCAACATACAGGCAATATGCCACTAAATGCTGAAGTTGCTTTTTTATTTAAAATTTAAACTCTCTACCACTGTTTACATCTCAAGGTAAGTAGGGAATAGCAGTTTACTGTAGGACTTCTCACATTATTTTTGGACAGAGCCAGTCCAGATGACTATAGGAGAGTGGTCCTATTGAAAGGAACAGTGGTGGGTGGGCACAAGCCCACACACTTCTAAAACCCCTCCCCCAGCCTATAGGGAGGTGGCACTAGACCGTCTTTCAAATGATTTTGGGGGACAACTAATGAATAACGGGAACGGGTGTGAGGTCACAGGTTTATAATGAGATTCAGAAGGGGACACTGAGAAGAGAAACTTGGACAGCACCCACTGCTCCCGGAAGCTGTCAAGGGAGCCAGCGGATGCCGCCCAGAGGAACTCTGCCCGGAGACATGCAGAAACGAGGGACCGGAAGTAGGCCCCACAGTCGCAGGCCCTTTACCCAGCCAACCTCCTCTCCCTGGTCTTGTAGATAGTGACTTAGGCGAGGGCCAGGAGGAGATTGACGAGGAGGTCCTGCAACTTTGTGGGGCCATGGATGGGGAGTGTATAGAGGAACAGGTGTGGGGAGAAGTGCAGCCAGAACCTCAATAAGAGGTTCTGGAGGAGGTGGAAAAGGGGCTGCAACCTGGCACACTCTAGGTAGGCGTGCGCCAGGGTCTCCCTCATGCCACAAAAGGGGCAAGCCTCAGGGCGGGGAGTGAACTGTGCCAGGTACAAGCCCATGCTCACAGCTCCATGGAGGAGCCGCCAGCTGATGTCTCTGGCGGGCTACGGCGTCAGGGTGGAATAAAGGCTGGCCCACTGGGGGTCCTCACCCTCTATGGGTGGAATGAGGTCCCGCCACGTAGTGTTGGGGCGGGACACGAGGGCGAGGAAATAGATGGTGTGAAGCATGAGCACGTATAGATATTTACGAGGTGCAGTTCGGAAGGGGGTGGGCTGCAAGTCCAGCAGCCGGCTCGGGGTATAGGAGAATGGTGGAGGGCAGATATATTAGCCTGAGGCTCAGCAAATCCTGGTTTCCTGCATGACCAGGGCAGGGCTACTCTAGGTTAATTAGTGCACCTGAGATCAATTAGGGTAATTGGCCACATCAGATAAGAGCCCTTGTTGTAGTCAAACAGAGTTTGGGGGCGTGGGGTTTGGAGGTGGAGTTAGGAATGGTGGTTTGTGTTTGGAACAAAGCAGAGCAGAGCTGAGCTGGACGAAGCTGACTAGTAGCTGTTGCTGCCAGCACTTGGGAGGTACAGGTAGTCAGAGCAAGCTTGCCCAGTCGGACCTTAGAGCCCCAGGCCCAGTGGCCTGTGGGCTGGAGAGCCCAGCCTCAGGGTACGAGGTACCAGGGAACTATAACAAGGGGAGTTTTGAGGTGGAAAAGCCATGCCTCCGCTAGGTGCCAAGACCTAAAGCACAGGACTCACCATGACTGAGAGCACCTAATTCACCACACTACATATACCGTATCTATGTACATGTCTCTATATATTCATATACCTGTTTGTGGTATGAGAGAATATGTATTTAAGTGAGAAAGTCTCCTTCCCTATGTCTACGTCTGCAAAACTTAGTTCAAACTATGTGTTTGTTTGAACTAGAACATGCGGTTAGTTTGAACTAACCGGCTTCGTTCAAACTCCTTAAGTTCAAATTAAGTATTAGTCCATGGCCACATTGCACCTAGTTCAGACTAAAGTTGCAACTAAGTGCTTAAGTCTGGACTAACTACTGGTACTAACAAGTTCAAATTAAGCACTCCTTAGTTCGAGCTAAGAAATTTCTTAGTTTGAACAAGGGAAATACTAGTGTGGTCATGGGCTAAATTAGTCCATACTAAACCTCCTTAGTCTGGACTAAATTGCCAGTGTAGATGTAGCCCTTGTTTATTTTAAAAGCCTTTAATATGAGTTCATTTGATAAAGGATCATTTGCCATTGATTTTTCTGAGCTCCCATTAGCTTTAGTGGAGCCAGGATTTCACTAGTTTTTCATAAAGAGCCATTTTAAAATCAATATGTAATATGCACTTTCAAAACTGTCATTTGTCTTATTTTTTATGGGATTAAAATATAGTGTAGACATTTTTGTGCCAAGATTCTCAGTAGGCTTTTAAAAATGGACTTGCAAAATGTACATGTTCATCAGCTTTTTTGGTGACAGCAAATAGCTGCAATTGCAAGCAGATTCTTAGAGTTTGGTCAAAATACCAAAGGATTTGGCCCAGGGGATTCAAAGTTAATAATGAAAATTCATCCTTGATTTTTTTTTTTATACCATTGTGCCTTGACATTGCAACTGATGTGAACTTGTTTCTAGGTTTGAGAATCTATCCAAACCACTTAGAGAACTGACACTACATCCATCTTGCCAGTGTTTCATTTTTCCACTCCCATTCAGTGTGCTACCATCTAAGACTTGCCAAAAAGACTTAATTTTGTGCCATGAGGTATGCACTTGGTGTAAAGGACCTGAAAAGAGTGTAACTGTGCTCTGAGTCACTTCACTCTGTTTCACTTGTTTTTGTGTTGTCCTGTAGATTGTAAAATATATCTTAATGCAAGGTTTGGCGAGTTGTGGCATTCAGGCTCCTCAGTGAAGCTATGCAAAAGCCAGAGGAGAGGATTTAAAAAAAAAAAGTGGGTAAGAGAAGTTAATTGTATAGATGGTAGGCATACAAGGAACTGAGGGAGTTGAAATCAACAGCATCATAATTGCCACTTTTTTGTTTCATTGAAAATTAACAAATAACTTGTAGGAATGCATAAACTTCTTGTTTTTAATTAGGAACAGGCTCATGATCATGCCTAGGGACTAGTCTTCTGTCTGGGGGACTAACCCAAGTATGTGATCTGGATGCTGGAGGAACTCCACAGACTGAAATGGGTGGGATGGAGGGAAGCAATTGTTGTAAGCTGTAGTAAAAATAATACAAAACCAAGTATTTTAGAACAGACACTCTTAAAACAAATGCACTAAAATGGAGAAAAAAAGTACAGAAGTAATTGAGAGTGATCAGACTTATGAGGCATTTTTAAGCACCACGAATGCATTTGCCCACTGTATGGGTTACCCTGGCCAGCCAACCTTTTGTAAACACATGCATTTACAGTGCTTCTAATGTCTCATACAAGAAGCCTGACTACTGACTTACTTCTGTACTTGTTTTCTCTATTTCAGCACATTGGTGTTCTAAAATTTGTTTTATATTTTTTTCAATCAAGAGTAAAAGTAGATCAAATGAAAATCTACAGACACCACTTGCGTGTAATATAATCTATAACCATTGTGCCATCTGGGGGAGAAAGGTGAAAAAGCACAGTGAGTACATACACACAGACGAGAGGGAGAAAAGTTAATATAAAGGTTGAATAATAAGGAGTGTTACTGTGTAGGCCAGTGGTTCTCAACCTTCTGCAGGTTGCGACACACTTGGTAGCATCTTGTGACCCTAAAGGATACACCCTTCTCCCCTACCAGCGCAAATCCAGCCATCCCCCTCTCTCTCTGTGACACACTGTGTGGCAACACAGTAATGTGTCCTGACACAGTGGTTGAGAACCACTAGTTTAGACTGCTGGGTGGTTTTGCTTAGTGGTTCTGCCTTTAATCATTTTCTTGTGTGTAGCCGTGGAGTGAGTTCTAACATCCAGTAATGCTTGATTTCCCAGAAATCCTGCTCCTTTCTTACAAAGCAGAACGGCAACAACTCTGCTTCCAGGAGTCCCCTCTGTGTGTGTTGGACATCTTAAATCCCCCTGGATGTTGCAGCTGGTGCAGAATTCAGCTGCCCACTTGTTGAGGTCTGTGTGTCTTCTTGCAAGACCATTAAACCTATTCTCTGATCTGCACTGGCTGTATCTTGTTTTTGGAGTTGATGTTAAGATGTTGGTTTTGATCTGTATCACCACGTGACCTAGGTCCTACTTATCTAAAAGACCCAAAATTAGGGGAAACTTTTGACTTCAATCTCACTGCCATAGGTTCATAGGGTGCTGTAGAGAAACCCATGAGAAAATTGATTGTCTTCAGAGCTGTGTTTGAATAGTATGCAGTAAGTGAAGCCTGGGCTGTCCATCAAATAATGAAGAGAAAACAAAATATTAAATAGTGGCTTAAGTGAGTACTGTCATCCTGTGCACTGAGTGAGGCAAGGTTCTGTGGGAAAAAAAAAAGTTTCAGTTATGGAGTTCATGTAATTAAACACTGTGCCATAATGCAAACATACAAGTGGGGCAAATTAATAGAACCCTGTGTGGATACAAGTGTATACATCTGCTGTAATAAACTTTTTACACGACCACAATCCACCCTCCCCTCTTTTAGGTTTCACTGGATCCGCACATCAGCTGTTAAGGAGCCAGCAGACCCCATTCAGCTGTTGAGCCCCTGCTATCCGAAACAGTTGATGAACACTTCCACCCCACTCAACAGCTGATCAGATGTTCAGTCCGACCTCCCACCCTGCCAGCTGCCTAACAGTTGACTAACCTCTTGCCGAGCTAACTGGTAAGCTGTTTGGGCTGCACCCGTCCTTGACAGTTGCTCCTGTCCTGACCTGGAAGTCTTGGAGATCACTATCCAGGTCTTGATCTGCAAGAAGTGGTCAGTGGATATTTGCATGCAGGAGTGCAGATGTCCACTTTATATCTGTGGATTTGCATTGCTCTACAAATTGATATTGCCTGCATTTAAGGTTGCCTGTGCATTTCCTGATTCTTGAATACTTACTTTTTCAGCTTCCATAACTTTTTCAGTGTGTGATGTTCTTCAGTTTGAGACTTTTCTGTTTTGGAGCACTTGTTGAAACCCCCTGAGGCTCATTTATAAGCTTTTTAAAAGGTTCTGCTTTGAATTTCTACTACATTGACAGCTATATTTGAGAGTCCAAGAAAGATAAGATTTGCTTAAGATCAGAGAAGATAGGAAGTTGAAGATAGAAAAGATCTATACATTTAAGCAATCTTTCAGGTTGTTTTTTTCCTGCTCTGTATTTTCTGTAGCTTTGTCCATTCTTGATACAGACTGTGGTTCAGACCCTGAAGTCCTAACTTGGTTCCCCCCTCCCCCCATCATCAAAACTGTTTGGAAGGACTTCTGATATGATCCCATGAAGTCTGGTTTTATCATATTATTCCTCTTTTAAAATTAGTAACAAACTTGACATACTGAGAGAAACTTTAAAGTCAAATACATATAATGCAAAATATTCTTACTATGAAAGTATTCTTCAGGTGGAAGATAAGTTAGCTGAAATATACAAGCTTATGAATGTAAGGTTTTAAGTGTTAGATACTGGTGATTGAAGTATTGTTACAAGAATTAGATTACTTAGTACAAAAATAGAAGTTGCTGTCTGGGTATGGTTTTGCCTTAGTGTTGCATTAGTTTGTGTTCCAAACTTAGTTCGCTTTCTCACATTTGTGCTGTTAACACACTTTAAAGCAGGGGTCTCAAACATGCAGCCTAAGGGCCACATGTGCCCCTAAAGCTATTTCCTGTGGCCCACAATGACACTATTGTTACTGATATTTGCAATATTGTTGTATGAAATGTTTCAGTGGTGTGGCCCTTGGACTGATGTACTAGTCTTCATGCGCCCCTCGTGGTGATTTGAGTTTGAGACCCTTGCTTTAAAGATATCCTGACAAACAGATCAGTAGGCAGTCCTCAAGCAGGGTCCATATGAGCTTAAGGGTTGCATTGTATACTACAATTTGGTTTATTTAGCATTCATTACCGATTAACTAGATAGTCTTCGTTTGGGAATCTGGCAACCATCTGCTGCTGAGATTTAGAGTCTGGGTCAGAGCTTTTGTCTTCTGTCACACAGTTGCTATCAACCTATTGAAGCATATCAGACTTCCTTGCCTTTCATTTATGAACTCAACCTTTTTACTGGTACTGTAATGGTTGCTTATCTTCTATGGTTTGAGGCAATGCAGGAGCTGAGTTAGTGCTTGAGCTATGAAGCAAGACTTGGAATGTCATGGTGACAAGATGATGTGAACCAAAATAAACTGAGACATTGCAGTGTAAAACTCAGATTTCTTCGCTGGTAAGAATAGTAGCATCTGGAAAGGAAAGTGAAACAAAATTCCTACAATGAACTGAAAAATAAGCATAGTCTGGGCTTTCTATTTTGTTTGGACTTCAAGATGGAGGGAGATCTATGTGTCTACTGTCAGAGTATTATATGTGGGGAGGAAAAATGTTTCTGGCTCAAATATATACATATATAATATTTAGAGGAAAACTTCAAAAACTTAAGTGGATTATGCTTTATATTTATTTATCTTTTGTGCAACATGTTATAGCTGGTTGAATTGATAGAATTAATATGAAGTTTAATAAATTTATCACAAGCTCTTTACTTTTTTCTGATTTTGTAAACTTATTTAAAAGCAGACTTTGCACTTTAAAATCTGTGGAAGTGTATTAAACATTGAACTATACTTAAACTGAAAAAAGTCTGCCAGGTACTAAGGAGTACACCCCCGTGAGTCTCTCAGGCATACAGCTATAGATGAGTGAGCAGGATTTTTGGCAACTTGCTTCTTACCCAAACATTCCTTATCTACTTTTCCTACCTCGTGTTTTATTGCCTTAATGCTTTGCCTGCAGGCACAATAGAAGTTCTTACAGTTTATCTGGAAGCCTAGCTTTGTATGAACCAGTCTTTGCCCTGAAGATTGAAGAGGCAGAAACAAAAAAAGGAGGAATACACATAATGATCCCCTGGTGCTCATTAAAGTTGACCATAAATATGTATGAGGTAGGAGAAGTGTTTAATGGCTGTGTCTTTTGCCTCTGCTGCCATTCATGCTCTCCGAGAAGAGCATTAGTGACAGTCTGGGTAGCTCCAGGTTTGAAGTGAAGGCTTGTTGCTAAATTTGCTAGGAGGGCTCACCTATATTCTGTGGATTAAGTACTCCGCTGAGGGGTCTTACCATGTTTCACATCATCTTTGGAAGGGTCTTAAGGACATAAAAATGTCCATATTAGGTCAGACCAACGGTCCATCTAATCCAGAGGTCTTCAATCAGGTAAGGTGTGTCCCTCTAGAAACATTTGGGGAGGAACTGCAACTCAGCCCCGTGCTTCTCCCTCCTCCCCAGCCACAGTGCTCTGGCTTCCTGGCTGTGCAGTTTGGCTCCTGCCTCCTCCAAGCCTGGGTGCCTGCCTCCTGGTTGGTGTGGCCCCTGACCACAGCAGTCCCCAAGGACAGCCTCAGCCCAACCACATCCCCTTGACTGTGGCTTGGCTCCCAGCTGCAGTTCTGGACCATCTGTGGTCCTGCTCCCATGCCAGTTGGGGGAGACAGAGTAAGTGGGAGCACATGGAGGATCAGATGTTGAGGACCTCTGATTTAGTTCAGTATCATTTCCTCTGACAGTAGCTAGCACCAGATGCATTGAGGGCATGAACTAAATAGTTAGCATCAAGGAGTCAATCCCCTGTCCCAGGGATGTCCAACCTTTTCATGGGAGGGGCCACACCAGTTTTTTCCCCCCACTCAGGGGGCCAGTGAGTTCAAAGGGGCTTGAGGGGAGCAGCTAGTCTCCCACTGAAACCAGGATGGAGGCATAGGTGGAGTTTGACTATTTAATTGGTGGGGTGGGGTGGAGGGCAGCATGCTACCAGGATGTGGAGGATAGTTCTTCTGAGGCTGGCCTGGCCATTGCCCCCACCCTAGCTGGCACTGGGGGCATCTCCCCCACCCTCTCCAGTATGTTACTGTGCCATAGGCTGGAGATATGGTGCTTTCAGCCAGGCAAGGGACTCTGCCAGCCATGGGAGCGGTGGCATTTGAAGGGGGGCCATCCTTGCCCCCCACCGGCACCAGCCAGGCATGGACACCAACAGGGCTGTCCTCAGTGCACCTGTCACCTGCTGAAATCCTCAGCGGTTGCACCAACCCCCAAGGCCCAGAAAGCCTGACTCTGGGGGGAGGGCAGCACCAGGTGGTGCGGAGGCTGTATGTTTAAAAAAAAAAAAAAAATATTTTTGGAGGTCTTTGGCCCCACCATTCCTCTACCCCATACTCTGCTCGTGGATGGGGAATGGCTGTTGTGCCTGGCCAGTGGGGGGCTAGGAGGAAGGGAGGGAGAAGGATGGCTGTTGAGCTCAGCTAGTTAGAAGGGAAGGGTTTCTCTTTTGCCCTGGCACACGAGGCAGCACAGTGACTGACCTGCTGGGAGTTCAGGTGCATCTCTTCCCAGAAACCAATAGTGGAAGCCCCTTCACACCTGAGATGTGAATTCCCAGAGCGTGAGATGCTCAGCAGAGATGTTGCTGCAGGCAGGTAGGAATCTCTGCATGTCTTGGCATGGAGAGAGGGCATCAGGACAAGGGTTACAACTGGCCAGATAGTCTTCAGTGGGCTGGAGTGTGGCCCATAAGCCATACGTTGGACAAGCCAGCCTGTTCTCTAGTACAGTCTAGGACTAGTGGCCTGAGAATACCTACAGGTATGAATTACTTCATGCGGAACACCTAAAACTTTCTTGAAAAAGCCAGTATATACTGGCTGTACTGTTTGTAATGTCAGCGTATTATGCATTCCTTTGAAAATGATCCAGGAAATTCAATTAAATGCAATTTTATGAATATAGCATGCATTCATTTCTAAAAAATAGATACATAATGCTTATGCACACAGCTTAACACTGAAAATATTATGCAAGTTTCAATGGGCATTTTCAGCCTGCATGTTTGAACAAGGTTAATGTATTCTTGGAGCAGGGTTCATCAACGAAAGTCTTACTGTGGAAGTTGTGTTCAACCTATTTTGATGCCTATGTTAACAGCAGCAGAAAATTTGAAATGCTTCAGCTTCACCAAAAGAGCAAGGCGGTGGCAGGTGCCAACACTTTTGGAATCTTGCTGTGGCATTTTACATCTCCCAGGCATGCATCTGCTCTCTGCATTGCTCCTACCCCCTCTGCATTCAGCCCCAGCAGGAAAGAACACCTTCGCTATGTCTGTGAAGCATTAGTGTTCCACAGAACACCCATTGAGAGACACTGCTCTAATCCAGGGGTCTCAAACACCCAGCCCGTGGGCTGCATGCAGCCCCTAAAGCTATTTCCTGCAGCCCACAACAATACTATCATTACCAATATTTGCAATATTGTTGTATGAAAAGGTTTCAGTGGCATGGCCCTCAGGCTAACATACTAGTCCTCATGTGGCCTGTCATGGGGTATGCCCCTCTAGTGCCCCCAGGTGGAAAAATATGAAGGGGGCACAATTCGCAGGTAAGGTACCCTTGCAACACTCTAATCTACTGTGCCAGGGTAGTACATCCTAGCGGTTGGGTGTAAGCAAATCCCTAGGTTCAGAGCAGTGTGGCCTAGCAGCTAGAGTCAATAGGCTAGTCTATGATAGGGAACAGTACCCAAGTAGGGGGGCTCAGGCCCTCCCACTCCACTGAGCACCAGCCTAGGGCCCTATGGGTGCCGGGGTATGGCTCCAAGTCAGCGGGAATCCCGACCAAAACACTCTGACTTGGGTTTTCACTATACCCTAAATTCACCCTTTGGGCCCCCTGGGCTACTTCCTATCTGGGCTGAGCAAAGTCCTGCTTGAGCACTGGACTGTGGCTTTCTGTGACCCGGAAGAGCTGTTGTCGGCTTCGTTACAGGTCTTGGGTTTCAGCCATGAGTAGCTTCTTGCAGGGTAACTGCTCTGTAGAATCCCCTCCAGCCACGGAGTCTCCCTCAGATTGGGGCTGATGCAGCTCTGGTGAGGAGCTCCTAGCAGACATCCTTCCTCTCTGCTGGCCAGCCCAGACTGAGCTGAGTTGCTTTCTTTTATACTGGGGCAGCAGTCTGAGCATGCCCCGCAGAGTCTAGGGGGTGGGGCTTCTACTACCCAGTGTGCACTGGGCTTTTAAAGTGTGGGGTGGGGCTACTCCATCACATGGCCCTCTACTAATCCTCATGTGGGTCTTATGTCCTATTGAAGAATCAGGGTGGCGGGTGGGCGCAAGCCCACCCACTTTTAAACCCACTCCCCCAGTCTAAGGGGAGGTGGCATTGGATCAAAAGATTATGGGGGACAACTAAAGAAATAACAGGGATGGGTGTGAGGGTCAAAGGTATAAAATGAGGGCTTCAGAAGGGGACGCCGAGCAGAGAACCCCAGACAGCTCCCACTGCTCCCAGAAGGTGTCGAGGGAGCCAGCAGATGCCATCCAGAGGAACTCTGCCTGGAGGCATGCATGGACGAGGGACTGGAAATAGGCCCCACAGTTGCAGGCCCCTTCCCTAGCCAACCTCCTCTTCCTGGTCTTGTAGATGGCAGTCTTGGCGTAAGCCAGGAGGAGGTTGACAAGGAGGTCCCGCGACTTTGTGGGGCCATGGATAGGTAGTGCATAGAGGAACAGGTATGGGGAGAAGTGCAGCCAGAACCTCAATAAGAGGTTCTGGAGGAGTTGAAAGACGGCTGCAACCTGGCGCACTCTAGGTAGGCATGTGCCAGGGTCTCCCTCTTGCTGTAGAAGGGGCAGGTATCAGGACGACTAGTGAACCACTCCAAATGCATGCCCGCGCTCATGGCTCCATGGAGGAGCCGCCAACTGATGTCCCCGGCCGGCCCGTGGGGTCAAGGTGGCATACAGGCTGGCCCACCAGGGGTCCTCATCCTCTGGTGGTGGTGTCAGGTCCTGCCATTTTGTGTCGGGGTGGGACACGAGGGCGAGGAAGTGGATGGTGTGGAGCACAAGCATGTACAGATATTTGTGGGGCGCAGTCTAGCAGCCGGCTCAGGGTGTGCGGGGTGGCCGGGGGGGCTCATGGGGCTGGGGCCCGATGAAAGGCTCTGGAGGGCCAGGACTGAGAGGGGCTGGGGGGGTACCCTTTTGCAGAACCCGCTCGAGGCAGGCCCGAGCACTGGGAGGCAGGGCCACCTTCACCTTCTGGAGTGGGCGGGGGCAGGTGTGAGGGGTGGAGAGCCCCATGTGCCAAGCCAGTGTCTGGGGATCCACCCAGTCCCCCCGGGTGTAGTCCAGGAGGTCTCCAACCCTGGTAAAGCCTGCCAGGACCAGCCTCCACCTCATGGAGGGAGCCTCCGCCGCCTGCACACCGAGATAGAGGTTGTGTTAGCAGGGGGCGGCCCTTGTGGTGACTTTAGTTTGAGACCCCTGCTCTAATCCTGTCTTCTGGCAGGCAGAAATTTAGGGACATACAGAGCATGGGGTTGAATTCATGATCATCTAGACTAATATCCATTGATGTTTCTCCCAGAACTTCTGGTTTTGAATCCAGTTATATTTTGGCCTTCACAACATCCACTGGTAATGAGTTAACAGTACTGTGTGAAGAAGTACTTTATTTTTTTTTAAACCTGCTTCCCATTAGTTTAATTGAGTGAAGCTGGTTCTTGGATTATATGAAGGGGTGAATAACACTTCCTCCATATCATTCATAATTTTAAAAACTTTTGTAATATCCCCTCCTTGTTTATCTCTTCTATAAACTGTATAGTTTCTTTTTATTCTTGCCTTATATGGAAGTTGTTCTGTAATCCCAATAATTTGCATCACCCTTCTCTGTATTTTTTCCAGTTCTAATATATCTTTGTGGATATGCAGCATCCAGAACTGCATGCAGGTATCAGTGTATCATTATTTAGTGGCATTATGATATTTTCGGTCTTATTAAATATCCCTTTCTTTGCAGCTCTTAAAATTTATTAGCTTTTTTTTTGACTGCTGCTTCACATTGAGCAGATTTTTTTTTCAGAGACCTATCCACAGAGACTCCAAGATCCTTTTCTTGGATAGTAACAGCAAATTTAAAGGCCATCATTTTGTATGTCTATTTAGAATTATGTTTTTCAATGTGCATTACTTTGCAATTATCAACATTTCATCTACTGTTTTGTTGTCCAGTCACGCTGTTTTGTGAGATCACATGGTAACTCTTTGCCCTTAACTATTTTGAACACTTTGGTAGCATCTACAAACTTTGCAGCCTCAGTGTTGAATACTTTCCTCATTATTATGTACAAATATGTTGACCAGCACTGGCCCCGGTACAAAGCCCTGGGAGGCCTAGCTATTTACTTCTTGCCACTGGAGAAATTGACCATTTATCCATACCCTTTGTTTCCCGTCTCTTAATCAGTTACTTATCCATGAGAGGACCCTTCTTATCCTATGACCACTTTACTTTGCAGAATGCCGAAGAGCCTTGGGTTAAGAATCTTGCCAAAGGCTGTCTGAAATGCCAAGTACTCTGTATCGGCTGGATCACCTTTGTCTGCATCCTAGTCAACCCCTTCAAAGAATTCTGGGGAGGCATGATTTTGCTTAACAAAAGCTGGGTTGACTCTTCTCCAACGTATCCTGTTCATCTGTTTGTGTGATCATTCTGTTCTTTGCTATATTTCAACCAGTTTGCCTGGTACTGAAGGCTTCATTCTTTCCTTGTGGATTGCTTCCTTTCTGACTTTATTTTATGACATTAGTGGGCTCTCTGTGAGGAAGGAAATACTGGACCCCTGGTGGATGGCTTCTGCTTCTGCACTCTGGGTGGTTTGTGAAGTTTGGGTATTTAATGCAGCTGGGTTACTACCTTTAGCTATAATACATGGGAACATATCAGACCTTGTACCCCTAAGCTGGTGGTTGGTGTAGACACAATAATGCGTCTTGGCACAGTGGTTGAGAACCACTGTCCTACATCACCTTCCTTCTTGGCTGCTTGTCCAACAGGTATGACAATTACTAGCAAACATGGCCAGGCACTAGTTTTACACCTTCATTCCACACTCGTGAGATGTGGATTGTAGAGACTCACATGGTCTTTCCTGCTTCATTGCTCATTGTTCCTCACCAGGCACATGCAAACTCCCAGCTTTAGGGCCACCAGTGCTCCTTTTATTTTGTAGAACAACCCACCATCAACAATATACGGTTTTTACAGGCCAGGCAGTCCCAGTAGTTCCACCAGATCAGCCCAGATTAGGGAAGCTCAACCCCAGTTGTCTTCAGCTTACCCTGGGTTGGCTGTTCCTCCTAGCTTCTCTCTCTGTTGCCTCCCTGGTAGCTTTTATGGAGCCTGGCTAATAAACCCTCCCAGCTGCTCCTCTTTAGCTCCCTGGCCCAGCTGGTTTTGTTCCCCCTTGATTAGGGCTCTGGAGCAGGGACTAACCCACCACCCTCCTACATGGATCTACATCCCCAAAATATTTTGAGAAACCGCCGAGTGCCACCTCCCCTTAGGCTGGAAGAGGTGTTTTAGAAGTGGGTGGGCTCGCGTCCACCCACCACTGTTCCTTCAATAGGACATGGATCTGCAGTGTATATCTGCAATTACCCTTTCTTCTAGAAACAGAGATTCTCTTTTTATTAAGGTCTTGGAACAGGACTCAAAAGATTTGGGTACATTTCCTGTCTTGTCTAGAATTTCTGTGTAACCTTGAGGAAGTCTGTGCCTCTGGGTCAAGTCTATAAAATGGGAACAATAATGCTTCCTTTCATCCCCTCAGTATTTATCTGATAGCTCTTTGGAGAAAGGACAGTTTCTTATTTTGTTTGTACTGTGGAACCTGAGTTTTGCTTGGGGCCTTTTTGTGTTACAGTAATATAGATAACAACAAACATCACCTTCCCACAGAATTAATGCATTTTTTTCCATCTTTGCCCTCTGAGCCCTGTGACAGTTCAAAGTTTGGAACCAGAGAATCTGCTCACTTCGTAAGTACAATATCCACTTCACTCACCCTGAGTCTGAACATCTACACTGCAATTGTTAGCTCCAGAGCTAGTTGCATAAGCTTGAATCAGGCCAGCTGTGTCCATGCTGTGGGTTTTTTATTGCAGTATCAACATACCATTGGGAACACTCTTAGGACCTAATGCAATGCTTATGAGAAGACAACCTTGTCTTTCATTTTATTCATCTCTATTATTTATGCTGTTTAATGGGTGAAATCATATTACTGGAAAATTTAAAAGATAATGAAGTCTTTCTAGCTTAAAAAAAAAGTTAAGATTTTTTTTTTCTTGAAAGGATGGCAGTGAATAGAGAAACAATGTCCAATTGCCAAGCTGTTATAAAAAGGATGTTTTCCTGTTAGTACAGTCTTGGCACAGTTTTCAATTACTGTAGATTGCTCCAGGTTGTATATTGGGGAAACTAAGAATTGTTCCTAGTGCAGCAGCTGCTATCACTGCCTGCTTCCAGAAATTGTGTGTTTCTGTGTTGGGGATTGTTGTCACATATGATTGGGAAGGAACCGTTTTCCACTGAACGCCTGGCAGTTGAAATGGATATACAACAGAGTATATTAAAAATGGGCTCAGCCTCATGCTTTCCTCCTCTCATTCATTTTAAAACACTTTTATAAATAGATTAGAAGCTGACCCAGCTTAATGGTTAGGATGATAAACTCATTTCAATTGAAATGGACTTAGTATCGTGGTCACAAACATTAATTCAGACCCTGGTCTTGCTGATAAATTAGTTCTTGCAGGCAGCTTTGCTGTGCCCCTTTCTTAAGGATAAAATGTTGATATGAAATTTATTGGTGGATTAGAGTGATTTTCTTTTTTGTGAGTTTCAGTTCTTTCTATATACTGAGGCTAAACTGTCTTAAATGAAAAATTTTTGTCATCAGAAGGCTAACTTTTTTCTTATTATTTCTGCATATATATTTTTTAAACAGAATTAATCTTGGGCCTATAACCCTAAGTATCTCTTATCTGCTCACAGGGAATGGAGGCTTGAATTGTGAACAAGCTCCAAATGGGTAGCCGTGTTAGTCTAGTTCAGTTTGTTTTACTGAAGTAGACTAACATGGATGCCCCTTTTGAGCAAGGAGTCTGATGGCACTTTTAAAGACTAACAAATTATTTATCACATGAGCTTTTGTGGGAGAAAATCCCACTTTGTCAGATGTTTGAAGAGGGGGAACTTACAGAATGGGAGGAAAATAGATGAAAGGAAGTGTAAGTTCCCCCTCTTCAAGCAGCTGAAGAATTGGGATTTTCTCCCATGAAAGCTCATGTGATAAATTTGTCACTCTTTAAGAGTGCCACAGGACTCCTCGTTTGCTTTGAATTGTGGAGTAGAGAATGTTCCTATTTTAAAATGATTTGAAGTAATGTGGAAGTGCGGGAAGCATTTTTGTTTAAAGATGTGACACAAACTGCATTACAAGTATAAACCTCTTTCTGGATATAAATTATCTGAGCCATTGTGGGAGAGTTATATGTTTTATTTTAATTAATTAATGCAAAAGCTAGCATTAAGTTAAGATTCTGGTTATGAGATTCAAGGTCTGAGAGGTTGGTAAAAAGGCAGAAGGTTGAAAAGTCAACTTCAGCTTCTATTCCTTATTGCATCTTAAAATATATCTCTTTGCATCTCCTGAAATGTTGTATGCATGTAAATACACTAAACTGTGATATATATACTCTTCATATTTGGCATGAAGACTGGTCTTAATCAGAACTTTAAAGCCAGCCACATTTGAGTAAAATCAGTTTGGGAATTTAAATATAAACATTTAAAATTAAACAATCCAGACTTGAGATAATGAGATTTTGAAATGGCTGAATAGTTTGAGGAGAGACAAATTTTGAGACAGGCTACTCTTCCAAATCTTTTCTAGTGAGGAAACTAAATAGACATGTAATGTGGCCATCATTTAAACATTCATAAACTTTTAAAAACCACTACACCAGTTTTCATCACATTTTATTTATTCCTTATTTTCCATTGACATCTGCAAATTAAGAGCAGTCTAAATAAAACAATTCAACCATGGTTGAGTTTTGTGCGCACACATTTTTCATCGCTGTTTATAAAGGAAATACCTTTTTTCTTATCCAAGTAGGACACAAAAATGATTCAATCCGTTTTGCCTTTCTAACAGATCAGCTTTAATCAAGGACAAGTAATTGAGCTTAACTCAAGAGTGACTAGATGAAATTCAGTGGCCTATGTTGTACAGAGCGTCAGACTAAAAATGCTCCAAAGATTCCATCTGGTCTTAAAATCTATGAATCTGTGTGTGGTAAGATCAGTTAGGGAACCTTCCCACTCTAAAGAAATTTAACTCCAATCCCACTAGTCCACAAGGTCCTTCTGAAGATCAGGAAAGAAGGTCCTTCACAATCCTGGTAGCTCCAGCATGGTGGTGCCAACACTGGTACACCGCGGTTCTCAACTGCTCAAAGGAAGTTCCTATCAGTCTGATGTGGGTGCTGGACTTCCTCACTCAGGTTTATGGCCATCTTTCCCAACCCAGCCTTGAGTTTCTCCATTTTATGGCGTGGAAGCTCCATGGCTCAATCCTCTAGAACTAGAATGTTCAGAGAGGGTCAGAGAGACTGTAACTGGACTTTGAGATGTGTTGATCATGTTCATTACAAGACCCACCTACCTACCTGTCTGTTGCAATCAGCCTGCAAGAAGGAATTGAAGAGATGTGGGAGGTCAGCAGCGGTTTGTATAAGGTGCTATAAAGCTGTAATTGTAGAGGACTTGAGAACCAATCCTATCAATGCCACTGGGGGAAAAGCTTCCTGGTGACTCTGCACGCAGCAGGTATACACCTACTTGCTATAGACATGAGCAACACATCTTGAGGAACCAAAGTTCCAGAAAATTAGTAACAGGCTTTTTGGACTTCAACTTGAATTTGATTTTGTGCTAGTGAAAGTAATTACACAGCTAGAATATGTATACATTACAGAGGCACAGTTATGGCACTACTGCTTTGCCACTGTAGTACTATAGTGTAGATCAGCATTTAGGTAGACCACGCATTAGCATCTAAAGCTTTTTGTGGACCACTTTCTAACCAGCAAATGTGCAAAGAGCATTGATTCATATTGACATCCTGCAGAAGTGCCACTATTTAAATTCAGAAAATGCTATATAATACAAAGATGTTTGTGAAGCAAATTATGTTGCAAATAAAAATGTAACATCGCATATGATATATAAGAGGTAAACAGGATAATATTATTATTACATTATCTCCCCCTCCTCCCCTCACGGGTCACCTGCAGTAGTCTTGCGGATCACCAGTGGTCCATGGGCCACAGGTTAGGAACCATTGGTGTAGATGTTTTGTACATCAGTGGAAAGCTGATGTAGGTAATTAACTACTCTTAGAGATGCTCAGATTAAGTCAACCTAACTATGGTGTTCAAGTTGTGACATTTTCATAGTCCTGAACAGCGTAGCTAGGTCAATCAAAGTTTTTGGTGATGGCCAGGCTCATGCTGTGTGAGAGTACTCTCAGCTTGCATGATACTGTTATCTTTGTACTCTACAGTTCAGTGCAGTGAACACAGAGACAATACTTTTTGTGGTAATTTTGTTTTGCTTTCTTTTTCTTTTGTGATAACTATTTTCAGGAGATCACCACAAATGAGAATTAACCTAGGACAGGGGTCAGCAACCCAGAAGAGCACGAGCCATTTTCTCCCTCCGCCCCCACCACAACTGCATGGGCTTGAGTGGGCCCAGTGGCTGCACTGTGGCCCCTTAGCTCTGGCTCCCTGAACAGACCTGGCTCTCTGGAGGAGATTGCCAAGGAGCCAGAAGGGAACGCTCAGGGAGCCATAGGTGGCTCACTAAGCCTGCATTGCTGATCCCTGACTTAGGGTCACATTTGTGGTGGAGCAGGTTAAGGAATACTGGAATCACTCTGAAGAAAATCAGTCTGAATGTTCTTGGAGCTTTGCTTCTTGTTTTCAGAAAACTCAGATGAACATGTACACCATATGGCACTCTTCCTAGGAATTTTTAAATCAATTTGCAATGAAAACTTCAATTTTTTTTTTAAAGTTTGTTTAGAGTAATTGCATCATTAAGATCTTTCAATTCCAGTTGATTTTTGGCTTGAATCAAAAATTGCATATATTTGTCTTTCTCTGAAGATGTTTACCTGGCTTTCTTCCTTATGACTTGAGTGTAGGTTATATGTGTGGCCATTTGAAAAAGTCAGAAAAATTGAATGCCAAAACTACAAGCCCATCTGGATATATCACTGTTTTTGATTTGTGCATGGCAAGTTCAGCATCACATTAGGGATCTATAACTCTAATTAATGAGACGTCTGTTTTCTACTCAATAAAAATGGAATGGATTTTGCTTTTCAGTCTAGCTGAAATTTGCTTACTGTTGTGATTAACACCTTTGTCCTCCACCCTGCCTTGTCCGTTTACAAGTATTTCCATTGGCAGTGTACTCATGGCCAGAATGGTAAAGTAAATTAGCCCCTTTTTGATAGATTATTCTTAGTGTTTAATGGTAATGAAAGATTTCCAAGAGTGATCTTTCGCCGTAAGTGTGCTTTTCTTTTGGCACTTGCATTACTTTCCTATTATTATTATTATTTTTTTTTTAGTCTGCATTTCAGTCGTCATGACTGCTTATTTAAAAAAAAAAAAAAGTTCTGTGTATTTCCTATTAGTCAATTGCAGTTCTTTTTATGTGCAAACCTCTAAATCTTTGTGAAAGAAAAGATTCTTGAATTCAGAAAGAACCAGTAGGTCAAGAAGTGGGAACAAGAAGGCTGGGTTGTGCTTGGTTGTTTGCACATTTCATGAAAGAGGTGGTTGGTTTGGTGTTTAAAAAAGATGACTCAGAGTTCCTTGTTCAAACTGCTTCAAAAGTACCTGTCCTAGTGATATTTACTCGGCATGTTTAAGGAGTTAAATTATTAAAAAGAATATAATTGTAGCTTTTATCTGCTGGAGATGAAGTTCATGGTTCTCTGCTTCTTCTTTAAGATTTGATGAAATTGCATAGTTTTAAGGGAGAGCAGGAAGCTACAATCCACACATTTCCGTAAGTTTTGTGATGCCATTCACCCCTACAGAAGAAACAGCTATAAATTCAGATCGTGGAAAAGTCAGAGAAGATATTCAGAAACATTATGTTTAAAGTATTTATAATGCTTTTTAAATCTTGCAAGTTACTCTGTTGTTGTATTTAAGATTTTATACAGTTTCTGTAGCATTCACTGTAAAATCAGTTCAATTCACCTTAAAGTTTTAAGGAATGGAAGAACAAGTTGAATGCACATTTTGGAAGTCTGCGTCATTTCAAGAACTATAGCTCAGTAGTCTTGTACCACATAGTGTGCAGCAGATCACTTGAATGAATCACTTATTTTCTCTGCCCCTCAGTTTATCCATCTTTTAAAATGTTTTTCTATGATGCTTCTCTCCTTAGGGTCTGAGTACCTCAAATATTTAATGAATTTGTCCTCCCAATCTCTTGAGATTGGGTGAGCATTATCTCTGTGTTACAAATGATGAACTGAGGCATGCACACACTAAATGGTTAGCCCCGTGTCACACAAGAAGTTTGTGGGAGAGTAAGGAACAGAACCCAGATCACTTCATGCTGCAGGCCACTAAGACTACCCTCCCACTAGAATGGGGTAATACTACTTACAACTAAGGGATGTGGCATTTATCTTGTGAAACTCTGCACCAGTGTGGACACAAGAACAAATGGTTATAAAATGGCCATCAGGAAGTTTAGACTTGTAGTTAGATGCAGATTTGTAACTGATTAAAGGAGTGAAGTTCCAGAACAGCCTTCCAAGGGGAGCAGTGAGGGCAAGAAACCTACCTGGCTTCAAGGCTAAACTTGATAAATTTGTGGAGGGGATGGTGTAATGGGGCAGCCTGATTTAGCAACTGACTGATTGATCTTTGATGACTACTGATAAATATTTCCAAGGGCTGTGATGGGATGTTGGAGGGCGGGGGGGGGAGAGTGGGTTTCAAGTTACTACACAGAATTTTTTTCTGGGTGTCTGGCTGCTGAGTCCTGCCCACATGCTGAGAGTTTAATTGACTGCCGTATTAAGGGGTTGGAATGAATTTACCCCCTCGGGCAGACTGACAAAGGCTCTGGGGCAAAGGAGGTGGTCACTTCCTTCTGAAACATGGTTTGCAGATCACTTGTTAGTGGATTCTCTGTACCTCGAAGTCTTTAAATCATGATCTGAGGACTTCATTAACTCAGCCTTAGGTTAGTTAAGCGAGTGGGCGAAGTTGTGCAGAACGGGGTGGGTGAAGTTGTATGGCCTGTATTGTACAGAAGTCGGACCAGATGATCACAATGGTCTCTCCTGACCTTATAGTCTATGAGTCTAAATTATAAATTGCTGCCATTGATTAATTTAATACCAGTCCCATTTTTTTAAAAAGTCCATTAATAATAATTAGTTTTCACTCAGATGCGTTTGTTATGAACTGTTGAATACATTTTTATAAGAGTCATAAAAATATAGACGATCCTTCCAAAATGCCTAATCAATGACAGATGCTAGGAAGGAGAGCCTGAGAACAGAGAAACCCTTTCTCTATTTGTTTTGTTTTTCCAGTCAGCTACATGTTCTGTCCCTTTACCCAGTTCATATTTTAATTATCATTTTATGATGAGCAAAACCTCTGCGGTAACTTATTTCCCCAGTTTCTATAGTCTATAAGGGCAATGAGAGGGGTTGGTAGGGTCCAGTCATTAGGAAGCTAGCCTGGAACTTGGGATATCTTGGTTCAGTTCTCTGCTTTGTCATAGATATTCCTATGTCACCTTAGATTTTCAGTGTCCCATCTGTACATGGGGATGAATGGTACTTCTATATCTTGCAAGGATGTTATGGAGATAAGTAAATGAAAGATTTTTTGCTGCTCAGAGCTGTAGTGACGGAAGTGACTAAGAAGATAGAACAACATAAGGTGTTCCCCATCACAAAATAAACATAAAAACAGAAAATAAAGGAGCAGGTCTCTACTATTGTACCTTTCTTTGCCTCTTTTTGTGTGGTTGTGCAGTGTTCCCATGTTTCCCTTCAGCCACTAGAGCAAAACATGTGGTCAGTTATACACATGAGGGAGGTAAAATTTATTGCAGTTAAAAACATGAGGAAGCAGTGCTAGAGATATGGTACAGAGCTAGTAGTGAGACCAGATACAATGAGATGCTGGGTATTTCTCAGTTACAGACTATTAGGCAGAATGCTCTTCTAGCTCAGTTTTATTTCTCGCGTGAGCTTTTGTGAGAGAAAAATCCCACTTCATCAGACTCTTTGAAGAAGGGGGAATTTACAGAATGGGATGAAAATAAATGCAAGTGAGTGTAAGATATGGGATCAGGTCATAAAGTAACAGCAAATCAGAGCAGTTGTTAGGATTAAAACACTGGGAAACAGCACATAGAGGAGGGTGAAGTCAAATCACCTGTTGTAATGGGAACAGAAGCCATAGTCATGATTTAATCCTGCTTTCACACAATCTA
Source organism: Podocnemis expansa (assembly GCA_007922195.1). NCBI lineage: Eukaryota > Metazoa > Chordata > Testudines > Podocnemididae > Podocnemis > Podocnemis expansa. The sequence continues at coordinate 37,832,668 of ML681996.1, read as the reverse complement.
ATCTACATGACAATTCTAATTCAGTTGTTTCTCTTTGAAGTTTTGATGTCACATTGACTTTCTTGAGCACAGTTATTAACAAGTCATCCATAGAGTGATTAGAAAGATGGAAGTGCTCAGCAACTAATTTTTGCGTGTTGTGATTGACAATGTCAGTTTTGCTGAACTAGACTAACACGGCAGCCCCTTTGGAACTTAGCTCACAGACGGGTCACAGTATTACTTTGCTCTGGCATTAAATGTCAAATTGAAGAATTTTGTTTAAACCAGGGGTCTCAAACATGATGCGGCCTGCGGAATCCCCGCCTGCGGCCCCTAACACAGGCAGGAATTCAGGGGTTCGTACCCCGGCCGGCTTTTTGGGAGCCTGCTGCTGGGAGCCGGCAGCCGAGCCACAGCTGCCTGAGTCTAGGGATCCTGCCCCAGTACTTCTGGCAGTGCTTCTGGCTGCACATCACCCACCTCCGCGGGGCCTCGGCATAGGCAGTCCCACTCCCGGCCAGCCAGGAGGAGCTGGAGCCTGCTGCTGCCTGTGAGTGGGACGGGGGGTGGGTTAGGCAGAGCCCTGCAGGCAATGTTCCCTCTAATTACTCGTAGACTGTACTGTGTGTGCAAACAATTTCTTTGTGTGCACAAAAACGTTTCTTTGTAAGCACCAACATTAGCACTATTGAATTTTGTTGTGTGCACGGGTTTCATGACCTGTGTGCGCACGCACACGTGCACAGCTTAGAGGGAACAGTGCCTGCAGGGACATTTCTTGGGTGTCAGGGCTGCAGGAAAGTCTTGGAGTGGCAGCTCAGAAACTGCCTCTGCCACTTGTAAAAAATGGCACGGACCATCTCTGGCTCCAAGCCTCTTGCAAGAGGCTGGAAGAGGGAGAGGGTTCCTGCTGCTTCTTACAAGCAGCAGGAGTCATCCCTGAGCCGCACTCGGAGACTGTTCCTGCCACTTGTAAGAAGTGGCATGGACTTTCTTTCATTTCTTCTTTCCTTCTCTTTCTCTTCCTTTTTTTCTTTTCCTTCCCTCTCTTCCCTTTCTCTCCATTTTTAAAAAAATAACTTAAAAAATTTTAATGTAAAAGCTTTCTAATAATTAAATTTTAATTAAAAATTCATTAATTCTATTTACAATCATTTTGAATTCAATTAATTTTAAATTTTAATTAAATAAACTGATGACTCTGCTGTATGAAGAGGTTTTGGTAATGCAGCCCTCAGGCTAATATCCTAGTCCTCGTGCAGCCCTCATGGTGATTTGAGTTTGAGACCCCCTAGTTTAAACTATGTTATTGGTATTGCATAATTCAGTCATGAACTATGGAAATATGTCATTTAGTGAGTAAAAAGAGTCAAAGCTGTAAGTATGACATAAATATGAGGTCTGAGAAGGCCTGTGTTGGAAAAAGTGGGCCACTTCTAAAGGTAAGGTGTTCAAACATTTGCGAGTGAAGTACCAATGTGTGCTGTTAAGGAAGCTGGGATATGTGCATTGGTGGTCATATGACTGAATAGGTCAGTTACTTATTTTACTCAGCTGTAGGATGGGGCTTTATGGAATACTGTATTAGAAACCAAACACGTGTGGGTTGGATGGGATGGAGAAAAATAGGTAAGGATGCAGATTTCTGTGTCATTCTTTCCAAGGGTAAAATAAAGAACAATTTTTTTATGTTTTGTATTTTGTTTTAAAACCTGACCAAGTCTAGTATATTAATAATGCCTTTTTTACACCCTTGTATACCTAGTAGCCATACAAATATTCCTTAAGATCACGAGTATTTTTCTTTGCTAATTGTTAAGAAATCTACAGTTCTTTGGTATGTGGACTAAAGTTTCCTACCTATTTCATACAAATGTAGCTCATTGGGATCCTTGTCCATGATGAAAGCACTCAACATATCCTAATACCATGGCTAATAATAATAGAAAGACTTTCTTCCACTACAAAATCCATCCCTTTTAAAGGCAGTTTTTTACTATTACTATTTCATTTATCAAAAGCTTCTAGTGTCACCCTCTCTCTGAGGACATCTAATAAAAAAGGTATCTAATAAACCAAAGAAGAGTTCTTTGCTATGACGATGATGCCTACAGAAGTAACCCACTCTGTAATAATCCACACTCTAGGCTCACACTGGGCATAGACAACTGGGATAAATTGTGTGGTCCTGGGACTGGCTTTGCGATGTATGCACACACCTACTTGGGGCCTGTGTGGAAAAACCACCCACCTTTTGACCCTGTGAGCATTCTCATTTCTGTGTGTTGTGACATAGTTTTGGGGCTGAATAGCTAAATCCAGTTTATATGTTTTACATGTGCTAACTAGAGCGAAAGGAAAAAAAAAAAGAGAGTGAGAGAAATATTTCATAAAAGAATGGGGAGGGAGACTTTTTCATTAGGTTTTTTAATAACATTTTTCATATTTGACAAAATTCTTTCAGATTTTTTAGGGAACTTGCATTTCCTTATTTTTTTTTTTTTAAATCCTTTGCTTTTTCCCTAGAAGAAAGGGATGGAATGTTTAAAGAAAGATAGAGGAATTTTCCCCCAGAATTCCAAAATAAAAAAAAAAATTGAAAATGTCAATTCATTCATTTAGAATTTGTCAATTTTTTTTACATTTATGTACACACACCCACACACCCCAATGTGGGTTAACGTTAATTTTTTAATTATTGAATTTTACTTCTGACTTCTGTGAGGTACGATGAGAAGGCCTGTTTACTGGATGGTGAGATTTTATAGTTTGCCTCATTAGTGCAACATGTTCCCAGCTAGATTTAGTCCTGGTCCACGTTAAAAGTTAGGGAGACATGTAAACATCTCAGTAGAGTAGAAGCAACTATGTCAGAGGAGGAATGCTTCTGTCAGTGCAGCTACTTGTCAAGGTGGAGTTTCTGCACCTCCTTTTCCATCAGTGTGTGTCACCTTTACACTATGACATTATGCTGGCATAGCTATGATGACCTAGCTGGATTTGTAAGTCTGTGTAGTGTAGACATACCTTTAGCATGAGTATGGATTTTGGCAGAACGCTGGTGAGCAGATTACAGGTTTTTTGAAAATGACAAGAAATATCCTTCTCATTAAATAAGAGAATTCACTGGCCTGTCTAAATCAAGTTTACATGTTTAGAAAAGTTAATTGTCTTTTTTTTATTTTTTTCCAGCCATGGAAGAACTAATAGTTGAACTGCGTCTGTTTCTGGAACTTTTGGACCATGAATATCTAACATCCACTGTCAGGGAGAAAAAAGCAGTAATAACTAACATTCTCCTGAGGATACAGTCATCTAAAGGTCAGTGTCGGAAACTTGTTTTGTTCCTTACAGAATGGGAGGAATCAGTTTATGCTCAAAATTTTTTTTCTTTTTCCCTGAATGCCAAACTGGAACAAACAGACTTGCAAACAGGCCAAAAAAAAAAAAAAAAAAAAAAAAAAAGCTGAATGCTTTTCTTTTTTACATTTTATTCTTAAAGGTAACAAATGGCTAGAATGAAGCTACTACATGTCTTCCACCCTGTGAATGTTAGCACAAGCTAGCCACAAAATAATTTATTACACTGCAGATGATCTGCCAACCAGAGCCTTTTTTTTTTTGATCTGTGAATTAAGCAGCTAGTTTATTTTGATTGTGGATCCGCTTGCAATTAGTGGTATTGGTTGAAAAAACAGTGTTATATGGTGGAGCATTGGCAGCTGCTTTGTAGCTGACCATTGTCATGCTAATTTTGATTTATTGCCAAACCCTTCTACCATAATTTTCCCCCAAATCAGCTAGTCTCTGAGATTTCAAGATATGTCTGTCCAGCAAAAAAAGACATGCAGCAGCAAGTCTCGGAGCCTATGTCAACTGACGTGGGTTTGCAGCCCTAAAAATGGCAGTGGAGATGCTCAGACTGAAGCCTGGGCTCTAAGACTTTTCCCACTCTCCAGGTTTCAGTACCTGGGCCTGAATGTCTACATTGCTATTTTTTTTAGTCCTAAAGAATGGACTTTGCATACACTTAGATGCCAACCCAGAGAACATTGGGGAAAAATAATTTATTACCTTAACTTTGGCCCTTTGATATTTGTAAAAACCTATATGCATGAATCAAATTAACAAATTGATTATCTTTTAAAATTGAAAGGGTCTATTTATCATGTAGTAAAAGTGTGACATATATTCTGTTACTCCCAGTATAAAGGAATTTACATCTATCAGTTGTTGCACAGAGTAGTTAAAAATTCACCCTTTAGTCCCATCTGTAAACTTTCAAAATATGTCATTCAACTAATGCCTCAGGCATTATAGTTGCAAATGGAATAGAAGGAAAATAAAGCAGTTGATCAAAAAGAGATAAGACACATTTTAAAGTTCTGTGAAAAAAACCTTCACCTTCAAGAACTCTATTATAACATAAAATTTTGAAAAATCCAAAAATATCCTGCAGATTGTTAAAATTACAAAAAAGTCAAACTTGACATGAGATGCCAGCAGTTGAAATTAGGAATGCATAGAGGACTTTCCAAATGGCAGATCTTCTTGGCTGGACACCAGGTACACAAAGGCCTATAAATCTTTACAGGAGCATCTGCTGCCTTGAATACTTCAAATGTTCAGTCACTCCCTTGAACAAAGAAAATTGCCTAATTCTTGTCTGGAAGCCAGTATAACCACGCCTCTGGGGTCCAAAAAAAAAAAAGGAAAGGAAGAAAAATCCAGAAGACTGTAGTGTAGATCATACTGGGCAACATAACTAATCAATCTGGACAATGAAGTATTAGCAAAAAGCTTAAGAAATCAACTACCTGGTTTCATTCCAGGGAATGCCACAAATTATTATATTTCATGAATGTGAAACATTATTCATGATGTTGAAGAAAGGAATAGCAATAGCTTTCTGACATTACAGGCAGAAAAGATGTTTGTTACAGTTCTTCAGGGCTATCTTTTTGTAGTACTGGAAAACTACAGTTTAAGAGAAAAACAGTTTATAATCTGCATCTCTGGTTCACCATATAACGTTCTTTATTTGAATGGCATCTTGCTCTCTTTAAGGAGTGGCAGAAGTCAAGAGTGTCCTTTGTCACCTCTTCTTTTTTGCTCTCACCCTTGAACTACTTGCAACAGCTGACACTCCTCAGAGATTCATAAAATTCTTCCTTGGATGCTTGCTCATGTCCATTCCATTCTAGGTGTGTGTATGCCCTATATCCAGTTGCTGAAGCTTTTTCTCTCAGTGGTATCCATGGGCTGACCCTAGCAACCTCTAGAGTCACACATATATGTGCCAGTATAAGGGACGCTGCTGGCCCTGCACCTCTCTTCCTTTTTACCGCCTGTGATGGTTGCTGGAATGACCCTTCTTGCTGTGACAAGACTTCTCTTCTGGCGGTTTGAACTCTTCTTTAGTCATATTTTTGAAATTAGTGTCTATAGTTCTTACTGTATTTGGTAGGGCAAATAGTTGTCCTCATTGTCAGGGACTATTCGTCCTAGGGAGGTGCCTTGTTCCCTGAGCTTCAAGCCTCTTGTGGTAAACACACACCAGTGAATGACCTGCATTCTACCTTTTTAAAGTGTTGGGGGGGGGACTCACATTAAAGGTAAGTACTAGGTTTGCAGGGACTTCAGACCTCACTCTAAAATTTAATGACAGGTACATACAGCTGAAAGGCTTTATCATGGAGGTGGCCCTCCGACCAGTGTTGGTGCCGAGCTGCTCCGAATCAACAACGAACACCTTGGTGATCGTGTTGAGCACTCTTCTGGCACTGAGCCTTTCCTTCCACCACTCCTTCTTGATGGCTTTGTGGAGATGGATTATTGTTTCATCCTGTTCGGAACTGAATCCCGACCCAAGCAGCAACCTCTAGGAGATGGCAGTGGTGGAGTTGGCAGCAGTGGAAGGAGTTCCTCTTCCGGCACAAGCTGCCACCTCTTTCCCTGATGAGGCTGTTGCAGAAACCACCAAGACCTTCTGAAGCAGGTTGTGGCAAATCTGGGTCTGAAAATTGAGGAGCTCAAGGAATCAACATACAGCCTGATTGACATCCTGGCTGCAACAGCTCCCGTCAAAGTGATCTTACCCATCAATAAAGCAATGATGAGATCAGTCAGAGCCCCAGAGCAAATGTTTTTTTCTGCCCTTTTTGAGAGAGGGGGCAGAGAAGTAGGACTATGTACTGAGGAGCATGTTTGAATACTTGTACAGTACTTGCATGTCCCTCCCCAACAGGTCCCTAGTGATAGCTATCACAAATAAGCAAGATAGAGAGCGCTAGTGACATGCTATTCCAAAGAATAAGAATGCAAAAGATGATCTTTTCAGCGGCAAAGTTTCTTAGATGGATAGCCTCCAGCTGTGTATCTGCCACCAGCAAGCATTTCTTGGGAGATAAGATTTTAATCTTTGGGCCTTGTCTAAATTTGAGGATTCTTTGCCACAAGAGGTGAGACAGGAGTTCACAGCTCTTTGGGGTGAGGGTAGATATGTGGCCGGGAACACATTTTAGGTGACTCTGTATACTATCATCTTGGCAGTCAGAACAGTGGCTTAGGCGATCACCATGATGTGTTGTTTTTGGCTCTGGTCCTCTGGCTTTCTCCACGCATTCTTCAGTCTGTCCCAGACTTCCCTTGGAAGGCTTCTCTTTTCTCAGAGTAATCTGACATGAGGTTGCACAGCTTGAACGATTCAAAGACTATCCTTTGTTCCTTGAGCCTTTACACCTTGTCAGCTGCCAGGAAGTACTTCAGAGCCCAGAAGCCTCCTTGGTTCTCTGCACATCCTAGACAGGAGCCCTACGAGAGGCAAAGGGCAGAGGTTATAAATGATGCCAGACTCTCCCTTCCATCTCAGGCTCTGGCAGGCCTTTTGAAGGTTGGCCAGATAGTGCTGTACTGGTCAGTGTCTCACTACCCTCCCCCTTTTCTGTTTTTGGACCAACTTTTGCTCTTCAGGCTGGCATTGGCATCCTTAACATCAGACCATTTGGACCTGATTACAACCATAGTCAGATATGCCTCTCAGTTTCTATCCACTCCTCCTTCACATCCCCCTGCCCTACTCCTTTTCACAGACCTGTTTCTTGAGCAACTCCCCTGTGTATGGGGGCTGTGGAGGAAGTTCATCAAGGCCTATGAAGGAAGGGGTTTTACTGCTGATATTTCTTAATCCTGAACACCAGAAAGGGGCTGTGGCCCATTCTGGACCTGTTTCAACTCAACAGATATCAAAGAAAGGTGAGGTTCCACATGGTCTCCACGGTCTCCATCATGCCTTCTTGAGATCCAGAAGACAGGAATGCTGCGCTTGACTTAAAGGATGTATAGTTTCGGTTTTTCTTTTCTGTGGCCACAAAAGACTTCTTAGGTTTGTGGTGGGTCATCATCACTTCCAATTCACCACTCTTCCCTTTTGGTCTTTTGGGAGCCCCATGGGTTTTCATAAAGTGCATGGTGATTACAGCAGCCTTCCTCAGGCACTGAGGCAGTCAAGTCCACCCGTACCTCGATGACTAGCTAATCCGAGTTTGGTCACAGGCTCGGGTATGGTAGAGCATCAGTGCAGTCTGCAACACTTTCCAGGTGCTGAGTCTGCTGGTAAATGAGCAAAAGTCAACTCTACTTCTGGGTCAGCAAACAGAGTTTGTTGGGGCAGTGTTTGAGTGGACCAAAGCCGTAGCCTTCCTGCCATCCCATTCTAGACTGCATAGGACCTGATATCCAAGGTCATGGTCTAGTCAATAACAAGTGCTTGGGTTTGCCTCAGACTGTTGGGTCACATGGCAGCATATATTCATGAGGTGCAGCGTGCAAGACTGCACCTAAGGCTCTTCCGAATGTGCCTGGTGTCAGTCTGCTCCCTAAGCGGATACCTCTTAGATTCAATACTCACAGTTCTGCCTCCAGTTCTCACTTCTCTGACTCAGTAGAAAGACCCAAGATCAGGTGATGAAGAGTATACCCTTTGCTTCCCCTCAGCTGTTGGTAAATTTAATTTTGGATGTGTCAGATCTAGGTGTGGAGCCCATCGTGACAACCTCTAGACCCAGGATCTCCGGTCCCAAGAGCAGCTTTTCCTACCTACCAAGGAACTCAGGGTGGTATCCTTGGTTCGCCAAGTGTTCCTTCTCCAGATCGCAGGCAAAGTGGTGAAAGATAGACCACATCCATTTTACATAAAGAAGCAGGAAGGGACTCGGTCTTGGTTGTGGAACATACCATTCACTTTGAGGCAGCACATCTGCCAGGAGCTCATAATATACAGGCGGTTGCCTCAGGAGAGTCTTTTCCTCTCACCATGAGTCAGAGCTGTAACGTGCTATTTCAGCACCCAGGGCATGTCCCGATTGGAACATGCCCCTTGCAATTAGAAGCACTTGGGGCCGGTGGTGCAAAATGCTCCTTTTAATGGAGCAGATCTGTTGAGCCACTCTGGTGCACCTGGGGCAAAGCGCCATTGGCCACGCCATAGTTATGGTCCTGCCATGAGTGGTCTCTTCACTCAGTCATCCATGTCATCTTCCAGAGGTGGGGGCAGAACATGAAAGATTTTAACAAACCTAAAACTCTAAACAAAATCTCAAACCCATTTTGCGTTATGTTATTTTGTGGAAAATACCGGGCTTTCTCCTCCAAAAATCTAGTTTATTCTGTGGCTGGAGCCTGTGATCAGTTTATAATGTGTGATTGTCAACATGTTTCCATAAAAATGGCTGATGCATCAAACATCATTTTGCATTCATTGCATAATTAAATAGAAGATGGGTTATTGGGGCATGTCCTCATAAAACACACACCCAACTTTGGCTGTCAGCGAACAAAAAAGTAATGAAAATGTCTGGAAAGATGTATTTATTCATTAAAGTGGGATTAACTTTAAAATTATTCTTTTGTTCTAGAAAGAAGTGCCTTGTTTAACTTTCTTGTTATCACTCACATATAGCAAAAGAAAGTGGAATAAGAAAATGGCTTTGTATGTGAAGAGGTACTATGGAAAATTATAACCTTTTAAAATGATTTTGGAAAGTTTTTTTTCAGGAAAAATTTCTAAACCTGATTTTCAGAAGCAAGAATTTTTTCTGGGCCTTACTCATAGTCTATTTTATCAGCACTGATTTTTCTATCTGTTACACCCACTGGAACTATGGTGTTGTGACAAGAAGCATTTAATCCCTGATTACACTTTAGGGATTGAATAGATTCAGACAGGGATGGATATTCATTTGAGCCGATAAATAAATATGTAAAAACTAAACAAAATGTAAAGAGCTAAATTCAGTCCTGGAGTAAGCAAGCTGCAACTGCATTGATTGAATTTATGCCAAGATGTTGAAGAAATGAACCCTAATCTCCTGAACTGATACATTTTTGATAACTATACCATGTTCCTTTTAAGAGAGTATCACTGGGATTCAAATTACTTGACTGAGTTCTTCCTTGAGGACACAGGCAGTTGTGACTACTAGGAGACTCAGGCACACAATCTCCCTTCCACTTCCAGCTTCTCTTCTCTGCTCTCTGTCTCTCTCTTTTTTCTTCAGAGGCAGTTGCACTAATAAAACTCTGTTTTTGTTAGACTTTTTGGGAAATGATGGTTTTTTGTAACAAAAAGTATGAGTTATGTAAATGAAGAAAATATTTGGAGGTCAGAACTGTGCAACTCTGTACTAATAGTTTATTTTGTTGACACCTTCTAGCCTGGATGGTTGAGAGTACCCTCTGTACTCCTCTGAGACATTCTCATCTCCTCTTGCAAACAGGTTTAACCCTTTAGCTAATAGCTATTTAGATTCCTTAAATTCTGATTTTTTCCCACCGATCTAGAATTGTGTGTGTGTGTATCTATAAAAGAAAGCGAGAGAGAGTCCTATGCACTTCAAAGACTTAACAAATTTTTTCATGTATAAGCTTTCATGGGCTTCAATCCAATTCATCATATGCATGAAGTGAAAACTGCAGTTAGGAGATATATATACACATTCAAGAATGGGTGAGAAACATCACACTGAGGAGAAAAAATGCTATTGTGATTTTTCTCACTCATTCTTGCATGTGTATATATGCCTCCTAACTGTAGGTCCCACTTCATGCATCTGACAAAGTGGGTTGAAGCCCATGAAAGCTTATGCCCCCAAAAATTTCTTAGTCTTTTAAGGTGCCACAGAGCTCTCATTGTTTTTGCTATATACAGACTAATATGGCTATCCCTCTGGAACTTATTTCATGTAGAGCAGTGGTTCCCAACTTTTTCAAGTATTAGGACTCCTTTATACCATCAGAAAATTTAGCAGACCCCCTGCTGGGGAGCAGAGCCGCTACCGCCAGGATCTGGCCCCAGTCGGGGAGCAGAGCCATCGGGCACTCTGCAACCCCCCCCCATGGGTCTAATGGGTTCCTGCCAGTCTCCTGTCCCCCTACTGGGGCCCCCACTTGCCCCCCAACTCCCGGCCCTCAAACCCCCCCCCCCCCAGTGCTATTCATTCCTTTTGCCCTGGCCACGCTTACCTGCAGGCTGCAGCTAGCAGATCCAAACTACTTCTGCAGCAGGCTTTTCCTACCCTATGCAGCCCATGTGCCCGGTCTGCACTGTAGACCCCTTGCATACCGCTCCCCCCCCCCCCAGCAGTCTGCAGACTACAGGTTGGGAACCACTGATGTAGAGCTTTTCTGTATTCAGCAGAATGGATTGGCTTTCTCATATACAGTAAGGTGGTGAGTGTGAGTCTGTTTTGTTAATTAAAAGCTTTAATTGTAGCATTGATCCATTAAGCTGTATTTTGTGGTGTTAAAACATTTATCAGTGTAGCTTTGGAAGTCATTCATGATCTGGGGAACTGGAATGAGGTTAAGAGGGAAAACTGCATGTTCCTGCCATTTATGAAGGTGGTTGAATGCAAAGTCTGTTGTGTATTGGTAGATTTTTAGATGCTTAAAAAAAAAAAGTTCAGGGAAAAATATTTCAGAAGTTCTCAGAAGTGAATTAACAGGTTATGCAAAAGTAAGGTATAATGCAGCAGTGTCCCATCTTAATATTTGTGTTTACTGGCTTATGTGTCATGCATTTTCCCCCCCTTGCAGGTTTTGAAATAAAAGAACATGTACAGAAACAAGAAGCTTCCAACAGTTTGCCTGCCCCACCTCAGATGCCTCTACCAGAGATACCTCAGCAATGGCTGGTAAGTGTTAATTTAACTGTATTTTCACCACTTAGAAAATACCTTACCATTTTTATCATAACTCTTAACACAAATAATTAAAAGAAAGCTATTCCCATTTTCCTCAGGGTAGCTCAACGTGATTAGACTGTATTTTAGTAATACATAATTAACAAAATACAAGTCTAGAGTTTTAAAACTTCAACTTGGCTTGGAGGGGAGAAAAGGACTTTAATGCTGTCCAGTGCTGCTCCCTCTCTTGAACAATTCCCTGAAGGAGGAAAATTTTAAGTTTTCACCAATGTTTATAGAAAATACAAGAGTTTAGCTGAGATCTGCATTGAAAAACTTCCAACTGGAATTAGCTGTTGTGCTGAAAAGTAACCTAATTGTAAATAAGTTTTAGTTGTTCTTTATTATTGACCTGCCAACAGGTTTGAAGATAATAATGTAAGTTCCTAGCAAAGAATCAGCAAATAATTGTTTTGGACTATTTTGACCACAGCTATAACCTTAATATTAGAGAGGATTTATTATCGATAAATTGTACTGCTGCTTTACTTATTCCTGGTCAACTTCCTATATATTGATACAGAAACATATTATATGAGTCCCCACTAAAAAAATGTAGTTTTATAAAAATATTTGTGTTTAGCTTGCAATTCAGAATTGAGTGTCTCAAGATATGGGAGACAGACTGTGTATAACCCTAGAATGTTTCTTTTTAATCTTTTAAAATGATCTATTTGACATTTTTGTGTTAATAAAAAATTAAGGTGACCCATTTTGTAAGGCAGTCACAACTAATGATCTATTGCATCAGGCCAATGAGCCACCATCTCCATGAGATGGTGGATAGTATCAAATGTTTCGGAGGAGGGTGCAAGAATCCCCATAAAGGATAGCTTTTGAATATCCCGATCATAGGAGTAGTTTCTTTTGTAACCTGCATTAATGTGTTGGCTTATCATGTCCTAAAACAGAATTTTAAAAAGTCCTATGTAATGTAAAACCGGGAATATTTATGCTAATGACATCTGTATAAGCAATTTATATACAAAACCTGGCAATACTTAGCAAAAAATGCATGTAGTAGTCTTTGCATGTAAGTATATAAAATCATTATGCAGGAGATTTGAGTGAAAATGCACATTAATATGCACTGGTATATGGAGAACATATCCATGGTTTACAGCTTTTGAGAATGAAGGAAGTGTTTCTTTCAAGAAATGCATAATATACAATCCAGTTGAAATTATTGAGGAGATGTAAGATAATGAAGAAAATATAGATGCACTTGCCTGAAAATTTTTGAAGTAGTAACCTTCAAGTGTTAATTCCTTAAAATTAAGCCAATGTAATTTTCTAGTTCTCACATAGACTCTGTTCAGTAAAATGGCTCCCAACTGAATTCTTGTGTTGGCTCAAAAGAAATTTGCCTGCTTCTCTGCTCCCTTGCATTGATGTATAAATGTAGTTAAAACTAAAGCAACACTAGGGTGTGAACCACTGATGGGGCCTATTATGTCAACAATTCTTGCAGCAGGTAAATTCCTTTGAATTCTGAAGAAACAAAATTATTGCCTGAAGCTATTGTGAGAATTGAATTTGAAATTGAGCCAGTGAGAGGTAGTAGGCCCGTGACTGAAAGTTATAAATAGAACCGATTCCTACTGTGACCAGAGATCCAGTTTGTGTACCGTATGCTTATGAGTGCCCAGTGAGTTTGTGAGTATGAGGCCCAGAATTAGGGATCAAGGAATATTGCCAAATTACAGTGGTTTTGTGTGCCTCATCTTTCTTAACTCAGTCCTTCCACTACAGGTCAGGCACTGGAGTGTTCCTAGCATGCATGGCTGAGAGAAAAGAGGGGGAGAGTGATGGTGGGAGGGACCCACTTTTAATGATGTCCCACCAGTATTTCAAACACATTAAAATGATTTGATAAGAGAAGGTAGAAGATAGAGCTATTCAAACACATTGCATTGAAGACAGCTTTGGCAGCTTATAGTGCCACACAAACGTTTCTCCAATACCTTGTTATTTTACTGTATGTTTTTATTACTTCCACCCCTTTAGTATGTTAAAAGTGGAGCTTAAAGATTTCTTCCTTTATCTGACCTACAACTAATATTGCTCATCTCTCTTCTGAGTCTGAGGCAGTGGTGGCTGAGTCAGATTCTGCCTGCCTGTTGCACTCTTTCACTCAGTGCAGACTCAGAACACTAGGTTTTTTCCAGAGTGATGTTGCTGGATGCTCCTGGCTCCTTTTCTCAGTTCTGTTGGTTGTCGCTGATGCTGGCAGACGCTGATGCTCTTTGGTCCTTGATATGTTAGGTTAAGATATCAGCTACAATCTGCAGAATTAAAAAGCCACTTTTGTACTAACTCCACCAAAAGCTTGTTCCTCAAAATGTGTGGTCACTGTGGGTGTGTCTGCACTCCAAGCACTCAGGAATGGAATATTCTTCATTAAAGTGCCCATTAATCCATGCCAGCATTCTGCTCCTCCATCAGCTTTTAACTGAAGGCATAAGGGGTGGTGTGGACCAACCGTACATCCAGTTCTTGTTCTACCTTGATAAGGAAAGGATCAGCTAGAGGGGAATGAGGGCAGGTTGTGAATACTCTTTGGAATTACACATCCTGAAAGACTCCTGTTAATGTAATGAAAGTAACATTCCTGTCCTCCATGAGTGCCAGTTCCTTAGCTGGATACAACTTGTGAGATGCTTGTATTGAAGGACTCTTGTGACGAAGGATATCAACTAAAGAAGCCAGGACCAAGTGTCTGGTGAAAACGTGCAATGAGTTCCTTATTGCTGTTCCACAGATTTTTCTTGAGAGGCGTACTTTGGAGATGAGTTACCGAGGAAAAGCGTGCTCTAATAGAAGGGGTGCTCACACCCCGAGGACTAGGGGGTTCCAGCTAAGCTGCATACAACTTGAGATCCATTTCAGGAGTCTTTGTTATTAAATTGCTGTCCCTTCAATCTCCTCAGTGAAAGGGATGAACAATATCAGGGATTTTCTAAATGGTTTAGGCCTCTACAAGTAGACAACCAGAGTTCCATAAATGTCCAGGGAATGAAGGTTCTGGCGCTTTCTGGAAATATGAGGTTTCTGATAGAACACTAGTATGTGAATGGTCTGATTTGAGGTGAAATTCAGAGGGAGTTTTTGTGATGAGCTTGGGAAATAACTTTAGGGGCACTCTGTCCTTATGGCATATGTCATAGGAGCAGCAGATTCCCTTATTGTCGAAGCAAAAATGACTGCTGTAAAGAAGGCCACTTTCATGGGTAGATAGAGCAGTGAGCGGGAAGCCAACAGCTCAAATGGTGAATTAATAGGTGGTGACAGCACCAGGTTGAGACCCTAACTAAGAGTTGGTGCTGACACAGAAAGAAAGGTTTTAAACAAGGCCATTCAGAAATCTCAAGGTTATAGGGTGGATGAACACTAGAAGGTTATCAACAGGAGAATGGAAAGCATTATTCGCTGCCAGATGCCAGTGTAATGTATGGGAACATCATAGAATCATAGAAACTGTGAGGGACCACGACTGGTCGAGTCCAGTTCCCTGCACTCATGGCAGGACCAAGTACCTCTATTGAACCATATCTGACAGGTATTTGTCTAACTTGCTCTTAAAAACCTCCAATGCAAGAGATTCCACAACCTGCTGAGGCAGCTTATTCCAGTGTTCAATCAATTTAATTAATTAATCAGTAAGAAATGACTTTCTTGAAAGCCTTGTGTCCTGCTCAAAGTTCAGACAGGTTGACATGCAGATTGGATTCCTGGTGAGACCACGAACCTTGTGGAATTTGATTGCCTAAGTGTGCTCTTCCCCCCAAACTTAGAAGAGAGTTGTCTGTGATTAGCTTCTTTATGGGGTAGAGAAGAAACAAAGGATTCTTCTTCAAGCAGTGTCCCCGCACTGCTCCACTATAGGTGTGTGGCTGTGCCTGCACCTAGCACTGGAGATCTTCACAGCAGAACCCGTGGGGGCGAGGGGGCATCCAAGGAGTTCGTCACTGCCTTCCCGCCATTTGGAATGCATGTGTCCCTCTCCCACCCAGCAATTCCTTCTCAACTGCCACTCACTTAACACCGAACCTCAGCAGCTCCTTAGTCTTCACTTACCATAGCTTAGTTCTAGCATTTCCTTTATCCATTTTCTTAGTTAGTTAATTAGGTCGAGTTCCTGCTCTTAAAACCTAAGGACTCTGTCAGAGGGCAAACAGCAGGTGGCGGAATGCCTGCTGCCTCGGGATTTAAGTGATGGGCCACATGTAATGATCCTATGCCAGCCTAAGATGGCCATGACAAGTATATTAAATATCTTGGCGAGGCACACTTGCCTCACTCTTGCCCTCATTGTGCAAGCCTGAAATCGAGGGCAAGAAAAGACAGAAGCATGAAGTTGAAGCTCCTGTTGATAGAGGGAGCCCTCTGACCTGCCTTGGAGCCCAACAAGTCTCCCGACAGGGTTAAGACTTTGCAGAGGAGCTCTGCTTCTTCCTCCAGTGTCAATGAAATGAAAGAAAGTTGGACACAGCCACTCAGGGTCTAGGGAGGCTTCTGGTCCCTCCAAAAACCCCCTGTCAAGCAAAAATCGCACCTCCCGAGTTCTACACAGGAGCAGGGGTTAAAAGTGGCCCTGAGCGGCTCCGTGCTGCCCTTGCAGCATTCTTCTCGGGGGCCTGTGCCTCTGACTAATACACCGGCACTGCCTCCGCTGCCTCTGGCTCCATCTGTGCCACCAGTGAACGGAGCTGTGCTCGCGCTGAATGAACTTTGATCGGCACTGTCAGCCACTGCTCCGCCGATCCCAGTGCAGACCTTAATGCTGGTGGCACCTACAGTGCTTTTGCTGGCTTTCTCACTCCCAGCGCCGACATTTACCACCCCACTCTGCTCTCAGGTGCCATCATCCATTTATCAGTTACTGGCACCGCAGCCTCCGCACCCCCCTCCCTCGGTGCCACTGGATACGGTACCAGAGCAGGGAACGGAACCCAGCAACCTGAACAACACACAGTCTCCCCCTTGCAAATGCAGAAGGAAGACAAAGCACTGCTTAAGGGAGGATTTTTCTTCTAGCTCCTCTCCTGACCTGTCACCACTATATGGCATGCAGTCTTCTGCAGAGGAAGATATTTCACCATCCATTTCTGACCCATGTTCGGACTCCAGTTCTGAGCCCGAGTTTGAAGGCAAATCTAGCGGGGGTCCAAGGCAGCTGACAAACCCTGTGAATCAACAAGCCCAAACCTGGTCTTTGCCAAATACTCCCTGGTACCCCTTTTCTCTCTATCGGGTTCCCTGGATATTGTGGCCCAACTGGCTGAACTATGCACCGGCACAGGTATCCATGTTACTGCCTCAGGTGCAGAGTCTGCAACATACCTTGCCTCCCGCAATTTCTGTACAGGACCAAAAGAAAAACCTACAGGATAATGACATGGCTCACGACACGATCACTGGGGATGACCCGCAACCTAAAGGCGATGATGCTAGACAGTTCCAAGAGATCTTCAAAAGGATTGCTGCAACGTTGGAGCTGCCAGAGCAAAGCGCTCCTAATTCTAAACACAAGGTTTATAGAATTTTACAGTCCACCACCTCATCCAAGGTATCATTACCCATGGATAAAAGTATTATGGAGCCAGCGAATGCCATATGGCAGAACCCAGCTTTAACACGCCTACTAACAAAAGGACTTATAAAAGATATTTTATAACACCCAATAACAATGAATTCCTGTTCTCCCATTCTCAAGCAAATTCCCTTGTCATCAGTGCAGCAAACCAGAGACTTAAGCAAGTCCATAACAGATCGACCCCATCTGATAGGAAGGACAGAAGAATGGACCTCATGGGAAGAAAGATGTATACATCAGCCACATTACAACTAAGAATAGCGAATTACACCACTCTGTTAGCTAATTACATCCATGACAATTATTAATTTTATGCCCGATGATAGAAAGGAGTCTTTTAATTCTATCCTGCAAGAAGGCTTCTTGATATCAAGGATAGCTCAGCCTTAGACATAGCGAACACAGCAGCCCAAACCATCGGCTCCGCTGTGGTCTTGCGAAGATGCTCTTGGCTCCACACAGCCGCACTACCCAGACAGCTTCAGTCCATCATTGAGGATCTCCCTTTCAACAGAAACAAGCTGTTCGGGGAGAGGATGAATGAAACTATGCACTCATTAAAGGATTCAAGGGCTACCCTCCAAACACTTGGCATTCCAGCTCCCATGCCTAGATTTAGAAATAACAGGTACCAATCTAACATAAGCACCAGATACCTGTACCAACAGCAGCACAGGAGGTTTGATAATTCACATTCAAGACCCAGGTAACAAGACTCGAGGCACAGACAGGGTGCCCTGTCTTCTTCTCATACACAACCTCCAGCAGCCAAGCAGCAATTTTGAGAGTTCAGTCAAGGGTTTGCCTAGCCATTGCATCTCACGTGACAGCATTGGGACAGAAACATACCTCCTCTTTAACAACAAGCTCTCACCATTCCTTTACCGATGGTCTTCCATCATGTTGAACAAATGGCTGTTGGAAATAATTGAGACTGGATACCTAATTCCTTTCACATCCATACCTGTGTGCAAATTCCCTTCCCCGTCCCTTTTCAGGGACCCCTTTCACATGCAACTTCTGAGGGACGAGATACACACCCTCCTAAGCATCAGGGCAATAGAGGAGGTCCCCACTCAATTCAGGGGAAGGGGATTTTATTGCTGATATTTCTTAACCCAAAAGAGAACGGGGGTTGGAGGCCAATCCTAGACCTTAGAGGCCTCAATGAATTTATTCGAGTGCAAAAATTAAATGGTAACGCTGTCTAATATTCTTCCCTCCCTAGAGCAAGACAGTTGGCTGGCATCCCTTGACTTCAAAGATGCATATTTCCATATTACCATTCACCTTCCAGCACAACCATTATTAATTTGATATACTCCCTTTCGGTCTATGTATGGCTCCAAGAGTTTTTTCAAAGGTCATGGCGGCAGTTGTAGCCCACTTACGCAGACAGGGGGTAACAATCTTCCCCTACTTGGACAACTTCCTCTTGAAAGCAAGCTCATTCTCCACTGCCCAAGAGGCAGGAAGAGTCACAGAGGAACTGTTCCTTTCCCTGGGATTGACAATCAATTACAGCTAATACCTTCTGCATCCAACACAGGAAATTCAATTCATAGGAGTGAGAATTCACACTCCTTCCTGCAGGGCTTTCCTCACAAATGACCATGTCACAGTCATACGAAACCTTATAGGAGATGTTCTCTCCTCTCTCATCGTCACGGCTTTCACATGTATGCAGCTCCTTGGCCACATGGCAGCAGCAACATATCTGGTGCCCAATGCCAGACTCCATATGAGGCATCTGCAAATATGGTTTCCAAAAACTTCAAGCTGCACAAGCACTCAAAGCACCGCATCCTCTCCGTGCCACAACCAATAAAAGACATCCTTAGCTGCTCAACTCTTCCAGGAAAGGCAGAGTGTTCCTTTCCTTCAGCAAGCTTCAGATCTCCTGCTCTCCACCTACACCTCTCTTGCAGGATGGGGAGCCCACCTGGGGAACCTGACCATGCAGGGCAGGTGGTTATGTCACAAGAGACACTTACATATAAACTTCCTCAAGTCACGGGCAGTAAGGAATGCCTGTCGACATTTCCTACATCTGATAGCAGGCAAGAATATAAAAATTCAGACGGATAATGTTGCGTCAATGTATTACATCAACCGCCTAGGGGGTGCTCAGTCTCAATCCATTTGTGTAGAGGCCCTGAAACTATGGGAGTGGTGTCTGTGTCACGACATTCAGATATCCGCAATTCACCTACCTGTCAGGCTCAACACGACTGCAGATGATCTGAACAGAAACTTCGAAGAATCCCATGCATGGGAAATAGACAACATGGTTCTGATAACTATATTCCAACGGTGCGGTCATCCAACGATGGACCTGTTTGTGACAGGGAACAACAAAAAATGCAATCTCTTGCTCAAGAGCAGGCCGCGATCAGGGGTTATTGGGGGATGTGTTTCTAATAAAGTGGCATCACAATCTTCTGTATGCCTTTCCCCTAATTCCCATGACCCCCAAAACACTCCAAAAAATGAAACAGGACACAGCAACGCTCATACTGATTGCTCCAGCTTGGCCAAGGCAACCATGGTACTCTTTGCTCTTGCGAATGTCCATAGACTCACCAATCACCCTTCCTCTCATCCCCAACCTGCTCACTCAGAACAAAGGCAAAACTCAACACACTCACCTCAACAGACTCCATCTCATGGCCTGGCTCCTCGATAGCTCAACGATCTTGAACAACAGTGCTCAGAGTGAAACAGGTGTTGATAAACAGTAGGAAACCAGCAACGAGAGCCACGTACTTACAGAAATGGAAGAGATTCATCATCTGGTGTCAGGAACGTCACTTTACTCCACAATCTGCTCTAATCCTGGACGTCCTTGACTATCTTCTGGATCTGAAAGAAAGAAGTCCAGCAACAGCTACCCTTAAAGTTCACTTGGCAGCGATCTCAACGTTCCACGACCCCGTGGATAATTCCTCCTTATTTTCCCACCACACTATCAAGAGTTTCATGGATGGCATTCAGAATACTTACTCAGACATTAGACCCCCATTGCCTCTGTTGAAACTGCCCTTAGTCTTGAAATCGCTCACCAGGCCGCCTTTCGAACCGTTGGCAACATATTCCTTACTTCACGTGTCAATGAAGTTTGCATTTTTGGTAGCTGTAACATCAGCTAGGTGCGTAGGTTAAATCACAGCTCTGATGGCTTACCCCCCCCCTTTACTATCCTTACAAAAGATAAGGCTTTTCTTAGACCTCACCTAAAGTTTCTACCGAAAGTCTCTTCAGCGTTCCATATCAACCAAACACTCCACCTTCTGGTCTTTTACCCAAAACCCCATATGAACCATACTGAAGCAGCTTTGCATACCTTGGATGTCAAATGGGCGTTAGCCTTTTATGTAGATAGGACAAAGTCTTTCCGTAAAACACCTAGACTATTAGTCTTGGTGGCAGAAAGGTCCAAAGGAAATCCGATATCTAATCAAAGACTTTCCAAGTGGATTTCTACCTGCATCCGTACAGCCTATCAGAAGCATGCCTCTAAACCACCGCACTCAATCAGAGATCTCTTTGCCAGATGGATTTCCAGTACCGCTGCATTTCTTTGCAACATCCCAATACTGGACATTTGTAGGGCTGCCACTTGGGCATCCGTGCATATGCTCATAAAACATTATTCCATTGACAATGATGCCTCTTTGGACGCATCCTTAGGTCTGGCAGTACTCAATGCAGCAAAAAGGGATAACTCTGAAGCCCCCTCCTCCAATTAGAGTGCTGCTTGTCAATCACATATAGTGAAGCAGTGGGGACACTGCTTGAAGAAGAAATGGAGGTTGCTCACCTTGTGCATTGGCTGTGGTTCTTTGAGATGCGTGTCCCCACACTGCTCCACTTTCCACCTACCTCCCTTCTACTTTGGAGTGCTCCTCATTCTGTGCTCCACGGTAGAGAAGGAACAGCCGGGTGGGAGGGGGGGTGCGCGCATTCCAAACAGTGGGAAGGCAGCAACAAAGTCCTTGGATGCATGCCCCCCCCACCCCAGGCTCTGCTGTGAAGACCTCTGGTTTTAGGTGCAGGTGCAGCCACACACCTATAGTGGAGCAGTGCAGGGACACGCATCTTGAAGAACCATGGCCACTGCACAAGGTGAGTAACCACCGTAACTTGTATGCACATAGGCTTCTTGTTTTCCTATCAGCTGAGTGAAGACAAATGTTCAGTGAGATCATAACATGCTTGTGTAAAATGTCTCTATTTGGGACATAGACCATATAAAGTCAAGCCTGTAGGCAACTAAGGTTGACCCTTGAGAAAGGTGTTACAATATGTGCAGGAGACCATGAGGCATAGAACAGCTAGGCAGGAGCAATCTGTAATCTGGGCTCATTTGGAGTCAGGCAATGACTCTCTTTGTTGCAAGGAACTTGTCTTGAAGTAAACTGTCTTTGGCGATAATCCGTTCCAACAAAGTCTGTGCCCTGTATAGGGATTAAAGTGGGCTTTCCCAAGTCCTAAGGATTGTCAGAATCTTAGGAAGAAGTGTGCCAATGACTAGATGAGATAAAGCAGCCAGTTGTTGAGGGAAGGGAACAACAGCCTGCCTTGATGATGAAGGTGCACTGCTACTGTGGCCAAGTGCCTTTGTGAAAACTTGTGGGGCCAGGAAGTAGCGGAAGAAAAGAACTCTGAATTGGTTATGTTCTGTGCCCTAAAGCACGGAAATGTCCTTTGGGTCAGGTGGATGTCTATATGAAAAGAGGTATCCTTCAAATTGAAATCTGCAAATCTGTCATCTTTATCTTTGCTGAGGGACAGGATTATAGAGGTTGGAGAGGTCACCCTGATTTTGAACAGCATATGAAGATACTCAGTTATTTGAGTTCTAGAAAGGGCCTCTATCTGCTCTTCTGTTGGGAAATGAGGAAATATCTCAAATAAAAGCCCTTGCCCCAGGAATCTATGGTCTCTAGTCAAAGAAGGAAGTCCAGTTCCTGTTTTGAGAAAACTCTTATGAGACAGAGACCTCTGACGAGGGATTAGAAAGGAAGATTGAAAGAAGGGATTGACAGGAACTCTGTTGCACAGTCTTGTCCAAAGAAATATATTGGAAGGAGGTGGAACAAGCACTCATTATTGGGAATAGTGATGTCTGGTTGGTTCAGAGAGATTACACCAAAATTACTTTTTGGCGGGAATCTTTGTCTGAAGAGGAAATGATGGAGCAATTGTCTGTCATGGTCCCTGTGGTGTTTTGTGGGTAGTTTATAAGCCTAGTGATGAGGATAAAAGGGCTACAGCATGGCATTCTGCCAATTAAAAAGTAATTTAGAGTACTTCCTCTGACAGCCACGGGGATAAATCCCATGGGAGTGGAGAGTAGCTGGGGAATCCTTAAGTGTGTGCAACATTTGGTATGTTTTATTTCACTGAACAGGATGTACCCTTGAAGAGGAGATCTTTTATCATCTGGTCTTCCTTCAGAAGCCTTATGGACTAAAACCAAAAAGCCTTCCTTATGATTGTAGTGGGAGGCAGTGTCAGATGCGTCATCCAGTAATGCATGAAGTGATGACTGAGCTATGAGTTTCCCTTCATCGAGAATATCTGAGCTCCTCATAAATCTTTTAGCTAACTGATGAAGTTTGGTGTATTTTAATAAAATCATATTTGGAAATCAAAGCCTGATATTTGTCTATTCTGAATTGTAGGCTGATACAATAGGAACGCTTCCTCCCAAAACGTGCAGTTTTTTAGAATGCTTATCTGAGGGCGTAGCCTGTTGTATTCAGTAATGGCCCACATCACCACCACAATTGGTATGGGTGTGTAGGGGGAACAACAACAAATATTTCTCTTCTGCAGCTGGCTGGGATGTTCCAGTCTTCACCAATACTGGAACAGCATTTTCCATCAATGAGGCCATTCTAGCAGGGCCTGCAGTCTGGAGGATGTCCTGAAGCTTGTGAGTAGGGTCCTGGACTTCCTCCAGAGGAATCTGTAGAGGTCCCACCTTTCTGAGAAGTTCCTGAATTTGTTTAAAATCATCCAGTAGTGATGGTAAAGCCACCTTCACGACCTCATTAGGGAATGAAGAGAAAAGACCTACAGATGGATTGCGTGGATACTGGCTGGTCAAGTTGTCTCCTCACAAAGGTTCCCTAGGGATCTGAGGTTCTTTGTTTGGAAGTAAATGCATTCCTGCCCTGATTTCCTAGAGCTCAAGGGGTTAGAATAAGGGTCCTAGCCACCCCAAGAGAACCAAAGTATAGGGGCAAAGTGTAGGATCAAATGGATATAGCAGTGGATGTGGAAAGTCATAATGATATGATGGTGGTCTCCACTGAGGTGCCAGGGTCACCACCCCAATAATGTGCCTTATGAAGATGAGCAGAAAGCCAGGACACTCTAGAGTCACTGTGCATGGTAGCATTACATCTCAGGACCACTGGAACACTCAGTACATCAGTTGCACTTTTACAGGAGGAATAGAAATCAGTGCAGCCTGTGGACAGATGTCTCAGTACCACACTTGCGGTGATTCCTGAATGGCTAGTAGATGGTATAGTGAACAGTACACTGTCAGTACTGATCAAGTGGGATTGGGACTGGTGAGGCTCATGAGCTGTGGAAGTATCTCCCTGGAGATCACTGGAACGACTAGCAGCAGTGGCTCTGAGTCAGTACAGACTACTAAGTCTTCAAGAACAATGTAGCCTGAACAGGCTGGAATGGGAAAGGTAGATCAGATAGTATATACTTGGATTGGCAATTAAGTGATGGTATAAATTAAGAAATTCTTCCTCTTCAGTGCATAACTGCGGGTGTTGACAACAACTGCTCTCTGGAGCCAGATCAGCCCCTTCTTGGTACAGTCAGTATTAGTCTTTGTTCACCTGTGGTAGCTCCAGATCCTCCTACACCAGGGGCATGGAGTCTTGTCTAGTCTGGCAGAGGAAAGGGAGAATGTCATGGGATCTATAAACCTTCTTTAGACTACAGACAATGGTGTGGGGGGGGGAGGGAAGACTCTCCCCTGTTGATAGACAAGCTGTTAGACCAAAACCCTGCACAGCTGCCAGACCTAGTAATCATGGAGGCAGGCAGCCACAGCTGCAACGGGTAGTGGAAACATGTCCTGCTAAGAAAGGCAGACTGCAGAGAAGGAAATGTAGGCAGAAAGGCCTGGGATAGCAAGGTGGTGACAGTCCTACACCAGACTACCTCCACGACCACAGTCAAGAAACTGAAAGAGACTGCAAACCCAAAAAGGGCTGATGGGCTTAACTGAAGATGTTGGACAAGGAACTGACATGACTGAGAGCAAACTAAGGAGGGTCAGCCAGGAAAGAGATTCAAACCCCCCCCCCCCCAACATCATCTCAAGAGACAGTGACAGAGGCCACCCTCTTCCTAGAGCTGGGGAATCTACCTGTTTTGTTATGAGGGTATTTTCTCCTATTCTCAGCACTCCCATGTCTATATGCATCTTTAGACTTAGACTCCAATGATCCAGGTCCATGAAGTGCTAGATCTGAAGGGACACTAACAAGTGGATCTTGCTAATGTACAGGGGGTTAGAACAGCCTGCACTGGGAGGTAGCCATAGATAAAGTGCCATTGGATGATTCCTAGAGAACAGCTTGTGAGACTGTCATGTGCAAGAAGCAACAAATTATAAATCTCACACAAAAATGGGATACATGATTTCCCAAGGCAATAGAGACAAAAGATGTGGGGGTCACTAACTCAGAAAACTTGGGAAACTGGCCAAATGTGGTTGAAATCCAGGGATCTTGGACATAAAATAGATGCACCAAATGGTGCAGGGGAGAAATGCCCTAAACTCCAGAGTGAATGAATTAGCCAACTAAGAACTGCAACTATGTGCAAAAAAAACCCCCTGGAAGATAGTATGAACTTTGGGAAGATGCAGACACTGTCAAATATCCATCTCAGACTATAAATGGTAGAACAAAATTACACTGCCTTCTTGTACACTTATTCAATTCAACTTCTGCCCTGCAGGCTCCCATTAAAAGGTCATCGAGCCAGTGGAACTATGTAGACTGTCACAGAAAGCGAGATGCTATGTTTACAAAACTGAGCGTAAATCTCTAGTTGAGCTGGAAGCTGTGGTTCCTAGCTCACAGATGTACTTGGCACTAACTTTGTTTAAGCTATCTCCAAAAACTAGCAGTGTATCCATGACAGCATGGGTGGCCATGCAAGTTACCCACCTCAAGTACAGTCCCACCCAACTCCCTAGGTAATTG
This sequence comes from Podocnemis expansa, assembly GCA_007922195.1. Lineage (NCBI taxonomy): Eukaryota > Metazoa > Chordata > Testudines > Podocnemididae > Podocnemis > Podocnemis expansa. The sequence goes on along the minus strand of ML681996.1, from coordinate 37,807,595 downwards.
CTCAGGTGGCAAGCCCCAGGGGCCGTGCATATTGCTAAATATATGATGCTAATTTAGGTGCTAGGTTGAGCACAGATAGTGTAGGAGTCACACATCCCAGCTGAAATGCAGACGTATACTGAGGGAGTGAGCCTGCCAGGCCAGGAGTGCATGTTATGGATACATGGGTATGGAGAAGAGCAAACACAAGTAGGGAATTGACTGGATGGTGTTGTGAATACATGTTTGGTTTGAGGACTTGCAAACACTTGAGTCAGCTGTATTTCAGGAGTTTAAAAACCAGATCCAAAGCCCACTGAAATAGATAGGAATCTTTCTGTTGACTTCAGTAGGCTTTAGGACTCCAGTTACTAAAAGGCACCCAACCTTCCTTTCTAGCCTGAGTGCTTGGATATGTCTTGGTGTACATTTTCCTCATCATTAAATTTGCACTAGGTCTCTGGTAGTAGATGTTGCTGCGACAGCTATTTTGAGTTCTGAAGGCGAGCGAACACCGGTGGTTGCTCATGGAGAACAAAGGAGTCAATGCTCCATGTGTGGCTCAGCCACTGCTAGTTTATCACCTAGGATCCCACCACTGCAGCACCGTCAATCAGCTTTAAAAATACCATTTTGAGTAAAACAATACCCGATATGTCCTGCTGTTCAGATATTCTTGAGGAAGGCTATCATTAATTACCCACAGCATGACAGGAACAGAATACATAACTTCCATGCATTAAGTTGTTGTGGCGTCTCTGAGTGTTGTTGATTTCAGAGATGATGCTCTGTATGTGTTAGGGGGAGAATTCAGTGGCACAGATAGCTGTTTTGCATTATATCCACAGTAAAAGTGCATGCAACTCCCCTCCCCCCAATGCTGATAGTCTAATTGTTAACTACAAGAAGTGTCCAGTAATGTGCCAGACCCCTTGTAGGCATAAATCAAAAGGCTAGGTCAGTTCTTCCCCCAGCCCTTCCCCACATACATACATAAATACTTTGCAGGAGTGTTCCATATAAATGGGCTTCCTATTGTTGGGAATCAATTTGACAGCCTCCTTTTATCTTGCTCTCTGTCAGGCATACTCTCAGACTTTTATTAAAAATGCAAAAAAAAAAGTGGTGCCCTCAGAGAAGAATATCTATAATAAAATCAAAAGGTATTTTTAAAGTGAGATGTTGCAAATTACATGAATCACTCTGTAAACACAAAGTATGCCAACCGTATGGGTTCTTTTTGAAACATATGTATAGGATTGTGATAACAAAAATACACTTCTTGAATACTGAAGAGGAAATTGCATGTCTATTTTACCTCAAGATTTCTTGTATAGTTCAATATTACTCAATACTTTCTGGTCTTCCATATAAAAATGGAGTCCCAGAGCATTATTAATTTTTTTTTCTTTCAGAAAAATATTGGAAATTATCTTTGTTCTCTTTTGTATTAAAAGCTCAAATTATTTAAGTTCAATACAGGTTCATTGATTAAAGCCATTTGAGTGTGATTAAAAGCCAAATAATTTCAATTTAAAAGGGCCTTGAATGACATCTTCCATAATTAATAATAATGCACAATTTTGAGTATTGAATAAGCTTCCAGTAGAATCTAACTTCTAGGCTACCAACAAGGAAACACCAGTAAAGGAAAAAATAATTAAATTCATGAAAATAAATGATAAATGAGATGTAATGCTGCATGGATTTACCAAAGGTAGCTCATGACAGCCTAACCTGATTTCCTTCTTTGAGAAAATTTTGATTTTTTTTTTTATTTAAAGAAAAGGAAAGTGCAGTAGATCTGATCTACTTTGCTAAAGTATTTGACACAGTACTGGAAGGAAAATGATTAGTTAAATTAGAGGATACCAGTGAAAGAAGTCTAAGATGGATAAAGAACTCACAAAAGGGGAGAAGGCTGCAACGGGTTGTGCTGAAAGGTGAATGATCAGTCCAGAAGGAGGTTACTAGTGGAGTTCCTCAAACATCAGTTTTAGGGCAGTATTTTTCAATATATTTATTAATGACTTTGGTACAGGGGAGTACACTAATAAAATTTGGTAATTAATATGAAGTTGGAAGTTATTGTCAATACATAGGAGGATCCAAATATTATAGTAGAAGTTCTGGAAGACCTTGAATAGTGGAATAATGGAAATGTGATCAGTGGCATACTGAGCATGCCCAGTGCCCAGGGGCCAAGAAGACATTTGTGCACCCCCACGCTCCCAAGGCTCACACTCTTCCCTTGCGCAGGGCCCTCCATCTGCCCTGGAGAGGCAGGTCTGTTCCTGTGAGCGGGCACAATGGCCCCTGCCCCCCATGCTTACTCAACAGCCCCTTTCCTGATGTGGAAGCCAAGCAGCCCTGACCCAGCTGAGACGAGGCACCCTCACTCCCCCGCCAGCCGCCTTCTAGGGAGGAGAGTGAGGCTGGATTCAGCCTTCACCATGCTGGAGAGGGGGACACTGTGAAGAAACAGAATGACAGAGCCAGATGGATACACAGAAGTCAACTACTAGAGGAGAAGCCCAAAAAGAAAAACAGTAGAATGCCACTGCTCATCACCTAGACTCCCCAAGTCAGACCTTTACAGCACATCGTCAAGGATCTACAGCCTATTCTACAAGACAATCTCTCAAGCCTTGGGAGAGAGAATTCTCGCTTATAGGCAGCCCCCCAACCTTAAGCAGATACTCACCAGCAACTACGGATCAAACCACAGAAATATTAAAGCAGACACATATCCTTGCAACTTTGCCCACATATCAACACAAAAGACACCCTCACAGGACCTAATCAAGCCAGCTACTCTATCAAGGACTCATTTACCAGTTCATCCACCAATGTGATTTATGTCATCATGTGCCGAAATGCCCCCCCCCACACCCCTTATGTATTAGACAAACAGGATAATCACTGCATAAAAGCCTAAACGGACACAAGTCTGACATCAGAAATCACAACGTTCAAGAACCGATGGGGAACACTTAAATCTCCCTGCTCACTCCACTGATGACTTGTTAATAGCTGTACTCAAACAAATCGATAACAAATCAAAGAGAAACTACAGAACTGGAATTCATATGCAGATTTGACACTGTTGCCTCAGGGTTAAATAGGGATTATGGATTCTTTTTTCTCATTACAACAGGTGCTTTGACCTCACCTTCCTTTATATACTCTTCCCCAGTGTTTGAATCTAAACAACTGCTTTGATTTGCTGTAATAGTCTGACCTGATCCTATGACTTATACTCCCTGCATTTATTTTCCTTCAATTCTGGAAGTTCCCCCATCTTCAAGCATCTGACAAAGTGGGATTTTCTCCCATGAAAGCTCATGTAATTAAATAATGTGTTACAGTGCCATAGGACTCCTTGGTTGTTTAAATGAAGCGGAATGTCACCTCTTCTAATTGTATTAGATCTGTTTGTGAATCGGTGACCTTTGACACACTAGATAATAATAATTACTTTCATTATTGCTGCTGTTGTGTCTCTAGGGTACTGTACTTTTATTTACTGTGATTGGATCTCATCATATTGCTAGTTTCTTATTACTGTGTCACCCTATCCATGAAATGCCATTCCTGAGCTGGTCTCCTTTTAAAAACTTGCTTAAATTTTAAAAGTGAATTTTTTCCAAAGCGCTCATCTTTTGGCCTAACCCTACTCCCACTGAAGTCAATGATATAGCTCCCATTGATTTCAAAGGAAGCTGAATGAGAATAATACTGACTCCTTGCAAAAAATCCCACCTGAAGTCTTCTCCTGTTTTGTTTCATTTTTTGAAAGAGGACTCTTCCCTATGTCATGCTGTGCACAAACCTTCATGGAATAATGACAGTTTCATTGGCATTGCCCGGTGCTCTTCTCCTTTCTTTGTGCCTGCTGGTTCTTGTCTTAAGCCCTCATCATGCCATTTGCATAGTTATCTTATACACTCCTTGAGCAGCAAAGTGACTTTCTTCTCTACTGTGATGTGCCTGGTAGCTACAATGAAAAAGTCAGTGATCGCCTCTGACTGGTGCATCAACACAAAACTGTTATGTAAATCCATCCCCTGGGGATTTATACTGAGGCATTTGCCAGCGTTCCGACTGTCCATCACTCTTCTCTCTACATCTGAACCTTTCTGGTATATAGACTAAATCTGTACATATGAAATAAGAATTGTTCTCCTTTTTCTTTATTTTCTGGGTTCTTCATCTGTATATTTCCTGTTGTCTGAGTGATGCATCCAAGTGGATATATACTAATCTTTCTTTAATCCTAAACAAACCAGAAATTTAATTTTTTCATTCTTTTCTCCTTTTAAAACTCTGTGGTGAATTCTTTCTATATTTCTTCTGTCACCGTGCCATGGGGTTTGGGTGTAACTCTAGTCTGCCTTTTGTCATTAAGTGATATGTGCTGTTATTGAGCTTTGTAAATGCTATTTAATAGTATTTTAAATTCAGACAAATTTACACATGTTCCAGCTAAAGTTTAGATGCATTGCTGGGTTCTGTCCCAGAGTAGCAGCGTCATTTGATAAAAGAACCAGCTGGAAGCTGAGCTCAGTTAATGCTGTTAGATGCCTACCAAGTGCTTACCAATTGTAAATGTTACGGGTTTTTTTGCTTGAGTTGCCCCACTGATGTGGAGTTCCTTGCTTGCTGACATTTGTGGTATAAACTTAAATGTTCTAACTAAAGCCACAGGTTTCTTTTTCTTTTTCAAATTTGCTATCCTCAATAATCCATCATATATTTGTTCATAAATAAGTTCTTGCACTCACCAAAAACTGTTAACAAGGCAGAGAAATGCTGCACAAATGTTTAGGCTAATGTTTCATGTACTGGATGTTGGACAATAAGATGAAAGGACTCTAGGTTTGTAAATCTAAACTGGCTCTTCATCAAGGCAACTACTTACAGATATGCTGCAGCTAATATTCCAGCCATGCATACACAGCTAGATTTCCTAGTGCCTCCTGTGTCCTGCTCTCCTCAAGTTTTTTTCCTTTGTGAGGTTCATGGTGCTGCAATAAGCACACATCTCAGTTGCGTTGTAGGCAGACTGTACTGGTTACTGTCCAGGCCAGTGGTCTCCAATCCATCAATTGTGATTTACTTCTGAATGGCAGATGCACTTAAAACCTGTGAAGACTGCACAGTCTGCTGGCATAAGGTTGGAGACCACTGGCCTAGGCCCCTGGTACCGCTGTTTTGCGATTACCTAACATTACCAGGTGGGGATCCCTTTTTATCGGTTTTGCCTTTGCCATCATTTTTTGACTGTCTTTACTGGCAACTCCATCTTCTGATTCCCTTTTGGGTATCTAGGGGAAGATACCATGTGCTCAAATTGCCATTTGGTGCTGAATTATTTGAATTCTTGTACAGTGTACTCTAACTCAGTGTCTGAGCATAGCATGCCAAGTATTCCATACTTTATAAAATGCAGCTTAAATTTCCTAGTCATTTTTGCCTGATGGCTCTTTAGAGGCCCCACATCCCAGAAACTGGAGTAGTCGTTTATTGTTATTATGTGGTTCTGTCATTAAAAGTGACCAGATCTATGCTGATCTTTTCCCAGGGTCAGGTGGGATTTCACGAGACGACGGAGGTTCCATCTGTTGTCAGTTGCTGTAATATTTGCATACTTCACACTGCTCCATATACACTCTCAATTGGGCATTACTATCTGACCAGTAGATACATTGCCTGTTTCATCTCATGTCTGTCTCTGTCCCCACATGTGAAGCATGTATCCATCTCATGATATCAGCACCAATCTTTGCCAGGATTATTGCTTTGTCTCCTTCAGGTAATCTCCTGTCTTTTACGGACATTTCATGATTAGAATCATAGAATATTAGGCTTGGAAGGGTCCTCATGAGGTCATCTAGTCCAGTGGTTTTCAGACTTAGGGTTGCGACCCAGGACTGGGTTGAAGACTCTCAGGCACTGGGTTATGGCACCCCCTACCGCCACTGCTAAAAGACTGCAATGCAATGCTCAAAGACGTAATTGCTGGGTCGCAGGCATAAATGATATTTTTAACTGGGTCCTGAGGAAAAAAAGTTTGAAAACCACTGATCTAGTCTAAAATCTCTGCTAAAAGCAGGCCTACCCCCACGAAATCATCCCAGATGGGGTTTTATCCCACAGGGTTTTAAAAGTTTCCAAAGGTTCACCTGGTAGTTGTGAGCAGACTCCTGTGGCATTTGCTCTATAATCTGACCAAACCTGGCGTATAATCTTTTAGGGGGAAGGTTTATTTTGTTGTTTAAATTATTATAATTACATGTAGTACCCCATCGTGTTTGGGGCTTTGTTGAAATGCCTGGAGCCTATCATCCAATCTTTGAAAGTACTCTGATAAGCTCCAATGTATTGTAGTGCTAGTCTTTGGTTACAGCTTTTTCTGTGGCAGTTGACTGCTGTTTGTGCAAGGAACATAAAATTCCTTGTGTAAACGACAGTGGCTTTCTAAGCCACTGTTACACATTTGCGGTTGGCTTTCCTGTACACCCCATGACCCCCAGGACTTCTGGGGTCGGCTTCTGGGAGCAAACTCGCCGTGATCTGCTCCCAGAAGGGCAAACTGATGGCAGCGAATTTGCCACCATCTGTATAGACATAACCGTAGTCTGAGAGGCATGCCGCTCTAAGTAGCTATGTCTACATTGTAAAAGCTAAGTCGACTTTATTAAGTCAACTTAATAAAGTCTACTTAAAGTCGACTTTACGTAGACCTTATTAAGTCGACTTAGTGAGTCCACACTACATTAAGTCGACTTTATAAAGTCAACTTTAAATGGGTGCCCTGGCTTAAGTTGACTTTATAAATTCAACTTAATGGGCCCCACTGCACTAAGTCGACTTTATTAAGTCGACTTAGTGAGTCCAAATTGCCTTAGGTTGACTTAATAAAGTGGACCTTATAAAGTCGACTTTACTGGACCCTAAAGTCGACTTTATTACCCTGCAGTGTAGACAGGGCTCTGTTTAAATTGACTTAAGGGCCCTTAAGTCAACTTAAACACATAGTGTAGACGTACCCAGTGTATCTGCCATTAACAGAGACTTTCTTGGTCAGTATCTCATCTTTACATCACTGTGTAGAAGTCTCAGTGACATCATTTGTAGTTGCCTTAAGTTGCGTGCAGGTTGCTACAGACAAGAAATGAAATTTTATTTAGCTAGAACAAAATAGAAGTTTAGCCAGGACATAGTAGTAACATAATTACTTTGGCAGAAAATGCTGTATCTTCTTTAATGGCCTCAGGTAGTCAGATTGTCATGGTATACTTCATTCAAAGTAAAGCTACTAACATAATACCCATTTAAATATTAGAAGATATATGCCAGATTGAAAGGTTAAAAAAAAAAAGGAGTAATTTGTCTAGTTATTACCAAATTATTTGATTTTCCACCAGTCTTCATCATCCCTTCTGATAAGCAAGCTAATTACATTTGAGGTACTTGTCATTTGGAGATGAGTTAATAAAGTTTGACTAAAATCAAATATTATGTTTCGGTGCATACTTCAAAACTCCATGTTAGTTCTACTCTTGAAATGTTGCCAAAACAATTTGTAACTTTATAGTGAATTGAAAGATTTCAATAGTACAGCTAGCAATAAGGTTTTTTGTTTTTCTTTAAAACTCATAAATATTGGTAACATCAGAAAGTCTGTCTATACATTTTTCATTTGATATACAGAACACTAGCCATGCCAGATCTCATGAAAAGCACAGAGGTTTACGCTACAGACTTTGCAGGTGGTCTGTGTTTCTGTTTTAATAAAAAGGGAAGGGGTCAAAAGCAAGTTTGCTCACTTTAATCAGAAAACATTCTTGATAGTGGATATTTTTTAAAAGTGCCTTTGGTCGTTTCTGTTAATTGTGCCTCTTTCAAAAGTAATTGTGTTAGGAATTTTTTTTGTTTTTTGTTTTTGTTTTTAAATCTTTATGCATGGCAAGCACTGCAAAATGCATTTAAAAAAACTGGTCCTGGTTAATTCAGAAATGGATTCCATCTGTGTTGACGTTGGCTGCACATGTTTACCCACCCCAGCTGTGTGAAGTAACCAGTGCTCAAAAGGGGGCGAATTCAGACAAGCACCATTTGTGTTTCATTTCCCTTCTTCTTTCCTCCCCCACTTTTCTTTTTGAATAACATTTAGACTAAAAACAAGCATTTTTTAGCTCTCTATTGGAATTTCTTAGCTATTGTTGAATAAAAGTACCTTAGAAACCTTGTTTCTGCGCTGTGTCAAAATATGCAGAACTCTGAAGGACAGTATTTCCTAGACACACACTAGGAAAATAGTTTAAAGCTGGACTGAGACATTGAAGTCAGCCCTGAGCAAGGGAAGCATGCATCCTGGAGCAGGCCAGGGAACAAACTAGGATCCTGAGTTGCAGTTCATTGCTTAGTTTATCCCCTTGCTGCAAAGGGAAGTAATCTGCAACTGATGCAAACCAGTCAGAGATTACTTTATTCTCTTGTCTGGCTCAGCAAAACAAAGCATGGTCCACTTGTGTATGAGTGGGAGCACCAGCCCCACAGAGGCTGCTCTCCACACTGTGCTGTGTCTGGAAATGAAGGTATTTCATACCTATCACGTATTTATTCCCTTATGAAACAGGCAAACTAGCCACCAATGCAATATCAGGTTTTCAGCATTAATAGGTATCCAACACTGGTTGATCTATGTGTTATGTCTGTTGTGCTGCAATAGAGGAACTTGAAAGTTTAAAATATTTGGCCTATGATGTGTTCAGAGTAGGCAACCAGTTTAGCAGATGTGAACAAGGTGTTTGTGTAACAAGTGTGCAATGAAGGCTGCCATTATAGGCTGATTGGAGGTGAGCACTGAGAGAATGAGAGATGATAAGGAGGGTGCAGTTGACTATTAACTGCCTTGAAAGTGAATATGAGCAGCTTGTGTTACAAGTGATAGAGAAGGGGGAGCCCATGAAGGGATGTGAAGACAGGGGTGACATGGTATGACATTCAAGGGTTCAGTCCAGACCAGTGAGGAGTTGTTGCCAGCTGCTTTGTAACTTGAGGTGCATCTCAATACTTTGCTGTTTGCTCCCAACCTGGGCTCCTCACACACAGACAAAGAATGCAGGTCTCACCCTGAATGTCTGTGCTTAAGTGCAGACTAAGCACGGTCTGGCTTCTGCCAGCCTTTGTTACCACTTGCAGGCTGACTCCCAACACTCTCTCCCAGTTCCTGATTTTTCCCTAGAAATCATGCTCTGCACTGTCTAGCCTTCTCCTGGGCTATTCAGATATTTTAGAGCCATGGCCCCTCTTGGGGAGCGATATACAACAGTTTACTATTTTAACTGGAATGACCAAACAATTCACAACATTGAATAAGTTTTGATTCAAGAATAAAACAAGTTAATTTAACTACAAAAATTTTAAAGTAGTACAAGTATAAGGTATTTAAGTCAGAAATGGTTACAAGAGAGAGAAAGACAAAACACTTTCTAATGCTAAAACTTAACAAACTAGATTTGGTTCAGGATAGTTTCTTACACATATTCCTACCAACAGGGTGACCAAATTTTAGTTAGGCTCTTTCCCAAAGTCAGAAGGATGATTCCTTTGTCATCTTACGTGAAAAAGAGAGAGTGAGGTAGGGACAGAGCCTTTATGGTGTTTTTATACCCAGTGTCCTCTGAAATGCATTTCTCTGAGGGTTACCCTTAGGTGAAGTTTATTCTTCCCCCACCTATAAGGACTTCAGGAGGTGAAAGTAGTTCCACACTCTTACGTGCTAAAACGAAGATCTGTTTTATTCCCGCTGGTCTTCGTTGCCAAAGAATGGGCACTTTGATGACATCTAGCTAGTAGCCTCGGCGCATCCTTTGTCTTTGAGAAATTGGATTTCCCAGGCTTGTCTGGTAGGTCTGAAATGTGTTTAATTTCAGCTTGTTTATAACTTCATATATGTTGGTACACACATTTCATTATGAGATTACTGAAAAATCCGTTATTACTTTTCTTTTGATACCTCAGTGTAATATGGAGGGCAGGCTGTTGCCCATGTAGCATGTCCCCCCTCTCCACGACGCTAATGGGCCCAAAGGAGCAGGGAAGCCGCTACAATTTGGCACCAGTGCCATCGCAGGAGCTGCCAGAACGAGGTTATAAATAGCGACGAACTGCCTTAGGGGCTCCAACTCTGGATTTTTCCTCGAGGTTTACTCCTGAAACCTTTTCCATGACTGGATATAGCCGCAAGGCAGCGGAGGTTTTGAATCAGAGTTTTCCTTCTCCTAGATGGACTGCCTTACCAGGCTAATGAGCTCCATCTACTCCATCTACCTGCCCTCCATGCTACACTGCCCAGGCTTGCATCCTAATCTGCACCTACAACCTGGAGAGGGCACTCCAGCTTCACCTGTGGCATTGGCACAACACAGGGAGTAACAGTTACCGATTGTAAGGCATCACCCGATTGGCGTAGAGTGTGACGCCAGGGGTTGCTCCTGACGGTGGGAGGGATCTTCTGATCTCATTGGACAGCTACCGCCTGCCTTAAGCTGGGCAGCCCCCAGCCCATAAGGTGCTGTCCTACCACGGTCTGCTGTCCTCATTGGGTGCATGGGGATTAGGAACAGCAGACTGAAACCACTGCACCAGGCAACAAAAGAATGCAACAAAAAAGATTTGTTTTAAAGCTGGGATGTTGGAACGTCCGGACTATGATGACAGGCCTGTCTGAAAACATTCAGGACATCAGTGATTTCAGAAAGACAGCTGTTATAAACGATGAGCTCAAGAGACTGCATGTAGACATTGCCGCCCTCCAGGAAACGTGGCTGGCAGACTCGGGCACACTGAAGGAGAGAGACTATACGTTCTACTGGCAAGGAAGGGGCTCTCATGAGCCCAGAGAACATGGAGTAGGCTTTGCAGTGAGGAATACTCGGTAGAATTAGGTAGCAATAGCTCGGAGTGCCTCCAGACTCTCCGACTTAACACCACCAAAGGTCCCATTACCCTCATCAGCGTCTACACCCCAACACTGTCAGCCGCGTCAGATGCAAAAGTCGAGTTCTACACGAACCTCACATTCATCATCAATAGCACGCCAAACAAAGAACAACTTATTCTCTTGGACGATTTTAATGCCAGAGTGGGCGCTGACCATGACTCGTGGCCATCCTGCCTCAGGCGATTCAGCGTGGGAAAAATGAATGAGAATGGAGAACGATTGCTTGAGTTATGTTCATACCATGGCCTCTGTATCACCAATTCCTTTTTTAAGACCAAACCCCAACACAAGGTTTCCTGGAGACATCCACACTCAAAGCACTGGCACCAATTGGACCTCACTGTGGTGAGGCGTGCCACCATCAAGAATGTTCTTCATACGCGCTCTTACCATAGTGCCGACTGCGATACAGACCATTCTCTGGTGTGCTGTAAAATCAGGCTGCACCCAAAGAAGTTTTATCACACTAAGAATCAAGGGAACCCCTGCATCGACGTCAGCAAAATGTCCCAACCAGACCTCGTGGAACAGTTCGCAGTGACTTTTGAGAGAGAGCTGGGTAACTTACAACCCAGGGACTCTGCCACGGAAAAGTGGAGGACTCTGCGGGATACCATCTACATCATAGCAATGACTGTCTTTGGGAAGAAGACATCAAAGTCACAAGACTGGTTTGAGGCCAAGTCGACTGAGATGACACCTGTCATTGAAGTCAAGCGTGCTGCCCTTGCCGAGTACAAAAGGTCACCCACAGCTAGGAACCTGCAGATGCTCAGGGCTGCCAGGGACAAGGCTCAGCAAATTGCCAGGCGTTGCGCCAATGAGTACTGGATTCAGCTCAGCGAAGACATTCAGTTGGCTGCCGATACGGGTAATGTTAGGGGGATGTACGATGGCATTAAGAGTGCATAAGGACCAGTCCAGAACAAGACAACTCCCCTTAAATCTATCACTGAGGAAGTTATCACAGACAAAGGTCAGCAGATGGAGAGCTGGGTGGAATATTACTCCAACCTCTACTCCAGAAAGAACACTATGTCCCCCTCAGCCGTTACGGCTGTCAAGTGCCTGCCGACTATGGAAGAACTTGATGTAGAGCCTACGATTGAGGAGCTTAGTAAGGCCATTAACAACTTGGCCCTAAGAAAAGCCCCAGGCAGTGATGGGATTCCACCTGATTTGATCAAACATTGCAGGAATACCCTACTGCTTCCACTATATGAAGTTCTCTGCCAATGTTGGCAAGAAGGAGCTGTACCACAGGACATGAGGGACACCAAGATTGTCACCCTCTATAAGAACAAGCATGAGAGATGCGACTGTAACAACTATAGAGGCATCTCCCTTCTCAGCATTGTCGGCAAAGTCTTTGCTCGGGTCCTGTTGACCCGCCTACAGAAGCTGGCAGAACGCATTTACCCAGAGTCACAGTGCGGCTTCTGAGCCAAAAGATCTACCATAGATATGATCTTCTCCCTTCGTCAACTTCAGGAGAAGTGCAGAGAACAGCCGATGCCTCTGTATTTTGCTTTCATTGACCTCACTAAGGCATTCAACCTGGTTAGCAGAGAAGGCCTCTTTCAGATTCTTTCAAAGATTGGCTGCTCCCCAAAACTGCAGAGCATGATCGAATCTTTTCACACTGACATGAGGGGTATTGTATGGTTTAACGGCAGCCTCTCCGAGCCCTTCAGCATCTATTGCGGTGTTAAACAAGGCTATGTTCTTGCTCCAACACTCTTCGGGATTTTTTTCTATCTGCTCCTAAAGCATGCCTTTGGCACTGCGACAGAGGGGATCTACCTGCGTACTAGAAAAGACAGCAGGCTCTTCAACCTTGCCCGTGTTAGAACTAAGACAAGGACACATGAGGCTTTTATCAGAGACATGCTGTTTGCAGATGATGCAGCAATTATGACGCACACCCAGCATGAACTTCAGATACTAATGGACCGCTTCTCCAAGGCCTGCAAGGATTTTGGGCTGACTATCAGCCTGAAAAAGACCAATGTTCTGGGTCAGAATACTGATGCACCGCCAGTCATTCATATTGACGATTTATGAACTCGTGGTCATCCATCAGTTCACTTATCTGGGATCTACCATCACTGACAAGCTCTCCCTGGATATGGAAATTGATAAGAGGATCGGGAAGTCAGTTACAGCATTCGCGCGCCTCACCACTCGTGTTTGGAATAACTCCAAGCTGAAGGTAAAGACCAAGATGGCAGTGTATAGAGCCTGCATCATCAGCACGTTGTATGGAAGTGAGTCATGGACAACGCATGCCAGACAGGAGAGAAGACTCAACACTTTTCATCTGCAAAACATCTGCCGCATCCTAGGCATATCCTGGCAAGACAGAGTGTCTAATGCTGAGGTCCTGTCTCGTGCTGGCCTTCCCAGCATGTTCACTCTCCTCAGGCAGTGCAGGCTGAGATGACTGGGCCATGTCCATCGCACGGAGGATGGCTGCATCCCAAAAGACATTCTGTATGGAGAGCTGGCATCCAGGAGGAGAACTACTGGCTGCCCCCAATTGCGTTACAAGGATGTCTGCAAGAGAGACATGAAAGCACTTGCCATTGATACTGAGTCCTGGGAGAACCTTGCAGATGATCGCTCAAGGTGGAGAAGTATTCTGGCCCAGCACCTCAAGACGGGAAGAAAAACTGATGAACATTGCAACAGACAGGCGGGCATGTAGAAAGGTGCACAACACATCCAGTAGACCAGAGACCGCACATAGATGCGACCTTTGCAATAGAGACTGCCATTCTCGTATTGGTCTTTTCAGTCATAAATGATGCTGTTCCAACTGAGCAGATGATTAGTACATCTAGGATGCATCACTCATGGTCAGGTTTGACCAATGGAGGCCATTGATACCTCACAAGGAATATTTTGTACAAAGATTATTAGGTGCATTTGGTCACACAGGGTCGAAGTCATGGGTCTGGAAAATTATCTGTGTTGTTGCTTTCTGAGTGGATGCAAGTGGACCATGAATGGGTTTATCAAGGCCAGAGAACAGGATGTTGTGGTAGTCAAGGCATGAGATAAGAGCTTTAGCTGTAAGAATGGATTTAGAAGAACTTTAGAAGTTCCAAAGGCGTAGCTGTTTCAGTTTGGCAAAGTGGAATTTTCTCCCACGAAAGCTCACATGATAAATTTGCTAATCTTTAAAAGTGCCACAGGACTCCATGTGGTTTTTTTTTTGTTTGTTTTGTTTCTCTGTGTGTGTGTGTGTGTGTGTGTGTGTGTGTGTGTTTTTAAGGACTTTATGTTAGTGATATTTATGTAGAAAGAATCAGTATAATTTTGAGATGATTTGAATGTGAGGACATAAAGGGAAGCATGAATCAAAAATCATAGAATCATAGGGTTGGAAGGGACCTCATGAGGTCAGCTAATCCAACCCCCTGCCAAAAAAGCAGGACCCCTAAATTATCCCAGCCAGAGTTTTGTCCAGCCGGGCCTTAAATATCTCTAAAGACAGAGATTTCCACCACCTCCCTAGGTAGCCCATTCCAATGCTCTACCACTTGCCTAGTAAGAAAGATTTTCCTAATATCCAGCCTTGACCTCCCAAGCTGCAACTTGAAACCATTGCTCCTTGTTCTGTCCTTTGTTACTACTGAGAACAGACGAGCTCTGTCCTCCTTGGAGCATCCCTTCAAGTAGTTGAAGGTTGCTATCAAATCCCCCCTCAGTCTTTTCTTCTGCAGGCTAAATAAGCCTAGTTCCTTCAGTCTTTCTTCATAGATCTTGTGCTCCAGCCCTTGATCATTTTTATTGCCCTCTGCTGGACTCTTTCTAATTTGTCCACATTCTTTTTTAGTGGGTAGTATTCCAGATCCAGCCTCACCAGTGCCAAATAGAGGGGAATGATCACATCCCTCGATCTACTGGCAGCACTTCTTCTGATGCAGCCCAGTATGCCATTGGCCTTTTTGGCATCAAGAGCACACTGCTGACTCATAACCAGCTTCCCATCCACCATGACTCCCGGGTCTTCTCCTACAGTGCTGCTACTTCGCTCATTGCTCCCCAGCCTGTAGCAGTGCATGGGGTTTTTCTGTCCCAAGTGCAGGACTTTGTACTTGTCCTTGTTGAACATCATGAGATTTCTATTGGCCCACTGCTCCATTTGTCAAGGGCTCCCTGAATCCTGTCCCTGCCATCCAGTGTGTCTTCCGTTCCCCCCAACTTGGTGTCATTCACAAACTTACTGAGTGTGCAAGCTATCCCATCATCCAGATCATTAATAAAAATGTTGAACAGAACTGGCCCCAGGACTGACCCCTGGGGCACACTACTCGTTACAGGTTGCCAACTAGATATGTAGTCATTGATTCCTACATGCAGAAACCCGTTGATCTAGCCAGTTCTCTATCCACTTTACAGTCCACACATCCAACCCATACTTCCTTAACTTGCTGACGAGAATGCTGTGGGAAACCATATCGAAAGCCTTGCTAAAATTGAGGTATATCATATCAGCAGCTCTTCTTGCATCCACAAATCCAGTCATCTCATCGTAGACGGCCATGAGGTTGGTCAGGCATGATTTACCCTTGGTGAATCCATGCTGACTGTTCCTGATCACTCTCTTTTCCTGCAAGTGTTTCAGGATGGATTCTTGGAGAACCTGCTCCATGATTTTTCCAGGGATTGAGGTGAGGCTGACAGGTCTGTAATTCCCTGGATTCTTCTTTTTGCCTTTCTTGAATATAGGCATTACATTTGCTTTTTTCCAGTCCTCCAGCACCTCCCCCGTTCGCCATGAGTTTTCAGAGATGATGGCCAGTGATATTACTATCTCATCAGCCAACTCGCTCAGCACCCTCAGAAGCAGGTTGTCAGGCCCCATGGACTTGTGCACATCTAGCTTCTTTAGGTAGTCCCTAACCTGACCTTCTGTCACCAAAGGCCTCTCTTCTTCTCTCTAATCTGCCATATCCAGTGTAGTGGGCTGGGAGCTGGCCCTGCCTGTGAAAACTAAAGTAAAAAAAAAAAGCATTGAGCACTTCAGCGTTTTCCTCATCCTCCATCACGAGGATACCTGCCCCATTCAGTAAGGGACCTACGCCATCCTTGATTTCCACTTCTTGTTATTAACATACTTGTAGAACCCCTTCCTGTTATCCTTCACATCCCTTGCTAGCCACAACTCCAATTGTCCTTTGGCCTTTCTGATTTTATCCCTGCTGTCCCAAGCAATATCTTTATATTGCTCACAGTAAAGTCCCCTTCCAATGGCATTTCTCCTTGGCTTTTCTGAAACCTGAAGGCCAACAGTACTTGTGAGCTCTTCACTCCGAGCCGGGCCCGATGGGCCATTGTGTGGCCTTCGGGTTTCAGAAAAGCCAAGGAGAAATGCTGTTGGAAAGGGCTTTTACTGTGAGCAGGAGAAAGAGACTCTCAACCCTTCTTAAATATCTTTATATGCCTTCTTAGTCATCTGTCCAAGCTTCCACTTCCTGTAAGCTTCCTTTTTATACTTTAGCTCAGTGCAGAGTTCTCTGTTAAGCCATACTGGGCGCCTTCCACATTTGCTGTTCTTTCTGCTCATCGGAATAGTATCTTCCTGTGCCCTTATCAGGGTTTCTTTAAAATGCAGTCAGCTCTCTTGGACGCCTTTCCCCTTCAGATCAACCTCCCAAGGGATCCTGCCCATCAGTTCCCCGAGGGAGCCAAAAGCTGCTTTTCTGAAGTCCAGGGTTTGCGTTTTGCTTGTTTCCCTTTTTCCATTAATCAGCATCTTGAACTCTGTCATCTCATCGTCACTGCTGCCCAGGTTGGCATTCACTTTTATGTTCCCAAGCCATTCTTCTGTGTTTGTGAGCAGCAGGTCAAGAGTTGCAAGGCCCCTAGTTGGTTCCTCCAGCATTTGTACCAGGAAGTTGTCCTCAATACTCTCCAAAAACTTCCTGGATTGCCTGTGCACTGCTGTTTTGGCCTCCCAGCAGATGTCAGGGTATTTGAAGTCCCCCAAAAGAACCAGGGCCTGTGATCTGGAAATTTATGCCAGTTGTCCATAGAATGCCTCATCCACCTCCCCCTTCTGGTCTGGAGGTCTATAGCAGACACCCACCATGACATCCCCCTTGTTGCCCTCCCCTCTAAACTTAACAAACAGTCTTTCAGCTGGCTCGTTTCCACTTCCATAATGGAGCTCTGAGCAGTCATAGAGCTCCTTTACATATAGTGCTGCTACTCCTCCTTTTCTTCTCTGCCTGTCCTTCCTGAACAATTTATACCCATCCATGGCAGAGCTCCAGTCATGCAAGCTATCCCACCACATCTCTGTTATTCCAATGATATCATAGCTCCCTGTCTGCGCCAGTACTACCAATTCTTCTGGCTTGTTTCCTAAGCTCCTTGCATTCATGTACAGGCACCTAAGATACCAGGGTGATTGCCCTACTTTCCCATGTCGATTTTCAATTTTATTGCATCTGCCTCCTTGCATTTTCTCCCGACTTTGTCCTCCCACACTTGCCTCAGGTATTAAAGCTTCATTAGAACCTCTAACACAATTATTTGACCCCCCCCTCATGTTTCAACCACCCTCTCTTTTATCCCTGGTGTTACAGTCCCAGCATCCCCCAAGTTCCATCCTTTCCCCCAGGTCTCCTACATTGTCACTTACCTGTGGGCTTTGGTCTCCTTCCCCCTTCAAACCTAGTTTAAAGCCCTCCTCACTAAGCTAGCCAGTCTGCGTCCGAATATGCTCTCTTCCCCTTCCTCGACAGATGGAGTCCATCTCTGCCTAGCAGTCCTTTTTCCTGAGGCAGCACTCTATGGTCAAGGAAGCCAAAGCCCTCCTGACGACACCATCTTTGCAGCCAGGCAATCACCTCCAGGATGCATCTGTTTCTGCTCAGGCCCTTACCCTTGACCAGAAGGATCGAAGAGAGCAACACCTGTGCTCCAAACTCTTTCACCCGCACTCCCAGAGCCCTGTAGTCACCTTTGATCTGCCAAGGATCTCCTCTCACAATGTCATTGGTTCCCACATGGATGAGTAGCATGGGGTAGTAGTCAGAGGGGTGGATGATTCTCAACAATCCCTCCATAAGATCTCGGATGTGGACACCCAGCAGGCAGCATACCTCCCTAGAGGCCTTGTCAGGGCGACAGATGGGTGCCTCCGTCCCCCTCAGAACTGTGTCCCCAACCACCACAACCCTACGTTTCCTCCTAGATGTGGTGGCTGTGATCCTCCCAGCCTCGGGGGTGCCTGGCGCCTCCGCTTCCACCTCATCTGTTGGCGCTAGAGCTGCATAACGTTTCTTCCCCACAGTGGAGGGTGGGATGTGAGCAGGGGTGGAGCACTGTCTGCTGGCACAGGTAACCAGCTGTCAGTGTCCTCCCTCTGCCATAGGCATCCCATCCGTCTCCAGTGGTGTGGCAGTAATCTTCAGCACCTGGATAGTATCCTCCTTCTAGCATGTCTCCTCGTGGTTGCTATCAAAAACTTCCCCAGGGCATGGATACTCCTTAGCCTGGACACCTCCTCCTGTAACTCTCCCACCTGCCTCCTGAGAGATTCTGCCAGAAGACACCTGTCACATTGATTCATTTCCCCGAGCCTGATTGTCTGTGACAGGAAAATGCAGGCCACAGTCCCTGCAAGTCCACACCAGGATCTGGGTAGAGATATCCATGCTCAGGATGTCTGTCTGGCTACAGGCACCGGTAGAGACAGAAGGGGTGCTGGTGCAAGCAGTGCAGCTCCTCTTCACCATTGTGGCCTCACCAAACTCCTTCCCAAAGTCCCTCTCAAACTCCCCTGTTTTCAGTCCCCCTGGTCGCAAGCTCCCCCTGGTCGCTCAGCCACTGGCTTTTAATGATACCAGGGTTCCAGGTTTCTGTGAGAGGCAGGTTGATATTATCCATAGTGAATGGATGAGAGGTTGATGAGGAGAGAGAAGATTAAGAGCTGTTTTAGCCATGCTAAGCTTGAGTTGACATTAGCTATTCATAAGGAGATATCAGAGAGACAGGACAAAGTGTTTGTTTGGTTAAAAACAGAGAGATCTGGACTAGAGAGGTATATCTGTGAATTCTCAGCGTAGACATAGTAGTTGAATTTGTGTTTTGCAGGTGAGATTTCCGAGAGATAAGTTGTAGATGGAGAAGAAAATGATGCAACATACTATATAATAAACCTACATTATCGAAAGAAGGTATAAAAATTCTCTTCATTGAGAAACTGTGGGATTAAGTTCTTGAAGCAAGTATGAGTGGAATCTGTAAAACATGGCTGTTCTCCTATTTGTCAAAGAAATACGACAGTGCCCTGATATAGTATAAATCATGCAGTACTAAAATGTACTTTGTTACTCTATTATCCTATCAGCAACTTGTGTTTAAAATTTAGAGCAGATTTATATTTAGCAAGCCAGCATTTTAAAATTTGATCTGGTACGTGAAATATTTATCAGTAAATGTCAATTTTCTGAGCTGTTATGCTGTCACATCTGAGGCAGTTCCATATAAAGTTATTTGGATTAACTCATACATTCAGAAATTTAATGCGGCTGAAGAACTGGCTAATTCTTGAACTATGGACTACCAGGTCCAGCAAAGGTCTCTTCCAATCCATTGAATTAGTCATTAAAATGGTCTGTGGATTGTCAGTGGAGAGTATATTTATGTCCTTTTACAACATGAACACGTGCGTCTCTGTAGAACAGCACACTGTTAGCATCTTAGGCCCTGAGCCTGTAAAATGGTTTACGCAGATAAATCCTTGAATGGAATTCCATACAGGGATAGAATCCAGCTGCATGGATTCCACTACAGGTTCTTGGGCTTACTGTTCTTAAATAAAAAGCTTTCTCTTTCACGAGGTTTTACTGATAAATGTTTTTGATCAGTTGATATTTACATAGTGAATAGGAGTTTTTTACTGAAGTTTCTGTCTGTTCCAGTTCTGCTACTCTGATGGTGTGCAATAGTCTGCATACTGTCTCATTGGAATCACTTGCAGTATGTATAAAGTCAGGCACTACTCAGCATGAGCAATGGGGACAGATTTGGGCCCCCTGTGCATTCAGATCTGGAGGTTGTATGGCTAAATTCCTTCTGCTGCTTGCCTAGTCTCAACCACTAAGTTGTTATTTTATTACACACGTGTTGGGAGCTTGAAATTTGGACCTGTTGTCTTTTTAAAAGCTGATACTTTTCACAACCCCTGGGTATATCTTCACTGACAGTGGCAAATTCACCACTATCAGATTGATTTATATGAATTAAATGGGCAGAAGTGAAGACTTGCTCAATCAATCCAGAGGTCCATTTGGTAAAACTACCACCCCGAAAAAGTGTAGCGCTGTATTGACGGGTGCAATTTCCTGTTGGTGCAGCAGGATAGAGACAATGTGCAGAACAGACTATAGAAAATCAACGGAAGTTACACAAGCCACTCTGTGTAGCTTATGTAACTGTTGTCAGATGCTGACAAATTTTTGGGTGAGTAAAGACCAGACCTCTGTATAACGAAGCATGACAATTTCTCTCTTCCTGAACATTGCTTTTTAAGTGTTATTGACATTATAAAAACTCACAAAAGAATTAATTGGTGGTGTTAAAGTTTCCATAACTAGTAGTGAACATTAGCAAACACCTTAAATGCATTTTGTCTGGGCGTTTTTGAGGTTTTGGTCTCATTAATTTCTGTCTTTGTTTAGCCACCAGATAATGGTCCTCCACCGTTACCAACATCATCCCTTCCTGAAGGCTACTATGAGGAGGCAGTGCCACTTAGTCCTGGAAAGGCTCCTGAATATATCACATCCAGTGAGTAATATACATCCTGATGCAACTGTCAGTTTTAGTGACTTTCAGTGGTCTAGAACACAGACATAAACCATAAAGAAATACCTCTACCCCCTTTACATCCTCTATAGTTAAAAATTATATGAAGGGCTCACTACTGTCTGTATCTATAAGGATAGATTATGGCTGATTATGATAAGGGAATCAGTTAGGCTTACTAGACCACACAGCAGTTTTTGTTGTGACTTTTCTGTGACATTGATTCAATATTGATGTGTGGCAGAGTTTTTGCGACACCCTTATTAATAACCAGTGCTGATTACTTCAGCATTCAGCTCTTCTGTGATTACATCCAAATACTTACCCAACCTGGCCTTGCTTTAATATGGCTGGATCATAGTGATGGCAGGGCGACATGCCTGCCAGTGAACAGTTGTGCAGGTTTAAGGAACTGGACGTTTAAGTACTGAAAGATTGAGGATGTTTTCGTCAGGCCTGAGGGAGACTAAAAGGGTTGTTGTGCTGCTCTTATTTATTGTCTAACTGAGTTAAGTCATCTCTTGTGAATAACTATTTTTCTGCCAAATCATCCTCATTCATAACACAAAATTTTTAGACCATTTTTATTGTCCTTTAAATCTGAATGAATGAATAAATAAAAATCTGTTCTCTTCTAAACCATAAAACAAAGAAACATTATAACACTAACAAATGATCTGTGTGCTATTTGTACACTGTGGGTTAGGGAATGTCCTTTATTTTGCTTGGAGAATCATATGTATACGTTAGCTTGGAATATAAAAACAAAACAAAAAACCAAAGAAAATATGGCACTGTAATAGGAATAACTTAATCAAGGCAATGCAAGCAAAAAAAAAGTTCCAAATAATGTAAAATGAATATTGACATGCTTAGCCTCAGCAGTGCTTCAGGGACTATCCACTCCCTACTTCTCCCCTGGAGATAGTGCATGGTGGTCCTGCTCACACCCTCTGACCCAGTGAACTGCCAGTTCACTCACATTCTTCGCTAAATGCGAGAGCCCAACTCAAATAAAAAATATTAGTTGCATTTTAAAGTTGTTGTTTTGGGGTGGATGGGGAAACAAGGCTGCTAACTAAATTCCAGGCTTATTTTTTGGCATTCATTACAATCTAAACCCACAGGAATATTTAGGAAAGAAGGACTGTGCCACCTACCACCCAATAAATCAATGCTATAACTTTTACAAAAGTTATATGCATAACTAGAAACCTATGCTGCTGAATTCCATTACCTTTTGTATTTATCATCTTCTCTTTTAACATCTACAGAAGAACATAAGTATTAGTGTCAGCAGTACTGGTTTCAAAGGGGCAGCCGTGTTAGTCTAGCTCAGTAAAATACTTATGTCAGCAAATCTGTTTATCTGTGATAAAATTAGTGACTAAATTCACCACAGGCTTCCTTCAGTGCTTGCTTCCATGTACTCTAGCAAAATTCCCATCAAGCTCATTTGTGTTAGCTTGTCTTATGGCTTTGGAATTAATATGAATAGAAGTGATTAAAATAAGCCAAACTTATTTAACTTGTAATAACTGCAGCCAGAATATGATACCGTTTTTGAGGTAGATGTGATTGAGAAAGACACTGATTCTAGGGGTGCAGACTCCAAGAACATTGTCATTAAGAAGTTCAGGGAAAGAAGAAGCACTAGAGCGCTAAAGGATTAAATAAATCTTTGGCTAGATACAATGATCTATAGTAAACATTTCTTCATAATAAGAACACTTTCTAATATAATTGGCAGAAAATAGGCTCACATCTCCCATGTTCGGATAAAGAAAGGGGGAAAGTATTTCACAAAAAAAAAAAAGCTTCTGGTGATTTCCCTGTCTATAGCCTGTATATAAATATTTGTCTGTAGATAGGAACAAGCTGAAGTGTGCCTCAGCTGATGATGGCGCTCTCTTCCTACTCCGTTTATTGAAAAATAAATATCTAGATTCCCATGTCTAAAATTAGCTTCAGGTTAATCCTTTGAATACTTAGTGCGAATAATGCAAATATGTATTATGATATTCAGCCCCTTAACAATTTGTACTCTTTTTATACACAGAAAAGTATGTAGTTCATATATATCTGCTGGTGCTGTTGCTCCAGTTCCACTTGCTACCTAGTCATTGAAGGATCTCAGGCAGCTTCAGGTAACATGACCAGAAGCTGCTTGGGCCTGGGGCCACCTTTCAGACTCAGAGCCCTGGCCAGAAAACAGGGGATGGTTACAACCCTGCATCTCAGAGATCATAAATATGATGATGATGATGATAAATTATTTGATTACTTTAGTGCCTTCGAACCCTAGTCTTGGATAAGCATCCCATAAACTGTTTTTGGTCATGATGCGAGATATTGTGGTAATGCAGACAGGGCTGGCCCAAGGTTATTTGCTGCCCTAGGCCTACAGGGATTTTGTGCCCCCCCGCCCAGTGATGCAGTGCTGCTACAATGGCCTCATAGGCAGGTGGGGAGTGGTGCTGCGCCGGGGCCCACGGGGTGCAGCTGTGGGTGGGAGTCCAGCCATGGGTGGGGAGTGGAGCAGCCCCAGCCCAGCCCTTGGCGCCCCCTAATTTTAGGAGCCCTAGGTGACCACCTAGATCGCCTCTATGGAAGGACCCAGCCCTGAGCGCAGACTACAAGAGAGGAGGTGTTGTGAGGGTTACAGTAGAAAGATTACATGGCTGTTCATTATAGGTAGCTGCCCTTGTTTGTCTCGTAATGGCAATAGCAGTTTGGGTAGTAGGGTGGCAGGTGAATAAGTGCTTCCTGCAGGTATACGTGACCCAGTCCATGCTGTAACATTCAGCAGGATAACTCTGTACCAAAACCTAGATATCTTACAAAATACGACTTGTATTTTAGAAGTCTATATCAATTCCATAGCAAGACTTTTTAAATTCTCATCTAATTTAAACATTATAGCGTCTTTTTTTCCTTTTCTGTTCTCCACCACTACTCGTCACCCCTTTAAGAGTTTCCAGTTTCGAGGAAGTCTGGTAGCAGAGGCTAGAGCAGACTCAAGACACACTTTAAAATTTAAAAAGAGAAGCTGTTTTGAACAGGGAGTAGATTTCCTATAAACCCCTGTGAGCAGAGCAGGGCATAGAGTGGCCTAGTTGCCCCTTGGATCACTGTTAAATTGGAAGAGGGGAAAGAAGCAAGTCCTGGCCACCTGAAAGCATTGCTGGTCCTGAACAGAATGAGTCATGAGCTGCCTTTCAAGCAGGTTTCTTGTTGCTAAAGGGAAGGGCCAGGTTTCTAGCTGCTACCCCCTTAGGATATGATTCCAAGCAAAGGGGATAGAGAGGCCTCCTTGAAAATGCTGATTTAACTACTGAATTCCACATTTTCATGTGCAGCAATGTTACTATGCTAGCACTTTCTGCAGGTAACGTGGGTGTTCTTTTGTATGTCTGAGTTGGATCAATGGGCTCATAGGCATTTTCTAATTTAGCAGTGTAAACTTTCATAGTGCTTCCTGGATATCCACTCCAGAAGTGTGTTTCTGTTTAGGTTCTTTTGTCTTGGGTCTCAGGGAGGTAATTAGAAGAGACGGAGAAATAGCAAATGTTAGCAGATCTTGCATATCATGTTACATGTTTATGAAAAAGTGAATGCTCTTTAATATAAAACCATTTTCCAGCTGAAATTAAACAACAGATAAACCCTAAGTTTCCCTGCCTTTCTTTTTTGTTTCCCTTTTTTATTTTTTTAAACACTAAAAGCCATGCAGGGTTTTCTTACTTTAATTCATGTGTAGTGGTTAGCCACTGCCTTGCATTGGTTTCATGCTCGGCCCTGTCATTCCATAGGGAGCTTCAGGAAGGATCGTTGTTTCTCGATCTAGGCATACTAACTGGCCAGAAAGTTGTCAGTTACTAGAGGGTGCAGAGTTCTGAGGTAAGGATAACAAAAGTTTTGTAGAAGTAGAAAACTGACTCCTGGCCTCTTGGTAATATAGGGTTTGGTAGACCACCAATTTAATTTTAAAAAAGGTCTTGCCATTGATCTCAGTGAGCATCGAATGCTTTCATCATCAACCCTAGCAGAGTTCCAGACGGGTAGCCCTGTTAGTCTAGATCAGCAAAACAAACAAGGAGTCCTGTGGCTCTTTTAAAGACTAGCAAATGAGCTTTCATGGGAGAAAATCCCATTTTGTCAGACACTTGAAGATGGGGGAACTTGCAGAATGGGAGGAAAATAAATGCAGGGAAGCGTGGGTCATAGGACCAAGTCAGACTAACTGTAAATCAGAGCAGTTCTTTACATTCAAACAATGGAGAACAGCATACAGAGAGAGGTGGGGTCAAATGCTAGCAGAGGCACTGAGGCAATCAGCTGCACCCTCTACGTTACCATTAATTGTCTCATGGTTCATTATTTCCTGCTGTTATAACTGAATGACATTTTCTGTGGATGTGTATTTCTCTACTGCATACAGTGTAAAATACTTAAACATATGGCATTCCTTGTGAACTCTGTCATTCTCCATGTTTATTTCTCTACATGCTATATCCTTAATATATAAATGTATTTCCTTCCATGCATTTATTGTCTTCAAGAACTTAGTACTGGAGAAGGATTATACTCTGTTCTTCTAGAAAAGCTGCAGAAGAGAAAAAATGAAATTTCACATAGCATTTTCAAAAGAAGTGCTAAGTATTAATTCCTAATTTATAGTTTTGGTTACTATTCTCGAGGGGTAATTATGGTTCTAATTATGGTGCAATTTTCATTTTTATAGCACCTAATACTTAATAAATTTAATATACTGATATTATTCAGGACTAAAAATACATTCTTTGTGATTTTTTTTCTGTAGAATAAATGGCAAAAATTCAAATAGAGTCCATTACAATTGTTCAGTTTTATAGTTGTGTTTCATGGTAGATGGGTTTAAGTGAGCACTTTTACGCTTTCCTTTAAAGATTATGACTCGGATGCTATGAGTAGCTCTTACGAATCTTATGATGAAGAGGAAGAAGATGGAAAAGGGAAGAAAATGAGACATCAATGGCCTTCTGAGGAGGCTTCTATGGACCTAGTAAAGGATGCCAAAATCTGTGCCTTCCTCTTGAGAAAGAAGCGATTTGGACAGTGGACCAAACTACTGTGTGTTATCAAAGAAAACAAACTGCTGGTAATTATTATTTTATTTCTTTTGGCTAGATTTTGGTTGTAATTTAAAGATGTGAATGTTTTTAAAGGAAAATTGGTGATGGTAAATATATTGTAAATAGCAATCAAGGTTAGTATTGCTGGCAGAGAGCCTAGTCAGGAATTGCCCAAGGACCCTCATATCTATTTATCTATCTGGTGAGCTGGTTGGTTGTTTTTTTAAATACACTTAGAACATTGAACCTGTCACAGTGAAATCTACATGCTAGAAAATTCTCTGATGTGGTGAACACATCCTGAAGCCCATTTCTCTCTAGTATATTTCATCCCAGAAACCTTGTAAAACCCTGCCCTGCATTCCCTAAAGAGGCAAAAATCCCACTTGTCTCTGTAGGAGTTTTCCCTATACAAGAGTTGCTATGTCAGACACTTACAGAGGCAGTCTCTTGGTAGATTGAGCAATCACTTGGCAGCATATGTTACTGTAATGTATATACTTAAAACTAAACCTTCGCCATCTGTTCTGCTGTAATTACAGATGCAATAGTCACATAATTCACAGCTGCATCATAGAAAGGAAAGATGGAAGTGATTTAAATGTCTCTGTGTGTTTGTTCTTTGGACCTCTGTTATATGTCTTTCATAGAGTAGTCGCCAGTTGAGTGTCCATGAGTTAGTAAACTCTCCACTGTAAGGCTTGTTCCCATGTAGTGAAAAATATGAGGGGGTGTCTTTGACCCTGTGTGGTATGTCAGTGACCATTTACAATATTACTGACATCAAAATTGGAATAATTTCTACAAGATGTGCCATGTTAGCTATAATTGGCAAGTGATGGTTTACTGAATATGATAAAATTATTTATTTCTGTGGTTCATTTTTGTGTTGTAAGCAATAAACAGATGTGAAATTTCTGTAGCTAAAGCTAGTAACTGTGCTACTGGGTGACACCCTCACACACAATTAGCCTCAGCTCTGTCTGGCCTGATTGCTGGGCAGTCAATGGCTCTCTATGGCTCAGGAGAGAAGCAAAGGGCTTATACCTGTGAGTCATGTAGAGCCATGCCCTTGAACAGAAAACTCCAAGTGCTTCTCATGCCATGTGCTGTGTATTTAGGGCAAGCCACCTGGCTAAAGAACATAAAAGGCAGAGCTGCATCATCTCTATTTTGTCTTTATTCCTGCTTCCTGCCTCCTGGGTTAATTACGTAATAGCCAAAGCTGTGAAACAAAGGACTGAGACCTTTCTGTATGTACTCCAGAGGAACCATATAAGCATATATATAATTACACACACATATAAAAGACTTTATGTATAGGAATCTGATAGAAATAAGGACTTTGAATATATCTGATTGCTTTGATCATTTAACATTTCTTGCCTCGTTTGTTTCTTTCCTTTTATAATAAACCTGTAGCTTTAGAACTAAAGGATTGTCTGGTATTTTGGGCAAGAACTGAACCTATATAGATGTGGTAGTATGGCTTACCCTTTGGTGATCAGGAGAACATTTTGGTAAAGTGAATAGTTGTTTCAGTAACTTGTCTCTTTATTGGGACTTGCTGAATGGGAGGCAGAGATTGAAATGCAATAAAGGAGGCTGTGTATTTTTTTTTTTTTTTTTCCAGGCTTCTTGATAACTAGTCTGGGGCATCATGAGCACTGTTTGTGACTGGTTGGTGAATCTAATGTTGTTATTAGCCATCATTTAGGGAGAATCTGCTCTCCTTTTTGCAGCTTGCCGTACCTTGGCATTTTCAGTGGTCTGCCGTAGGCAGATGGGTCACATTGCTGTTGTCTTAGTAGGATCTACAGAACCAGATTGAGCTTTGGATCAGAACCCTGCATTATTCCAAAGTTGAAATTTAGTACAGGCAGTCTTAAAGGTTGAAGTTAGCTATAATGAGTGACCCACAATAATGTAAAGCAAACCACAAGCTCCAAGATATAGTGTCTTTTCAGCATGAGAGAGAAATGATAGAACTTTGAATGCAGGAGAAGCAAGGTTTGGCCCAGGTGGAAAAAGCTGCCCTGGAACATAGAAGGCTGGGACTGGAAGCTGAGGCATCATTTGCCAGACTTAAACTATAAAAGTATTTAAAGGCCATCAGAAGGTGTATCATCCTGTTCCAAAGGGTAGCCATCTTAGTCTAGTTCAGCAAAACAAGCAAGGAGTCCTGTAACACTTAAAGACTAACAAATGTATTTATCGTATGAGTTTTCGTGGGATTTTCTCCATGAAAGCTCATGTGATAAATAAATTTGTTAGTCTTTAAGTGTTACAGGACTCCTTGCTTGCCTGTAGCATCCTAGAAGTCCTGCTCCTCTCAGCAGCAAACATTGGAAGAGCATGTGTCCCATGTATAACAGTATTGGTATGTTATTTAATACCAACATGGTAAATATGTGTAACCAGGCTGAAATCATAACCCAGTCCCAGAAAAAATATGAATGTATACCTTCATTATCAGTAATCAACAGGCAAATCTGTGAAGAGCAGTTGGGGGGTGTAGTGATTCTAAGCTTTTTTCTGTGTTCTGCCAGGTATGCTGTGGCAAGAAAGAGGGTGTCTCTAACCTTGGGATTGTGGACAATAGTGGTTTGTCAGAAAAGCAGTTTGTCTACTGAGGGAGAGTTTGTCTCCAGTCTTCTGTCCCTGGAGCAGACACAGAATGTGCGTCTCAGCATATGCTGGTGGAAGATGTCAGTTGTCTCAGAATTGGCTCTGTACCTAACTGAAAGCAAAAAGAGTTTGTTGTGCCTCAAAGCAGTGTTTTTGGGCAAGTCCTAGCTAAAAAGGCTAAAGTCAGAATTACTGTGGAAAATGGATTGGTGCTTAAAAACCTTGAAGAGAGAGAACCATGTGGCAGCTTTTGCAAACAGTTTGCTGCATCTAAGGGGTTTATGAATGTGAATTGCATGTTATCTCAGGATGAATCACAAGTTGCAGCAAGCAAAGATTAATATGTTGAGAAACTTGTTTTAATTTTTAACTGCCAGAGTTTGTCAAATGTTTATGGATCCTCTGACACTGGTTTATAAAGATCCCATGTGCATACCTTAAGGCAGTTTCAGATGGAGAAAAAGTTGTTGGGGAACTTGACAGTCCTAAAACAAGAGGCTGTGCTTAGCCAGCATACTGGAGAGGCAATGTTGTTGGAACATGAATGCATCCATGCTGGCTCTTTGAAGTTAACAGATGGTGTCTCAGGTTCAGAGAGAAGGCTGGGTTGCTTAATTTGCAGAGAAAAATAGCTGTACGGTTGATTTCTCAAGAATATAGGGGGTGCAACGCAAACTCTCATCCCTAGACACTTTTGGTTTATGTTTTGTGGGCTGGGGTACATATGATTCCATGAGGAAGCAGAGATTGATAATCAAAGGATATCTGAATCCTGTTTCTGAAAGAGCGATGAAAAGTGATGATGTCTCTTTAAGACAGTGTCTTTCCTTGAAATGGAAAAGTTGCAAAAATTGAAAACTCATAAACAAGCTGTGTGTTGATGCAAGTTACCCGCCTGATGGGGTGAGGGGAAAATTTGTCCAGATCTGCTAGCAAAGGAGACACACCTAGGCTTTGTCTTGACTAAAAAAAATAAGTTGACAGAATATATGTGTGTCATGGCTCAGCCATGGAATTGATGAGGCTGCCTGGCTTCCTGCGAGGAATGAGCGGAGAAGCTGCCCACAGTCCAGCTCACAGCCAGGAGCTGCGATCCTAGTGCTTTCAGCAGCCTGGGCTTTGAGCTTTCATGTCAGTTTCATCGTTCTGAGCAGTGAAATCAACAAGAATGAGAGTGGCATCAAGGATGCAAGAGGACACAGTGTCTACACTAACATAGCATCTCCCTACTTAAACCAAAAAAAGCCCCACACCTCTCATTGAGATGGTTTTATTTGTCCAAATACAGGGCAGTTTTGTTGGCAGGGATGTGATTGCAGTGCATACACCAGCAACGGTTTTTCCACAAAAGCCAACTTTTGTCGAGAAAACTCTATAATTGGAAAACTCATGATTTACTGTATGTGGTAAGATCATCCATTTTGTGCATCATCTTTGTGTTGTGAGCTATGAATATATGTGATATTTCTATATCTGAAACTTCTGCTCTGCTACTGGGTGACACCTCAGCAGTCTCTGGCCTGTTCAAGGGCTAGAAGGGCTATATCACTGCATCATCAGAACTCATAGAGACTTTCTTGTGAACAGGGAGCTCAAGTCGTTTTCCATGCCACATGCTGTTAGGGACAAGCCACATTGGCAAAAGAACACAGCTGCATGATCTCCATTTCCAGAGACTAAAATACAATAAAGGGGACTGTGTATTTCTTTTTTGGAGGCTTCTTGATATATGTGTGTGTGACTGTGACTGGTTGCTGAATCTAACTTCAGTGGTAGCTGTCAGTTTAGGGAGAATCTGTTCTAATTGTTGTAGGTTGTGCTGACCTTGGCATTTTCTGTGAGTTACCTTAGGCACAGATAGGTCTGTTTCATGTCTGTATTATTAGAAAAATCATAGAAGTGTTTTAAGGACCACTTCCCATCACTTGGGATTTGATTGTCCTCTCTATGTGTGGTGCCAATACAGTTGCAATTAGCAGAAGAGTTGATGATGGCCCTATACCACCTTAAAAATTTGAAACCAGCTGCCATGATATATTCCACAAAGGGGGGTCCTCAATTTAGCAACTCATTTTCCCTTATTGGTCCATCACAACCCAGATTTAGCAGTTGTCCGCATATGGTGCAAAACTCGTCTTCTACTTTGGCATAAGTGGGGGTGGATAGATTTTGGGACATAAATGCTTAGTGAGCGGTCACTGTAAATATGATGAGTAACTGTTATTTAAATGGACTGT
The DNA here is from genome assembly GCA_007922195.1 of Podocnemis expansa. Taxonomy (NCBI): domain Eukaryota; kingdom Metazoa; phylum Chordata; order Testudines; family Podocnemididae; genus Podocnemis; species Podocnemis expansa. The sequence goes on along the minus strand of ML681996.1, from coordinate 37,776,795 downwards.
TCATTTATGTTTACATTATGCATATTTTAACCATCTAAAAGAAGTTTGATTTTGATTTGTTTCATCATTATATTTGTGTAAATCCTTTGAATTTGCTGGTCGTAGTCCAGATTTAAGCCAACATGAGGAAAATCAGAGTCAGACTTTTGGAATGAAGAATAGAAGATTAAAATCGAGAGAGAGAAAGAGATTAAAACAGCATATTATATTTCTTTTAGATTTGTTTGTTTATTTGTTTAAAATCCGGGTGGTACTATTTCCTTTAATCTCATGTTCCTGTACCACTTGTGTGGTCTAAGAAATTGCTATTCCCCCCTGGATTTTTTTCTTCCAGTAATACTATAATGGGGATTAAGGAAAAGAAAAATCATAACAGAGTTGAATGGGCAGTTTAAACAAGATTAGATTACTATTGGAAGAAAAACACAGAGGACTTAACCTGTGAGTTATACAGAAAGGTAATACAAATGTGTATGTGTTTAGGGATTAGTAATTCCCTGTATTATAAATGCAACATTCAAATGGGGTCAAAATGTGATATTTTAGATCAAAACCAGACGTTGAATATAAATATTTTGACCAATGATTGCTTTCTATATAGCCTCATCTGGCACTATTTGTTATGTAAATGTGTATTTTTAATAAACTTCTTATGTACTCTTAAAATAAAATCTAGAAATACATACAAGATATGCCACAAAAATGCTTTTTTAAAGCACTAAAATGTGGTGGTGGTTTTTCATGCTCATAATTTATGCATAATTTTTCTTGTATAACAGATTTACTTAGAAAAATTATTTACATCCAAACTCAGACTAGGCCAGAGAAATTTTAGCCTAAAAGGAAAACAATTAGAAAATTGTGAATAGTTACAAAGATTGTTTTTAAATGGAGTTTTCTTCTCAGCTTGGGCTGTAACAGCGTAATAACTATTAGTATATGTTCCTGTATCTCAGCCCATAAAGTAGGTAAGGGCACAATTTTAAAATAAGAAGTGTTAGGTCCATATATAAAAATGCATGTACATTTGTTTGCCCACCTTTGCGTTTGGTTATTCTTACTGCATATGCAGATTGGCCTTCAAAAGTCTTCAAATAGCTATTATTCCATACATTTTCATCCACATATATAAAAGATTAATTTACTCATGTAATTAAGGTAACTGAGCATAGAAATATAGGTGCACAACATTTGACGTTGGCTTGGTTTTGGTTTTTGGTAAATCTGTCATTCTGTGTATGAAACTAATAAAACTGAGCTATACAGAAAGATTGAAAGAACAGAAGGATAGGAGTTGAATATGGGTACTGGATGGAAAAACAACTGAAAACGGCAGTTTTTCAAAGAGACAATATTAAGGGCACAAGAACAAACTGTTCCAATGTGCAGGAAGGATAGGAAGTATGGCAAGAGACCACCCTGGCTTAACCAGGAGATTTTCAATCACCTAAAAATGAAGAGAGTCCTACAGAAAGTGGAAACTTCCACAATCACAAAGGATGACTATAAACAAATAACACAATTGTGTAGGTGAAAAAATCAGAAAGGCCAAGGCACAAACTGAGGATCAAACTAGTTGAAGACATAAAGGGTAACAAAAAACATTTTTTAAATACATTAGAAGCCAGAGGAAGACCAAAGGCAGTATAGGGCCATTACTCAACAAAGAGGGGAAACAATAACAGAAAATGTGACAATGGCAGAGGAACTAAATGGTTTATTCATTTCAGTCTTCACCAAAAAGGTGGTGGTGACTGGATGTCTGACATAAGCAAGGGCAGTAAAAACAGGATAGGATTGGAGGCTAAAACAGGGAAAGAACAAGGTAAAAAATACCTAGACAAGTTAGATGTCTTCAGCTCGCCAGGGCCTCATGATAACCACCCTGGAATGCTCAGGGAGCTGACTCAGAAGATATCCGAACCATTGGCTATTACCTTTGAAAAATCATGGAGAGGTTCCAGAGGACTGGAAAAGAACAAATATAGTGCCATCTATAAAAAGGGAAATAAGGATGACTGAGGAAGTTGTAGACCAGTCACCGTAAATTCTCTACCAGGAAAAATAATGGAGCAAATAATTAAGGAATCCATTAGCAAGCATCTAGAAGAGAATAAGGTGCTAAGTGATAGTTGGCATGTATTTGTCAAGAACAAATCATATCAAACCAACCTGATAGCTTGGTATGATGGGGTAACAAGCCTTGTGGATAGAGGGGAAGAGGTAGATGTGGTGTATCTAAACTTTAGTTAGGTTTTTGATATAGTCTCCAGTCACCTCATTAACAAACTAGGGAAGTACAGCCTGGATGGAGCTACTACAAGATGGGTGAAAAATTGGTTGGATAACTGTTCCCAGAGAGTAGTTATCAATGGCTCACAGTCATGTTGTCAGGACATAATGAGTAGGGTATCACAGCATTCAGTTCTGGGTCAAGTTCTGTTCAATGTTTTAAGCAATGATTGATTTTAAATGACGGCATAGAATGTATTTATAAAGTTTGCCCATGATACCAAGCTGGGAGGGGTTGCAAGTTCTTTGGAGGATAGGATCACAGTTCAAAATGATTTGGACAAACTGGTGAAATGGTCTGAGGTAAACAGAATGAAATTCAGTAAAGACAAAAGCAAAGTACTCCACTTAGGAAAGGACAATCCATTGCACATATACAAAGTGGGCAATGACTGCCTAGGAAGCAGTACTGCAGAAAGGGATCTGGGTGTCATAGTAGAACACAAGCTAACTATGTGTCAAGAGTGTAACACCGTTGTGAAAAAAGGATGTATTAACAAGAGTACTGTAAATAGGACACAAGAAGTAACTATTCTGCTCTACTCAGCCCTGATTAGGCTTCAGCTGGAGTATTTTGTCCAGTTCTGGGTGCCTCATTTCAGAAAAGATGTGGGGAAAGTCCAGAGGAGAGTAACAAGAAGGATTAGAGGTCTGGAACAATTGACTTATGAGGGAAGAGCTGGGTTTGTTTAGTCTGGAAAAGAGGAGACTGAAAGAGGACATGGTAGCAGTTTTGAAGTACTTAAGAGGTTGTAATGAGGAGGAGGGAGGAAAAATTGTTCTCCTTCATTGCCGATGATAAAGCAAGAAGCAATGGGCTTAAATTCCAGTAAGTGAGGTTTGTGGTAGGTTGGAGATTGAGAAAAAATTCCTAACTGTCAGAGTGATTAACCAGTGGAATAGGTTGCCTAGGGAAGCTGTGGAATCTCCATCACTGGAAGTTTTTAAGAGGAGGTTAGACAAGTACTTGTCAGGGATAATTTAAGAGGGTACTTGGTCCTGCCATGAGTGGAGAGGACTGGACTTGATGACTTCTCATGGTCCTTTCCAGTTCATATGATTCTATGACTCATCAGATAAATCATGCCTTGGGGAGGCTTTCAACCTGGTGTCAGAGGTTTAAATGTGAGGCTGGTTATGAATGACTGAGCATCTGAAGAGGATTCACTAATGCTTGTTTTTTTCCACTGTTGAGAGTGATTAAAATTCATGTCAGTCTTAGCAGAGAGGGCAAAGAGTAAAATCATCAAGGAGACCAAACTATCCATTCACTTTCTTATCCAGTTTGGAGTTGAAGCTTATTGGTGGATAAAATTTGATCTCTGCAGTAACTAGTCTATGATTAACAGTCTCCAAAAATGTCAATCAGTAAGGCATTTGGTTTCAGAAAGAGGATGATAGAGAAGGATGCAAAGTTAGCATTAGTTAACTTTGGGGTGTGGTAAGAGACTGTGTAAAACAGTAAAATAATGAAGTACTGCTATGCTCAGTTAGGGCTTTTCACTAAAGATCTGCAAATTAAGTTCTAATCTAATAATATATTCCATTTTTATTTAGTGTTATAAAAGTTCCAAGGATCAGCAACCTCAGATGGAACTGCTGTTGAATGACTGCAGTATCACGTACATTCCCAAAGACAGTAAAAAGAAGAAACATGAGCTGAAAATCACTCATCAAGGAACGGATGCACTGGTTCTAGCAGTACAGAGCAAAGAGCAGGCGGAACAGTGGTTGAAGGTACTGTATGGTCTCTGACCAGTTTCATATCTAGAAAAAGTTCTGGTGACAAAATATGAACTTTTTGTTATTCATTATCAATTTACATTAAAATGTGACTCATTTGTTGAATTAATGTTTTGGGAAGTTTGATTTTTGTTGTTTTCTTCCTTGCGATTACCCAGAAGAATCGCCCTGTGTATCCAAACTTTGAGCTTTTTTCACCTGTTGCTTCATTTTTTGCTGTCCATGAAGACACTTCTTTCCTAATGATTAGTTATGACATTCGGGTCTTCTCAACAAAAGGCTGCAAATAATAGAATCATTGAAACTGGAAGGAACCATGAGAGGTCATCGAATTTAGTTCCCTACACTTGTGCCAGGACCAAGTACCCTCTTAAACTATTCGTGACAGGTGCTTGTCTAACCTTCTCTTTAAAAACTTCTAATGATGGAGATTCCATAACCTTGTTAGGCAGTTTATTCTGATGGTTAATCCTAATCTCCAACCTAAACCTCCCTTGCTGCAATTTAAGCCCATTGCTTCTTGTTCTGTCATCAGCAGTTAAGAACAACAATTTTTATCCTTTCGCCTCGTGACAACCTTTTAGGAACTTGAAAACTGCTATCATGTCCCCTCTCAGTCTCCTCTTTTCCAGACTAAACAAACCCAGCTCCTTCAATCTTCCCTCATAAATCAAGTGTTCCAGACCTTTAATCATTCTTGTTGCTCTTCTCTGAACTTTCTCCAGTTTGTCCACATCTTTCATGAAATGTGATGCTCAGAACTGGACACAATACTCCAGTTGAGGCTTAATCAGCACAGAGTAGAGCCGAAGAATACTTATATAATTCCCCAGCTCTGACTATTCCAAGTTCTGGGACTCTTCAACTTAGCTGAGTAACAGAGAATCTGTGCTTCTTCTTTCTCAATATTGAGCTTCATTTGGTATTTGAATGAATACTTATTTGTTTCAAAGACTTTTAATGGCACAAACCAGATCTTACAATTTGTTCTCCGTGGCTTCAAACTCCTGCATTTCCTATTAGATACAATTATTCTTCCTTCCAAACACTAAATTTAGTTTTTATCCTGATTAAAATAAATGAGCAAAAGACAGCAGTGGGGTGGTTTTATTTGGATTTTTTAAAGATTTATTAAGTAATTAGAGAGTGGCTTTCAAACAGCCAACCCCTCACTATTAAAAAACAAATCTGTTATGATAATGCCAGCATCTCTTCAATAGATGTTGTAGATTAGTTAAATATTTTACTGTTATAGGGTTACCACATACCAAAGCATGGAAAGGAGAACAGGGAAGTACAAAAAGGAGGACAGTGGAGGACATGGAGAAAATGTAGTATTAATGTAACTGTAGTTACCATATTATGTCATGGAAAATGGGTAATGATTAATGAATGCAGTGGTAAAACTGTGCAATGTCATGTGTTTTTTTTAATGATTTTAAAATAAAAAAAATTACCAAAATGTTTTCTTTTACCAAACACTGGATTTTTCATTAAATGAAAGTTTTTCATGACACTTTCATTAATGTTCATGAGACTAAAAAAAGTTAAAAAACTAAATTTGCAAATATAAAGCACCTAAAAAGGTAAGGCAAAAAAAAAAAGCAGTTAATTCACCTCTCATTTTTCATTTTCTACAGCAGCCCATTTTACAATTTAGAACAAACTTGTCCTAAATTGTTTCTATCCAGTTCAGATGTGTCCCTTTGTTTGTTTTACTTAATTGAACTCTGTTAGTAATTTTATTTACGGTGTACTTTATTTTCCTTCATTTTATTAGTGTGTCTATATTTTTTTTCTCGATTTAGCCCTTTCATAGGGAGCAACAAGCCAAAAATTTGAAGTTCCTAATATGGGTCTCACACCCACAACCCTGAGGGTAAGAGGCACCTTCTCTACCCACTAAGCTAATCAAGATGCTCTTAGGGAAAAGAGGGTCAGCTAAAGCCACAGGCAGGGGATTCCCACCTTCTTAGTGAGGAGTGGTTTGTGCTGAGCTGCAATTGGGCCATGTGTGCTTGTGACCACCTCCAAGTTCACCGTTCCGATACCCAGCTGCTGGGGGAAGTTCCCTCTGCTGGACTCAGGAACTTGGCTGTTAGAGAGCTTTTTTAAACATTCTACTCCTCAGGAGGAAAAAGCTGGGCAAAATCACCTATTTTTAGAATACCTGGAGGACAGAGGACATGTCCTCCTTTTGCTGGACGTCTCGTAACCCTATTCTGGCATGGCCTGCCTAACTTACAAGAATTCGTGATTTTGGTATTCATGAGTGAAGCAGTCACCCTGAATTCATACCAATAAGTTCCTCTGTCCACCCATACTTACTTTCTTGGGCCTTTGATCCTGTGAGCACATAGGTACTCAAGTAACTATGCATGTGAGTGGTTGCACTGAGTTCATATGCAGAAATGCACGTAGAATTGCATGGGTGGATATGTGTGCTGTGGATGGGAGTTGTAGAGCTTAATACACATTATTTACTTACTTTCTTAACATCTTGATTTATGGAAGAAGTTTTTGTGCCCATAGATAAAACTGTTTTTGATGAAACTTAGTGCAAAGCTTGAAAAATCTCTGACTGGGTAGGCAGAAGAGGCTGTTGATTAGAAAGATCCATGTACTGCTTGCTCTTTTCTTACATAGCAAGGGAATAGTGTGGTCCAGAATCAATACACCTGTAAGAAAAGGGGAAGGGAGAACTCTGGAGCAGTTATAGGAGGGAAGAGAAAAGTTGGGGAACCAGTAAACAGCAGGTGTGGATGAGGGTGTAAACGGGTGACCAGGTGTGAATAACCTGATGTGAGAGTGGCTGCGTATAAGGATAGGCATGAAGATGCGTAGTTGATGTGCTTTGCGCAGCTCCATGTGACATTTTATGCAAATCATTTCATTAGCATATTTCCATTAAATCCATCTTAAGATAAACATGCTGCTCTTAAACAGTGGTGGGGTAGGCTCAGGAGAAGGCCAAAATCTTGACCATGCTGAGTGAGGGGTGACTGAAGAAAGATGGTGGCTTTGTCAGGCAGCTGGGTGAAGGGGAGAACAAGTAGTTTGGGGTGGCTGGAGGGATTTTTAGTTGTTGGCTTCCTGGTTTCCTTCTGCCGTGTGGGGAGGGGGGCAGGATTGGGATTGGCAGGTGGGGACTGAGGGATGGCTGCTGCTTGGCAGTTACAGAGTGTCATCTGGTAGGTGATGTTTGCTTCTGAGACACCTGATGGAGCTGGCTGTCTGGAGGCAAAATGAGCCTGATGCCAGTTGGGCCTCTCACCTTGCGCTGCTGCAGCCAATGCCCCTTCCTGTAGGTGGATCCAGCAGGGGCAACAGTCAGAGTGAAGCGTCTGGTTGTCTGCTCAGCACATGACATAAACGTTAAAAGACACAGCTGGAGCTCCTGCCTACTGAGCTATGGGCAGGTAGGACAGTGCTGCCCAAATGTATGTGCCCCACCTCTCAGTTTTATTGATGGGTGCAGATCTTTGTGTGAAAAGGAGGTGGAGAGGCAAAAATTGGGGGAGGAATTAGAGAACACCACGTAACAAAAGAATGAGGAAGATGCATTAAGAGCAGAGGTAAATGAAAGCGCGGGAAGGAGCAGATGACATGTCAAGAAAAGAGTACCATATATACTTGTGTATAAGCTGAGATTTTTGTGCCTGAAAATTGCCTTTAAAACAGGCACTCGGCTTATGCATAAGTTATACAGCCGCTCCCGCCCAGGAATTTTAAGTCTCCAATGTGTGGCTGGAGCAGCCATGTTGGGGAGTCAGCCTTGGCTGGGGTTAGAGTAAGGAGCGGGATCCCAGCATCCAGAGCGGCCAGGTAAGTGGGGGGGGGATGGGGGTTGGCCCGAGGAAGCAGCAGTGGGCCTGGGTTTGGGAGGAGGTTGGAGATGGCAGGAAAAGCAGCGGCAGGCCTGGGGCTTGGGGGGTGATGTCGGGGACTCCAGAGGAAGCCAGCAGCGCAGGGTGGGGGAACTAGGGACCCGAGGCCACGGATGGACCTTGGTTTCTATGCAGGTCACCCATTTTTGTCTATTTGGGGCTCAGAACTGTGGGGTTAGCTTATGCATGAGTATGCATGGTAATCACAAGTAATGATAGGAAAGAGGAAAAGAGGGATGAAAGTAGATGTAGCAAATCAAGTGATGCAGTAAGAGGCAACACTTTAAATGTATTGGAGAAAAAGATAATTGGCAATATGCTACTATAAATACAGTGGAAAGTAAACACAAATGCAGTGGTTGTAGTAAATTGCAGGGAGCATTTGTTTTGTCCATTCTGCAATGCAGGTATGTTTCACTCTGTCTGCTAAATTTAACCTGGGTTTCAGGCCCTGTTTTAGCTTGGCTCTAGAAATCTGTCGCTGTTTGTCCTGGAAGTGCCGACTTCCGAGAGAAGGGATTTTGTCATCTTTCACTCTCGTCTGTTTAGTGTCTAGAAATGTGGAAATTCCCAGTACAAGTCCTACAGTTCAGATCCTAACCAGATTACTAGTATTTATGTTGGACTTTGCTTTTCTCAGATGTGAAGGTCAGTGAAGTAGTGTGGGAAACTACCACTTCAGACTTGCTGGCTTGTTTTAAAACCTTTTAATCCAACCTTTTAAGAGCATCTAGAAGTCTGAATACATAAGAATCCACCCAGCGTTCTGCTGTGCTTTGCTCCGATCTAACCATATATGGTACTTATTTTCTTAAGAATAAATTGTATGTTTCTAAACACAGTTGGATTAGACATGTAAGAATTTCCTGATGGCGTGTAGCCTTCCTATAGAAGAGAAAGAAGTGAAGAGCTGTTTCAGAGGCATGACTGTATGACGACTTGCTGAATGGAAAATTAATCTGTAATTCTATACACCACTAGATTAAATTTTGTTTTGCTCTTTAAACTTCAGTGTGCCACCTCCCTCCTACTCACTTGGAAGCTCATGACAGGGACCTACCACTCTGGGTCGGTAACTCGCTCCCCATCTGCTCCTGCAACCCTTCCCAGCCTCCTGTCCCCCTCTTGGGGCCAGAGACTCCTGACCTCCTGCTGGCCATTTTCTGAAGTTGCTCAGCCCAGCCAGGTCCCCTTGCACCCCTCACCTTCAAGCCTGCATCCCTGCCTGGTCCCAAGGAAGCCTGGAACCACTCATACCATTCTGGGTGAGCTGGTCACTGTCAAGCTTGTAGATCCTGCTCAGATCTGTGAGTCCAGGTCAGCAGCCACCGCAGAGGCTGGGAGCTGCCCGGGCATCAGGGCCAGCAGAGATTGGGAGCTGAGTGGCAGAAGTGATCTGGGTGCTGAATGGAGCCACACATTTCGCTCTGCTTTGGATTGAAGCCTGGCAGCACTTGCCGTCCTGCCACGAGTAGCCCTGGGTCACTCGGTGTCTGAGCTGTCTCTACCGTCACTGTCCTACTTGTGCTGGGGGTGGGTAGCTGCTGGAGATGTGACATCTGCCTGCCTCCTCCGCAATTTGACTGAGTGCCTCCTGCTCCTGGGCAGCCCTGCCTCTCCTAAGCAGTCCTGCCAGCCTCATCTCCCCTCCAACGTGCCAAGGGAGATTCCAAAATCTGCCACCCCAGACAGTTGCTGGGCTTGCCTATTTCTAGAGAAGCCTCTGATCTTGGGATCTGAAATTTGTTTCTATCAAAACAAACAAAGTTAACTGCAGCAATGATCTTTAGAGGCTACTCATGATGCCAGTACCTGATTTTTTTTTTTTTTTTAAGTAGCACTGTGTAAGCATCTTGTTAATTCATGTAATGTTTCCTGGATTGGAATCTCTCTCGCGTGCACATATGGCAACCGATTGGACTGAAATGACATTAGTGTGTTGCATTTTTTTCCAGAGGAATATCATTGTAATTAAATCATACTAAATGCACTGTTATTTCCTGTGTTGTTCTAAAGTTGGATTTTGCCATGCTGAATGAACTGGCGCTTATCAGGCTTTCTTTCACAAAAAACGTTTAATGTATTTATTTATACACAAAATAGGCTTCACAGAGGCAAGCAGAACTAGTTATTTCCACATACAAGGCACATTCCTGTGACTAAAAAAATATAAAGGTTTGCAAAATTGCCTGTTAGCAAAATTGTATCTGTGCTGAGAGTGAAAGATTGGCAATCTGCAGAACATTTGGAATCAGATTGACAGGAGTTTACTCAGTTCCATCACACTACAAAGTTTTCCAATAATTAAGCTATTTCAAGAACGTGGCAAGGCTACTGTAGGCTCAACTTCAAGTTTACAGCTTTGGTATAACGTACACCATGCTGTGAGTACAGATTGTCTGCTTCAGAACAATTCTAAAGCCGTCTGCACTGTGCTTGTGGCAGCCCCATTCTAGTCAATTAGAAATATTACTTTTCAATGATAAACAATGGTTAGATGCATCAGCTTACAAGTTGTGCTATTCTTATAGCTCATTTTCTTTTCACTGTTTACCCCCTAATTCCCTGTGAGCACCTGCAATGTGTGTTGCTGTGTGCAGAATAGGATGGTGCTTGGGAATGAGATCACTGTGTTGTGTTTGGAGAGGAGTACCTGTGTGGGGATGTCCTCTTTTTACCAACAGATGGGGAAGCGTTTTTAGTGCTGAAAAGCCTCAACTGATTCTTCCTGGCTATCAGGTCTTGCAGTTCTTAACAAACTCACCCCTTTTCAGACTGTTCCTGATCTTTTCCCAGTGAAATAGGTCATTTGGCCACCGCCTTCAATAGCAAGCAGTCTTACAGCACTTAAAGAGACTAACAGATGTGATAAATAAATCTGTTAGTCTTTAAGTGCCACAAGACTCCTTGGTCTTTTTTTACTTTACTAGATTAACATGGCTGCTCTTTTGGAACTTGCCTTCAACAGGAAGATGATTGGGCCCTCAATTTCCTTCTGGTTTTTAGTCAGCTAGGAGGCACTTCTTCCCATTAGTTCTTTCTCCAGCACATGATTTCTAGATTTGATAGTGAAATATCATTCAATAGTGAGATATAGACTTTGCTGGGGGTGGGGGGAATGTCCTGGTTTCAGGGTGACTATGCCTGTATTCTCCCTTTGCGGTCCCTTAAGGCACCTGCTTAAAATCTCAAGCTCCCAGCCATCACCTCTCTTGGGCAGAGACTTGTCATCCATCTCCCTCCTGACCGGGAGCTTTTAGGCTGCGTAGCCCCCTCCCATACACTGCAATATCCCTAGTAAACCAGTCTGCTTAATGGCTGGCACTTGTGCATTGCTTGCTCTCCAAGCTATCGTGAATATGTTGCCATCAGTGACAGGTGGCCACACAGCTCCTTCTAAGCAGAATACATTTATTTTAAAAACATATATTATGGGAAGGACATATAAAAGCAACAGATGTTCCTACATGCTTCCCAATAAACATACCAGAAATCAACCATCAGCTTTTTGGGCCCAAATAGGCCCAAACTTTTAGAAGGTTTGGGATTTCTCCTTGGACAGAATATCCTGTCCATTTCTTCACTCAAAATGAAGATCTCTAGTCTGTTTACATTCATCTTCTGTATGCCCCAAATTCTTTGTCTCTGGGTCCCTAGAAGACACAGCCTGAAATAGTCAGGCTACTCCCAGGGCAGTGGTGCTGGAACAGTTTTTATAGTGGGAGTTCTGAGAGCCATTGAACCAAACTGTAAATGTTGTATATAATAGAAATCACTTCAAGCTAGGGGGGTATACTGGAACCTCCAGAACCTCTGGATCAGGCCTTGACAAATAATACATTTCTGGTCACCAAGGCAAACAGTTTTAGCAGCCTGTCACCTAGCTCCATTGCAAAAAAGGAATGGAGGAGTGCCCTCTGGTGACCAAAAGTAAAATTGCTGGAGCCTAGCTGTGAGCAAAATGTGTCTACCTCTGCTCTAGATCCATTGCTTATGCCCCAGGGGTGATGTTTCTCTGGAATTTTTTATGGTCCCAGAGGTAATGACTCCCACTCACAGTTTAGTTCCAGTATGAGGTATAGAAAGCAGAACATAATTATACATAAACCATTAATAAATCAATACAGTAGTACCCAAAGGTACTGCCTGGGGTTGCAATTTCTGTTACAGGAAAGACATAGACAACCATGTTAGTGCTGTGGCAAGCTGAGGTTGGTATTGTTTTAACATTAGCAGCCACATAGTCTCCAAGGGCTGCAGCAGCAACAGCGGGTGATACTGCACAATAAACATTGCGTGTGCCAGATTGAGTTCTATATCCATATGCAGGCGTCTTCATAAATATGCACCTGTCAGGCCAGCTTGGAAGCCAAGCACAACACATCCTCATGGAAGGATCCAGATTTAAGTCTCAGGCTAGTATGTTAGCTTCAAAAGGCCACGATCCCTATCTAGAGGATTAAATATGTTGTTTTCCTCCAGGGACTGAACAAATTGACTTCTTTTTTTAAAGAAGTAATTTCGACAATGTATGTTTCTCATCTTTGCAACCAATTTAAAAATGTCAATTCAAGTATTATTAATTGGTGGTGGAAAGAACAGAACTGTCAGACATGCATAGGCGATTCTAAAGAATTCTATAGAGATAACACCAGAGAACAGCTGAGGAATCTGGGGTAAACTGAAGTCTAGACAGCAAACCACATAGGCACTTTCAGGCTTACCAGCTAAAGAATGCTTGGTTGAAGGAATAGCTGATGTCACCAGTCTGTCAGAATTTCAGAGCACAAGCATAACCAGTACAGATTCCAGGCACTGTAAAAATGCACAATAAAAGATATGCACAGTTACTCTTTGTGGCCCAAAAGTGAGCTTTTTCAATGGGCATTTGAGAATGTGCATACAAGTGTGCAACTATGAACCTATGCTCTAAGTATCTGTTCCAGTGTATCCCAAGTGGCTATGGAAAATTAAAGCCTTGTTTTTCATGACCTGAAGAAGTAGTGCATGAAGAAATAAAAATATTACTAATTAAATGGCATTACAGACACTACCAGTAAATGGGTCGTGTTGCTACTGCTTCAAATTAAGCTATGTGAAAACTGGTCTTTGAACAAAAAACCCTAATTATATGCCAAAGATATTTTTAAAATTAAGGAATATCTTGCATCCAAAATGATGGCCATTAAAGAGAGAGAATAGTGGTGAAATCTATCCTCAAGCCATTGTGATATTGCTTCTTACAGTCTGTTTTCCAATGTTTGTCTTTCATGTGCTGCTTGATGACCAGTCTATTGTGTTTAGAATCTAAAAAACTCCATTTTATCAAAATATTTTCATTTTTAAAAGAAGTCTGGACATTGTTTGGGTAAAGTTTCTTTATATTTAATGTTTACAGCAATACCATCCTTTGCTGTGACCCCATCAGCTTTCCTAAGCTAAGCAGCCTTGGACTAGGTCACTAATTGAATGGAAAATGTTATACAGTACCTAGAAACTGCTAAAAGTAGAGTTTTGGTGATTCAGTGAATGATCCTCTTCTGTCTGAGTCTGTACTAAATATGCCCACCAGCACTGGAGTAGAAGACACTGTGGAGTCTTTGTCTGATATTCAAGACTAATCCTTGTCTACTCTAGTGTGTTCATTTAAAGATGCCAGTGCACTTTTCATGAGAGTGTCAATACAATCACCCTAGCCAGCTCCAGACTTTAGTCATTGCATTTTATCTGCTGTTCAAATTTCCCTTACACTTTTGAAACTGCCTCCCTTAAAACTATTGTGTGGTGTTTATAAGTGCAGTTAACTAGCTTCTGTTTCACTTCAGAAGTGGCCTGCATTTCAGTGGGGAGTTAACTAAACCCATAACAGTCCACTTATCAACTTATGCTCATATAGGACTAATTTTATTATATGCAGTATAGGAATAGCATTACTTTGGCAATGTCTTTCAACAAAGAATCTTAAAGCACTTTACAAACATTAATTTATTAAGCCTTTTAATAGTGCTGTGAGGTGGTGTTTGCCCCCATTTTGCAGGTGGGTGTCCTAAGGTACACAAGGTTAAATTACAGTTGCATCTTAAAAGTAGCTTTGTAAAAGTGAAATTGTATTATTCCCCTGTGGTGTGTCTGCTTGACTTCCAGCTCACAGTTGCTCAGTTTGCAAATGAAAAGTTGCTTTTACACATATTTTTGCACATTCTGTTCATTGCAGTCACACTGGCCTTGTCTAGCCACGCCTATATACAAACCCATTGTCTCCAGAGAAGGTCCTGGGTTCAGTTCCCAGGGGGTTGGACTCGATGATCTCACGAGGTCCCTTCCAGCCCTATGATTTGATTTGATTTGATTGTTTTCTGTTAACGCTAGTGCAAATCTGCAAGAGGCCAGTGGACTTACATAAGCGTTGTTGAGGGCATAACCCTCAAGGCTACATGAGTGACAAATGTACCACAAAGTCAGGTCTGGCTTGTAGAATCTTTTCTATTGCTGTTGGTATGAAAGGACACAGATTTACTGCCACAGCCCAGAGCACCCACTGGCCATTTGGCAGCTTTCTATTCCGAGGAGTACCACCAGGTTTGTAAGAGCAGTGCAGCACCAGTACCTAAATCAACAATATGCAGCTGCCCAGCTCTTTTCCTTTCACAAGACAGACTGATCCGGTTGTCGTATATGGCAATAGGTTTCTTGGTAATAACACAGGACAGGGTCTATGGGGGTTGTCCTGCTGATCACGCGGGATGTGGAAATCTGACAAACAACTCATCTGGAGCCACACGCATCACACTTGCATAGTCATTTTCTAGGGCATACCTGTACTTTCCTAAAAGTCACAGACACAGTCTGCAGTAGGTATGGAAAGAGAACACAGGCATTCTGCTGTTGCTCCGTTACTGGCTTTGAGCACTGCGTAATATTCCAACCCTAATCACTTTTCCCCTTTCACATGTAATCAGTGACTTTTGTTAGCTCAAGGATGAGCTCTTTATTTGCATAAAAAGAGGCATTTGTTTCTAGAAAATTGTATCAGAAATTACAAGTGGTGCTCTTCAGCCTCAAATAGCATCTGCATCCCAAGGCTATTTCTGTCACAAGGGGGTCTCTCCAAATTTGTAAGAGCAGTGCAGCGCCAGTACCTAAAGCAACATTATATAGCTACCCTTCCTCCTTTCTCAAGGCTGTCTGATCAAGGATTTTATGGCAATACCTTAACAGGACAGTGTGAATGGGGGTAGTCCTGACTAAATGTCAGATGGGAAAGAATTGTGAAGGAGATTTCTGCTGACTAAAGACTCTTGCTAGCTGCTAGTTCGTTTGGAGTCCCCACCCACTCTGTCCAAGCAATAGTAATATGCAGGGGAGATGGTCTTTTTCACTTCATTCTAGGGATGCTTTTACAAGAAGTGTTCTAAGTGTTATAGTGGGGAGCAGATCCTGCTCTAGCACTTGGGGAATGGCATGGGAAAGTAATTTTTCTCTCCTTCTCAGCCTGCAGGGGCTACTTTTGCAAACTGCTACACAGTCTTCATGGTTTTACTTATATCTGCCTTAAAATGCCCATTAGATTGTTGATATTATACTAATACCAGGACTGTAACTTTCACAGCCCCGAGAGAAAGGAGGATAGAGTGAGGAGTCCTACATGGAGCCCTTCCCAGCTCCACTTTTAAAGAGACGTTACATTTCTCTTAGGAAGCTGTGGGCAGGAATTTATTTGCACGGGTTCTTCACAGTTTGTGAAATGCAAGGGGAGTTTTTCTTCTTCTGGAGGTTTTTACGTAGCTGGCAACCTCTTCTTTGGCCCAGTGGTTTTCAACCAGTGTGCTGTGAGAACTGTCCAAGTGTGCCGTGAAATATGTACAATGTTAATGAAAATCAATATAAAACAAATATTGTTTCAACTTAAACAATATTCTGTACAACCAAAATTACAACTCATAAAGTTGACAATTAATCAAATTAAAAGCAAGGTATTGATCTTTTGATTTTGAAACATGAACATTCTAAATGCAAGTGGCTAAAGAACAAAATTGAGACGAAGTGTATTTTTTCCTGTGTATTTGAAACATTAATGCATTTGATCCTTCTTTAGCTTGTTGTATGCACAATATTGCAAACCACTCAATAAGACTGTAACCATAGTAAATGTGATGTTTGTGAGCAATCAGTTCAGCTGAAAAAAGTAGGTGTGTCATGGAATTGTTTGTCTCACTGAACTGTGCCATGTTACTGAAGAAGTTGGGAACCACTGCTTTGGTCAACCACATAAAGGCTATCTTATATGCAGCCTGTATCTTGGAAGATGGTGGGTAATTTCTAGTGGCTAGAGTCTCCAAGTTTTACAAGCATGTAAAAGAAATAAGTAAATTGTGTTAATTTAAATTTTTATGAGGTGATTGTGGCAATTGATGAGTACAATGCAGGTGAGCTTGCCACAATTACTTGCTTGTGTAGTAGGAGCATTTTGGCACCTGGAAAAATCAGAAATGTAATCCAGGCCATTGAAGTCAGTGGCAAAACTTCCATTGATTTTGGGGGACCAGTATTTAATATCTAGATTGTAAGCTCCTTCTATGTAGCCCGTCTCCTGTGTAAACTCATGCGTTGTATACCTTATCCAGCAGAAGTCAGTGAGACACAGTGTATGTGTTTGCAGGATCAGATGTATGTTTGTACAATAGTTCTCACTACAGCATCCTGATTTAGTTGGGGGCCTCTAGGCACTATTATAATAGAAAAACTAATGTGGTTGAGGCTGCGCTAAAATTTCCAGCCTTCACATTTTTGGCCTTTTCATTCCAACAGGTTCTTTCCTCTTGCTTTAGAATCACATTTTTAATTTTTTGAGACTGAAATTTGACTAATTTAGCTTTGAATTGATCAAAAAATTAAAAGTCTTCAATGTGTTGATTTTATATGGTCCTAAACTTTAAAATAATGCATTAATTTCCTAGAAACTTGGATAGACTTTCTCAATGGATTGATTTGGGCAGATGGTCTATTTGGTGTGTGAACATGTATGCGTGCCTATATGTGAGAGAGAGAGAGAGAGAGACACTGACCCACTCCTGTCTCTCCCTCTCTGACCATGCTGAAATTTAAAATATTGAAGGAATTTTGTTCAGACTTTCCATGAAAGGCTATTTTTTGAGTAGACTGTACATGGATTAGTATTAGCATTCAAAAATCATGAGTTGGTCCTCCAAATAATGAGGTTTTACTAAAAATAATTTGAGTTCTTTTTATTTGTGTTTATGAATGATTAGGAACATGCAGGTCACATTTTTCAAGCTTTTCTCCATAACTATGAGGGATACAAATATAGTTGTTTTAAAAGAAAGCTGGGATTCTTCTGTATTCATGTGACTCCGAGGTCTGGGACTTTAAGAAAATCAGCTCATATTCTGAAACTCATAATGAAATCTTGAGAGTTGGCCACACTGATGTTTCAGCCTCAAAGGTGGAAGTAAAAACTATGAGCATGGGAAAACAGCAATTATAAAAGAGGCATAAAATCCTTTTCCAGAGAGAGCTGTACAAATACAAGTTTGATGTTGTATCTGAAACACAGTAATGTTCTATTTAGAAATTGATGAACCAGTCTTCACCAGCTGAAGATGGATCCCTTGACCAAAAACATTCACTTGCTGAATGTTTGAATATGCATTTACTTCAGAGTTTGTCATGAGCTTTTGTTGAGAATGCATCATTTTTATTCCAAATTTTAATTAAAACCCAATTAAGCGCTTGAGGAAAGCTTCCCCTTAAGTGTGTGAGGTGTAGTCAGAACAGTATTTACTCGAGTGCATGACTTAGCACATACTATTCTATGGTTGCTGCCAAATCATTTTGCTCTGTTCTGTCTGCAGCTTCCATTACTACCTGCCTTTGCCAAAATTAACTAACTGTGTGGTGTGAGCAGATGCTGAAAACATGAGCCATAGGATCAGGGTCATGCAAAAGACAGGAATGAATGTTCCCAGAAACCGAATGGTCAAGTTTCTTTACAAATAAAACACTAATATATTTCCATTGAACTGAAGCACAAGAATTAAATCTGACCATAAGTTGTATCTGTCTCTGGTTTTTCTGCCAAAGTTTTTGTTAAGTGGTATTCATGCCCTGCTACTGAAGAGAAAAAGAGAGAGAGAGTATGCTGTGGCCAGACCTCAGGATGAATTATGTGGTCCCCAAAAGAGTGTGGGTATGTTTGAGGAGCCGGGAGAGAGTAAACTAGTAACACACCAGAGAAGAGAGATGATCATTTTTAGGATACTGACCTGGGGCATAGGAACCCTGCGTTCAATTTCCTACTCTGCTGACGACTTCCTCTGTGACCTTGGGTGAGTCCCTCAGGATGTGTCTACACTGGAGGCTTTGTTAAGTTGACTTAACAAGGTTGAATTTAAGTTGACCTCGTTAAGTCGACTTAGAGTATCCACACTGAAAAAGCCTGTCGACTGCCTGCATCCACACTGGCAGGTGCTAAGTCGACACTTCCTGGTGGCCAGGAACTCTGGAAGGGGCCTGAAAGCTGATTAAGTTGACTTAAGGGCTATTCCCCATCTACACTGGCTTAAGTCAACTTAATAAAGTTGATTTAAACATTAAGAGGTGGTGTTAAGCTTCCTTAAGTCGACCTAAGGCCCCAGTGTAGACTACCCTTAGACTCTCTATGCCTTAATTCCCTATTTGCTCAGGTACTACAGTAGGTGTCATAAAATGCCTCCAATAAATACTTGTTTTGCTTAGCATGCCCTTAAAGTATGGCTCAACTTAGTACCTATAAAAAGAGATCATTAGATGCCATCTTTGTTGTGTCTTGATGGTTTCCTTGTCAAATTTACTCAGTTTATTGGTAAAAAGACATTTTTATTTTACCCATGGAAGCAGTCTGGGATCTGAAAAATAAGCTTGTATTTTTGGCTTGTACCATCAGTGGAAGCAAATGTTCTGTGGGCCATGTTTTCTTGCTAGATAAATCATGTGATGTAACACATACAAAGGAGGGCAGAATCTGTCCCTTCATTTGGCCTTTAGATGCCTCAGCCATGATCAACTTCTCTCTTAGCTGAGTGGATTCTTCTGAGTTCACAGAGACAAAGGGGCAGTAAAACCATATGTATGTCATTCAAATCAGCAGAAATTACTCTGACTGCATAAAGAGAGGCAATCCCACTTTACATGTTCACTTTTCTGGCCATATCTGCACTCAAAGACCAGCTTGCATTTGCAGTCAAGAACTCAGATATTCCCAAGTAGTCCAATATGAAGAGTGATCAGTGGAAACCCCATCTAAGAACCAAATGTGCACAATGAAAGCAGGAAAAGCAAAATCCCTCTCTGCCTTTATATTTCTGGCCTTATTTTGCTGGTGCACTTTTTTGAGCTCCCATAAATTCTATCAAAATCTGTCGTCTTCTGTGAATTTTGGGGCACATTAAACAGCTCATATTTCCTATCTTATATTTGCAAATTAGTTTGATATGTGCTTTGATGTCAGTGTTACAGTGATCATTTACATCACATAATTAATATGAAAAATCCATTTAAACTGCACACTCGAGTATTTGATACAGATCTACAATTTGGTCAGCACATCATTATTTCTTCATTAGAAGAGAGCAGCTGGGTAACATACTAGGCAGAACTGCTGTCCTTTGGCTTGCAGGACCTTGGATCTAATCCCATATTTTAGTCATAACGAAATTAATTTGCTGGTGTCAGCTCAGTTCATATTGCAAAACTACTGCACAGAAATCAGCAGTGCTGGCAGTTTCTTTACTCAGGAGAGGCCTGGAGCTTAGCTAGTCTAGAAACTGAAACCTTTCACCTCTAGACGTTATGGCTCCTCCAGGTCATTCATAAAGAGACTTAGTCAGGCAATGTGAGGAAACTCAAAGCAGTGGCAGCCTGCCTAACACACTGGCTATGGATAAAGAGCATAATTTCCAAACTGCTGTTTTAACCTTCAAGATAGCAAATATTCTTTAGTGCTTCATCTCAATTAAAGTCCTGTAGTCAGCAGAATATAATTCTTCTTTTTTACTTGTACGCCAATGAAACTGTTTTACATTTCTTTTAAGGTGATAAAAGATGTTTGCAGCAACTGTGCTGGAGCTGTAGATTCAGATGGGCCAGCATCAAATTCTCCAGTACACAAGACAGAACTGGAAAAGGTAAAGTTAAATTATTAATGCAAAGAGAGGTTGCGATGAGGTATTCTGAAAATAGCAACTCTAAAATTTGTGTTGCATTGAGATTTACCCTTAAAGCAAGACTGATTAATGACTAAATTCAATTTCTAATGATTGAATTAAACCTGTATATTTGGCACAGTGTAACTTTTTAAGTACATAAAATACTTGTTAATTTTTGCGGAGGAAACATTTCAAAATGCCTCGTTTTTAGAAATGTCTCCCTGTCTTCCTCTCATTTCTTTGGGTTCCTCTCCTAGATAAATGGCAAAGCAAACACAGGTTCTAAATTTCACTAAAACAAACAAGGAGTCCTGTGGCACATTTAAAGACTAACAAATTTATTGCATGAGCTTTTGTGGGAGAAAATCACACTTTGTCAGATGCTTTGAAGATGGCAATAAGATCTCAGGCAGAGACCATTTTTAATGAAAAGAGCAGATAGAATCATTCCTCATGTTTAAGCAATCCTCAATTAGTTTGGTCAAAATTAGCCAACTTCAGCACCTCTCATCCACCAGTAGGTCTTTGTTTTAGATGTTTCCACGCAGGCAGACTGAGTAGCAAGGGACATGGTGGATCAGCTTTGATGTAGAGATGGACCTCAGGGGCAGCAGGAAACAAGTGAGATGTGGATCCTACCCAAGGAATGGATGGCTGGGGTATGATGGGCTGGACTGGGTTATGGAGGCCTTACAAAGGAGTCAGTTCCTTCTGTACTGAGGCTCGGGTTCCCCTGGCATACTAAGGTGGCCATGTTGAGAGTTTGTGAAGTCCAAGCATTGGCTCCTCTGGCGTGGCTTCCTTGGCTCTCTGACTGACTAAAGGTGTGTCTACATTGGAGTTAGATGCCCATGGCAGGCCCATGCCATCTGACTCGAGCTTGCAGGACTCTTTACATGCAGTGTAGACATCCCTTTGCTCTTGGGCTGCAGCCTGAGCTCTGAGGCTCACCTACCTTGCAGGGGTCCTAGAGCTTTGACTGTCAGCTGAGCCTCAATGTCTACACCACAGTTGAGCAGTCCCTTAACTGAATCCCCACAAGCCTTCATCAGTGCATGTGAGATGGCTCAGATGTGAGTTTTTACTTGCGGTGTAGAGGTACCCTGAGGCAGTGGAGTAACAAGGAACCGGATGCCTCTTATGTGAGGCATCAGTGGACAAAGTGCTCACTGTTGCAGCACTGCTTTAGGCCCTTAGCCTGCACTGACTTCTGTGCAGGAGGACCTCATTGCAAGATGCCAGTTCTGTTTACTGTGCCTAAAAGCCCCATTGACTAGGAACTCAGAAGTCAAAGGTCACACACAGGTAGTCTAAATTTACAACATTGTAATGTCATTGACACCAATGGCATTGCTCAGCATTTATAACAGTATGACTAAGATCAGGATTTGGCTTATGATAATTAAGGTATATATCTAAGGTATATACCTAAGGTATATAGGTATATATGTAACAGGCAAAGGAAATTTATACCTGTGATTGAATATAGTATGTATGTATATTTTTATTATATTTATGGATTCTAAAAAGTTGCTGTGTTTTAATTTGGTAAACAGCAAATCAGTTGTAAATTTATACCTAAAGCATTCATTAAAGATATAATTTTGAAGATTTCTTTTATCTAACATGAGTACCTCTTACTTGATCTTCTTGTTAAGCACATTAATGTACAGCAACGTTTTATATTTTAGAAATGTAATAGAAATATATTATGAGTAACATAGAAGTTCATTGTTTGATCAGGTTGCATGATTGATTTGTTACTCTTAAAAGGATAGGATATGTTTTGCTATATAGTTCTAATGTGTGTTTTGTTTTGTGTTAATGCTTGTCTGCTGACATAAGAAATCTCTGTAATGTAAATGAACTCTTGGCTGTCTTTTATCCATTCTGGAGTGGGATGCTTGTGATGTGTTTAATTTAATAATAAGCATAACTTTAATTTGACTCATGACATATCATTTGGCCGGTGTGACCACATGAAAAATGATCTAATCTATTTTGTACATGCAGAAACTGTCCTCTGAGAGGCCAAGCTCGGATGGGGAGGGTGCTGTAGAAAATGGAATCGCTGCTGTGTGCAACGGAAAAGAACAAGGTGAATCCCAAGTGCAGAATGTGTTTGAAATGTTCAGTATAAACAATAGAATAAAAAAATATATTTTATAATGTTGGGGAATTGGTAATAATGCTTTGTAATTAATGTAATTAGTCTTACAATGATCCTGGAAGCTGCACTGTGTCAAGCTTGAATTACTTAAATCTTTACATTAGTGGATGTTAGAATATATCCATTCTTATTATCAGAGTTATACCAGTGTAACACTGGTGTAAGTATGACAGGGCCAAAGCAGGTATGTAAGTTTTGAAATGACTTTTTTCTGTGTTCATAAAGTACGCTGTCTTCTATGGGAGAGTTCAGCTAACCACTAACTTGTATGTAAGCTTTTCCCTTATAATTTTAAACAGGAAAAGTATCATAGAATTTCATAAGGGAAGACAAAGAGTCATGTATGCTAAATGACTTAAACTGATGTACTCCACTTTGGAATTAGAAAGCTTGTTCCCAGGCCTTAGATTCCAAACAGAGGGATATTCCAAATTCAGTGGGATTTTCTTTTGAGTAAGATCTGCAAAATCAATCTCTGGATTATCTTTTTGTTTCCTGAAAGAAAAGACTCCTGTTAATGATTTATACCAACCTAGTTAAACTAGTTAGTTTGATGCATACCAACACTTACTTTTGTTCATATGAGCACATTTGCCTTAATCAGTGTTTTCCTGCAGCTGTGAAAATGCTGATGTAAACTGTGCTGGAGTACAGTTGCGTCATTACTGGCTTTTGGGCACTTCCTGACACAAGTGGACTCTTGTTTCCTTTGGGGTATTTTAATTTGTAACCTTTGCCCTCCTTTTCCTATAGAGATGCTGAACAAATTTCCCAGTTGTATAGATCTCTACACCCCAATTAACAAAATGGAGCAAAATAGCTTCTTGATCCAAAATGTATGACTCATTGCCAACTGTAGAAGCTCTCATAAAACTACAGAAGGCATGAAAATGGAGTTGCATTAGCCTCTCAAGCCTGTTGCATGTGTCTGTAGTGTGGAAGCTCAAAATGAATGTGTAGTCCAAGATTTTCACAACAGATTTGTGATTTAGTGCCAAACATGAGGCATCTTAAAGGAGCTTGATTTTCAAAAGAGTGCTGAGTGCATGGCTTGTGAAAATCATGACCCCTCCCACTGTCTGATACTGGGTAATCAAAAGCACTAGTTATGTGCAAGTCTTGGCCTTCAACTCTATCACGGAAGAGTCAGACTTTTGCAATAGTGACGAGAATAATACAAAAACAATGACATTTAGGTCATTAAATTGGCATAGTTCAATAATTTCAAGAAGTTCTGAATGAGTTGCAGGATTCTCTTTTAAATCAGTTGTAATAGTGGGAGCAAAAACTCAGCTGGCTACATTAAAGGAAGCTGGTTTTGTTTTGCATTGTCTTTCTTCTGTCTCCACAAAGCCACTGCCACCTTGCTTCTACTCCCTTTTCTCCACCAGCATCTTGTTCTGCTGCTGGAAGGAGATGAGAAGAAATGGGTTACATGCAAATCTGTCTTAAGATCTGGTGATGTATCTCTTTCACAAACTGGAGAAGAAAAAAGGTGATGTGAAAGCTGGTTTCTTCTGCCTTTCTTCTCCACGGCAGAATAAACCATCATATAGAATTGAGATAGCATTAGTGTTCTTGTGGGCTACTTTCACTGCATTTTCCCAGAGCTGAGGATCCTTCCCGTTCTTCTTCCATGCTGCTGAGCTCGATTGCCCTCTTTTTGAGTTTTGGAGGGTTATGTGCATTTATTCCCAACACCTAGTACTCTTCTTCCCTCCCTCCCCTGTTCCACAGCTGCAGATAGTCTTAAACTGCTGCTGTGGGAAATTCAGCCTGTCTACAGTCAAGTGCTGCCTCCTGCTGTTGCTTTCTGCTTATAAAGAGCAAATGGAATGCTGTCCTTCCCGAGACCTTTGGGAATTCATTGCATGTAGGGAGAGCACAATATTAGATGAGATCAGCCCTGCAGATCCATGGGCAGGGTTTTAGTGTTTTGTTCCCAAACAGAAATCATA
The DNA here is from genome assembly GCA_007922195.1 of Podocnemis expansa. Classification (NCBI taxonomy): domain Eukaryota; kingdom Metazoa; phylum Chordata; order Testudines; family Podocnemididae; genus Podocnemis; species Podocnemis expansa. Next base: position 37,752,542 of record ML681996.1, on the reverse strand, counting down.
ATTCTCCTGATGTTTTCATATAACCCACCATTCACCTGTGAAAACAAGATGAACCCCCTGACCTCCCTGCATGACTGCATATAGATTGGTGGCCAATTCTCACTGAAAGAGAAGGTCTTGGCAACAGATGGAATTTTTAATGATTTCCAATGTTTAGAAATAACTAAAGCTTAAAATGAAGATGCCAGATTGTGGTTTGAGAATTTCTAAATTATTTCTCTCTTACGTACATAGTTTTCCCTGCATTGCCAAATCAGATGATCTGTCTCAGATAGTTTTCTGACATAGTTGGTGTTTAAGTCAATATTTCAGTTAATATTTTTCAAATGATCCTTTCTTTGTTTTGTCAGAATGCTCAGTTCACACCCAGTGAGCATCAAGTGTTGCTTTTAAGTGCATATGTGTAGAGAGAGTGGGAGGGGAGATGATTCTAACAAACTGAAATTCAGCATAGGTTTGTTAAAACCAGCAAGTAAAATTTCATGTCTGATCAAAGCCCCAAATCAATTAAGGTTCAGCTCAAAATGGGCCTACAGTTACAAAACTTATAGAGAAGTGGGGCTGAGTTTTATGTTGTTGATGAAACCCAAACTAAATGATTGAGTTCTGTGGTGGTCTGGTTCTGCAAAGAAAGTTTTGTGCAGTTTCTGTTGCTTTCATTGGTCATGGTTGTCTACTCTTTATTTTTTTAAAGTCACCTAGGCACTTCTGAAAATCATATCACCAGTACTGGTCCTGTTGACTTCAATGGAACCAAGTTCAGCACCAATCTGTATGGTCATATCAATCAGACTGATGCATTATTTAAAGTTCCCTGATGTAATGATTAGATCGTCAACTATTTTTTTCTAGACTGTCATTTCCCTAAAAATAAGCACCAGTTCCTAATCACTGGGAGCTTTACGTGGTCTTGATTACTTCACTATAAAGGAAAGTCTTTTTTGGGTGTTTGCTCATGTCCTTTCCGTGTCAGGTGTATGGGCACCACATGCAGTGATACTGGAGATCTTTTCCTTGGGGTATCCATAGGACCAGTTCCATTGCCCTCTGCAGGGCATGCATATGCACCTGTATAAGGTGTGCTGCCAGCCTCCCCTTGCAGTTCCTTCTGTAAGGTTGTAAGGAGGCAAAAGCCACACCTCCTAATGCTCTGACAACTTGTTTGACAAGAGCACGCCCTTTGTCAGCTAATGAAAGGTTACTAACCACTTTTTATCTTATAATATATTCATTTCCTAAAGACCCGTTCCAGTCTGCGAAGTTATCCTGACCTGGTTCCAGTAGCAGGAATGTTTTTGCCAGGCATACACTTGGTAGAAGAATGACCTGATTCAGTGCCATGGTATTGTGATGGAAATGCAGTTAAAGAGCAGTCACAGGAGGTCGTCCAACTTGATTTTCGTTCTGCTGTAGACAGGCTGAATGTACTGCATGGAATTACCCTGCTCACAGTTCTAAATTAGAAGATGGTGATAGTGGATAGAAGCAGTTACACTAATGATTTACATGATGAGTTTTTTTTATTTGTCTTTAACCTTTCTGTGTGCCATGTTTTTGCTATTGTGCCATCCGTGTGCAATGGGCATTGGCATTAATGGGGCCTGCAGTTGTGTCTTGTCAGAAGGCAGCTACTTTGTCCTTACTAAATGCTCATGTTAAGTATTAAATTGGTTTTGTGTGTGTTTGCATATTTGCAGTTGTTTTCCTTTCTGTTTTGATCCATGAGCTTTATTGTCATTGGTTTCATTCAAACATACTAAGATGCACATATATGTTTTTTTGACAGTCAAGAGGAAAAAGAGTTCCAAGTCGGAGACCAAGGGTACGGTAACTAAAGTAACAGGGAAAAAAATAACAAAGATCATCAGTTTAGGAAAGAAAAAGCCATCAACTGATGAACAGACCTCATCAGCTGAGGAAGATGTTCCAACATGTGGTAAGTGATTTGACTTTCTTAAGATTTTCAAGCTTATGCTGCAACTGAAGTGTGATACAGCAAAAATGAGAGTCCTGTGGCACCTTAAAAGACTACAGGATTTCTTTGGGCATGAGCTTTTGTGCGTTCCAACCCATTTCGTCAGGCGCAGCTAAAATGTGATAGAATCTTAGCCTAGCAGTTTCATATACAGTTGCGCCAACTACAGTGGTTTTCAAATTACTAGGATGTATTGTGCAAAACTTCATAAAATAACTAATTTCTTGTAGTCTAGTTCCACACTCAATCCTGATTCTCCACCTTCCCTGTGGTAACCATAGTACTTGATAACATCAGGACAGCATTTAAATGTTTAAGGAGAGGATATGAAAACGTGATAGGTGGCGTTACTTGTTTAACTTTTATCCATCCCCATTTTGTATTCGTGCTGTGTATTCTCTCTCCCTGTCTGTACATTTTTGTATATCAGTGCTGCCTTTTCCCTCATTCCCAACAGCTCCTTTTCTTTCCAGGCCACTTTACAGTTAAGTTTTGTTTGCCCATTTTAGGGACAATTCCATACGTGAACACATTCAGTTTAAACACCCCCCCCCCCAAAATCCATGAAGCAGATATACAGGATTCAAGGGTGCCGAAGGGATTATTTTTCCCATTTAGATAATCAGAAAAGACTCTAAAAGACATCATTCCTTAGGCAGCAATTGGAAAAATGCATTGTTGCTTAAAATTTGACAGCTGCTTCACCATTGTAATAAAAGCAGCTCTATGGACCATCTTGGAGCACTTGAGGGATCACAGGAGGTCTGCAGACCACAGCTTGAGAATCACTTAAATATTATCCTGATGCTTTCAAGTACTATTGCATGTGCACGCTGTATAGTTGGGGGCTTTTTCCACTGAGCAGGCTTTACCTCCAGGTCAAAACAGAAAAGGAAAAAGACAAATGAGGTTGTGGTGAGGCAAACACAGCACGAAGAGAGAAGGTAACACCCCTGTACTCTCACAATTACAAGAAGAAGTCATTAAAGTTGCATTGATAGGCAGGTCTTATAGCTCTCTCTCCTCCTCCTTCCCCCTCACTCTCCATTTAAGACCATGAATAGGACTTGAATTCTTTGCTGACTTTTGAAACTTACAAATAGAGCCATTTGAGACGGAAAAAAAGGTGAACCCTCTTTTAATTCAGGGAGTGTTGGACTGGGACAGCTTCTGGGAAGGGCACAATGGAGAAAAGAGAGATTTTGCTTAAATAATAGGTCAGGCACCATGTATGCGAGAAGTCTTTTTCATCCCTAATGTACCATTTTGCACCGGCCACACAATCAGTGGGTGGGGTTGGGGGAGAGTGTGGAGGGATAATACTGAGAAACCTAAGTAACCAGCATCAAGAGGCTCTTTCTTTCCTTCTAGAGATTTCAACTGGCTGGCAATTTTTATTTATTTATTTATTTATTTATTTATTTTTGGTGAGTGGGAGGGGGAAGTTTGGCATCTTCCATGGATTGCACAGTTCAGATATGCTGATATATCCGGCTGGATCAAGCCCTGAAGTTGTTACCATGATGTTGGAATGGAAACACAGAAAAATGAAACTATGTGACACATAATTGTAATGAAAACCAAAGAGATAGCTATCCAGAATGAATCAGAACTTTCCTCCTTGTGGCTGAAAATGAAAATCAGCCATGAGGTAGAAGATTAGTCATTTCGTATAAATTCTGCCCTAAAGAAGAAGTCATTCAATCCTTTCCTCTTTTTAATAGACTATTTGGAAGGGGAACTAAACTGTCTATATAATTCATGCACCATATGTGATGGGGAGCCAAGTTCAAAGATCCTATTTTCTTCCAATTTAAACTAGAAAGCAGTTGTTTTAACTAAACCTAAGGTAAAGGTCTTTTGGGGGGTGGTGGTTTTGTTTTGTTTTTAAGTAACTTATTTTAATTTCAGTCAAATCAGTGGAGGTGTTTTGATTTTGCTTTGAAATTCCTCTGCAGTGTTGTCAGCCTAAAGAACAAAAGATGTGTGTTGTACAAAAAATTAAATATGAGCAACAAATAAAACTGACGACTCTGATTTAGCTGGTCTCAGTAGAACAAATTGCTGAATGAATCCAGTTTACTGTGTCTTTATGAATTTTTTTCAGACATTATAGACACAAACTGATCATCTCACAATAGCACAGGATTTTCTCCCAGTGCCCCACAGCCCAAGGATGTGTCATTTTTCAATCCCTTTTACACTTAGTTTCCTGAAACTCCATCATGATATTTAACTTATCTTCTATCTACATGACAGATTTTCACAACATTTGTAACCAGTTAATGGCATGGTTGATTCTTTAATCATGTTGTGAGTACACAAGAAACAACACATGGTAACCAAGACAGCTAGAATGGTGTCTTGCCTTCCTCAGCAGCTTAGGTTGCATGTGGTTCTTTTTCTGCAGGCAGGTCATAACATCTGTAATTTGCTATGCAGCTGGGACCTCCTAGTCATGTCTGTGTAACTACTTTTGCTGATCGTATTTCCTCCCAGCTCTCTAAGCAGTGGGATGTCTTTTGAGTGATTAGTTCTTTGTGCTGCAATGCTGTTTTTTGTGCATGCCCATTTCTTTCCTTATTCCTTGTTGGGTATGCCCACACATCTCTTTTATTTCAAAATAACATTGATTATTTCAAAATAAGAAAGATTAGGTCCACATGACATTTTCTTATTTCAAAATGATGGGCTCCGTCATTTTGAAATAAAAACCATCATTTTGAAACAGCTTAAACCCCATTCATTTCGAAACAGCTGTTATTTCGAAATGGTTATATCAAAATTATGCTGTTTGGACATGTTGTTTCAAAACAACACCATTGTTTCAAAACAGCTGTTTCGAAACAACATGTCCAAACGGCGTCATTTTGATATAACCATTTTGAAATAACAGCCATTTCAATAGCAGGCTTTCCCTTATTTTGAAATAAGGGTTTTATTTCAAAATAAGTCATTTTGAAATGACTTATTTTGAAATAAAACTTTGTGTGTAGACAGACGTAGCGGTTGAGTCATCATGGGTTAACTGTCACTAGCTATGTCTACACTACAAAAGTTAGTTTGAATTAACAAATTCGAACTAAGAAGTTCAAAGTTAATTTGAACTAAACCTGACTTTAGTAAGTCAAATTAACAAAGTGCACTAATTCGACTTAAACATTGTCGAATTTGGACACTCTGTTACTTTGAACTAACTGCCCTAATTCAAATTTATTTAGTTGGAATACAAGCTTAATCCTGGTTTACACTGCCCTTAGTTCAAACTAAGAGTTGATCTAAGCACTTAATTCAAACTAAATGTAAGTGTTACTAATTCAGACTAAGCTTTCATTAGTTCAGATTAAGGAATTCCTTAATTCAACCTAGTGAAAGTCTGTGGTGGATGGGGACTAAGTTAGTTTGATTTAAGGGTCCTTAATTTGAACTAACTTGCCAGTGTAGATGCACCCAGTGTTTTCCCAGAAAGCATGGTGAAAACACAGTTCACAGTGTGATGGAGCTGGACGCACCAAAACAACTGCGTAATGTGGTTCAGTTGTAAAAAAGCTGTGTGGATACAAAGCAGCTATGTGTGTAGCTATCTCACATGAGCAGGTTATGTTTCAACTGCAGTGTAGGATATCCTGAAACCCTTCAAATTTGTGTTTGTAAATACCATCCTACTACAGGATTCACAGTCAGGACTCCCCTTGATTTCAACACCAACCTCCATTTTTACTAAAATCTTGGGGAAGCCTGTTGACAGATGTGCTCTTTGACCAGGGGCCTGCAACCTGCGGCTCTGGAGCCACACGCAGATCTTTGGCTGCCCTCTTGTGGCTCCCACCCTCCACCTGGGAAACCTCTGGGTGGCCCCTACCCGGCTCTGAGCTCCGGCCCCCCTCCCCTGCCACCAGAGGACCCTGTAGGTGGCCCATGCCACCCCCACCACTGGAGGGACCCTGTGGGAGTTCGCTCCTACTTCTGGGCTCTCCCCTGCCAGGGGACTGTGCATCTGGTCTGCTGGCCAAGCTCCTCTCACCTCCTCCCCACCAGGAGGCTACCCTCATTGCTGCTCTCAAAACCGATGGCTATTGACCGACTTTTTAAAAATGGCTCTTCTTATCTTTCGGGTTGCTGACCCCATGCTAAACCATTACTGCCTCAGCACTGTCATTTGCATATGTTCCAAATATGACCAGGATAAAATCTTCAATGGCCACATTTTCTGGGTTATTCATACAATGTGAGTTTCAGTACAAAAATAAAAAGGACCATTTCTTTGTCGTCTTAAAATCATCTGGATTTTCAATCTGCATTTATAAGATTAAGTTTTATACATACTGGCATTACATTGAAAAAAGTTTCTTTAAAAAAGAGGAAGAGTGAGGGGGATAAAGTGTCTCATTTTTTGTTTTATTGCAGGATATCTCAATGTGCTCTCAAATAACCGGTGGCGGGAACGCTGGTGCAGAGTGAAAGATAATAAGCTCATTTTCCATAAGGATAGAACAGATCTGAAGACCCACATTGTTTCTATTCCTTTACGTGGCTGTGAAGTCATTCCAGGCTTGGATTCCAAACATCCCTTGACTTTCCGTCTTCTCCGAAATGGGCAGGAGGTTGCAGTTTTAGAGGTGCGCTGTTTGTTGACGAGCATGCTTTGCAAAGATGTATGTAGGCTAATTACGTGACCTCTCGTTCATACACTCTGCATTTCAGAATGCTTTCCACATTTAAAGAACAGAATTACAAAGCTCGGCAAAAAATATTGCAGGAGACAAATTAAGAGTTAAAGGCAAGAGAGACTTCCTTGAATGAAAGTTCATGTAAGGTGAAAGTCCTAATACTGTTGATTTTTAATGAAGAAAAATCTTCCCTGTTAAGATGTCCCCTGCTCTCTCTCTTTCTGTTCTAACCTTTTCTCTGCCCTTTATAAGTGTCTCTGCTCCTCCTTTTCTATCAGATAGGTAACTCAGAATACAGATCAGTGAGGGCTAATTAAATAACATGGCTGCGGCTCATTGCACTGAAGATTGGAACTTCGGATCTGTATTTCTCCTGGGCACATTAATCAACTTTAAGATTTCTTATTCTGAAGTCATCATCAAGTGCTGGATCTACAGTAGACAAATTTTGTTCCTATAGTCTAGGCAGAGCCTCCTACCATGTAACTGGTGAAAAACTCCAAGTGGCACACCATTATATCATTTAAATTAGACTTATTTCAAGCAAGGCTAAGCATTGAGCACTCTTCCATGATGCTTATTTCCAATGCTGAAGTGTGGATGTAAAATGCTAGCATAATGTTCCCAATATTGCAAATAGCCTTTGTGTTGCTGGCCCATAGTAGCGTCCTCTTTATCCTGCTTTGTGCATTCTGCTGCACGAGAGTCAGGTTTGCCAGAAGAAAATTATCTGGGCCAGTAATGTTGTCTGCACTATAAAGCTTATATGTGTGCACTATTTTATAAGCATCAATTTCTTCCAGACCTCTATCTTGCAATGACCTAAGCGGGCTTTCATGGAAATATACATATATGCTCCAGCTGGTCAGAGGCAGATGGACAGGTATTGCTCACCTATGGGACAAGCAGATATTTAAGCACCTTGCCGAGAAAGGAATTATTTAGTCTGGCAAGCAGTGCTAGCAAAAGAACAAGATCCTTAATAAGACCAGTGAGGCCAGGAGAAAAACTGGTCCATTTTTCTAAGGCGCTGGACAGAGTTCCTGCCACTCATCCTTCTTCACAGCCTAATGCAGTGCTGCAAGCATGGAAAGAGCCATCCTTTAGAGCATGGAGAAGGGGGGTGACACTTTTGGGTGCCACAGGCTTTGTGGCAGGACTGACAGGGAGGCAGGCAGCTGCCGCCAGGATTCCAGCTTCATGCTGGGACTGAGTGAGAAGTGAGTCGCCGCAGCCTTCCTCTTGGCTGGGAGCAAGCACCGGACTGGAGGTGAAGGCAGCAGCCCACCTCCCAGTTGTGCACCAAGACCCAGTGGGAGAGAGGTTGCCACTGCCAAGGTCCTGGTTTCATGCTGGGACCAGCTGGTGGGTGAGCAGCTGCAGCCCACCTCCCAAGCTATCCACTGTGACAGGCTGGGAAGTAGGCGGCTGCCACCAGTGTCCCAACTTTGCCCTGGGCCTTGCACCTCACTAGGGATGGCCCTGAGTACAGAAGCTTCCTGCCTTGCAGATGGACAGGATGATGAATGGGAGGATGCCAGCTGTGTGACCCATGCAGACCTCAAGAGTAAGGAAATCAGCTGGCGTTACCTAAGAACTTTCCAAGATCTCAGGGAGATTAAAAAGCAAGAAGACAAAATTGAGCTACATTAAAAACAAAATTAGTTGATGAATCAAAGGACATGCAGAGAAGAAGTTCTTTAATAGCCTATAACAGTGGTTCCCAACATTTTCTCTGCTGTGGCACACATTGCTACTTTTTATTACTTTGAGGCACACCACCATATAGTTTGCAAATGAACTCATAAATTTTCCTGAGACGGTGAGCCAATCCACAGCTCTTTGTAACCTTGAGGTGGGCTAGAGTTTACCTCTAGTGCCTTTCTCCAGTGCGCAGCAGGAATAAACTCAAACTCCTACAGTGAAGCACCTGGAGACCAAGATTCAGTCCTGAAGGGACTCACAGTGAAGACTGTTCAGAATTAATAAAACAAAAGCAATGAACTGTATTACACATTAACGTTATAACCTTATGATGAAAGAAAACAAAATGATTAATATACAGATCTATAACGTAGTGGCTATTTTAACAATATCCACATGAGTCTATTATGGTCTCAAATCACCAAGTCCAAAGGCTTGTTTTCTAGAAGCAGCTCCCTCCTCTTTGGCAGCAGAAATCCTCACTATGAGTCCTTGAAGACTTTCCTTCCTCTGCTGGGAACAGTGCTGTCCACTCAGCTTACTCAGTCAACACTCATTTACATACACACATATATAAAAACCCTGTTACAAAAGAAAAATACATCTCTGACAATAACAACATATAATTGCCTTTTCCCCTTATTACATTCAAGAACTTTAGTTAAGCCCATAACCCAAAGTACAAAGTTAAAAGAAACCACCCTTCTTTCCCAATGGTTTCTTCTCTGTGACCACTGCCTCCAGACTTCCCTGCTGGAAGGTTAACAAGGCTACTGACCTGAAGTAAAATGCCTCAAGAGTTGGGAAAAGAGCCTGCTGTCTGCTCCTGGCTCAGCTTTTCCCCTTGCACAGAGCACAAGTGCTCTCCTCTATGCAACTGCCCTGGGCTGGCTGCTTGATCTCAGACATCTGATCACTGAACTGGCAGGAAACCTTCTAGAGCATGCTCAAAGCTGCACAGTACATGCTGGAAACTTCTGGGTCTAGGCAGCTAAAGCTGCCCAGCAATAGTGACCCAGCAAGAGCAACCCAGACCCCAGCAAATCTCTTAAAGAGACACCCCTCATTTAAGCCCATGAGTTGCACTTTGAGTAGTTTAAAAAAAAAAAAAAACAATTCTGGCACATCTGCTCAGGCCTGCACACTGGTTGGGAAGCACTGGCCTATACGCCAGTGCTAGGAGGTTGAGTAATAACCAAGAATTGGAATTCTTCATTTGTGACCATAGATTTGATTAAATTAATATTACTGAAAGTTGGTGGGATGATTCTTGTGGCTGGAATGTTAAATGGATGGTCATAACCTGTCAAGGAAGGTAAAGTGGACAATGGGGGAGTGGAAGCAGCGCTCTAGGCCAATAAGTGCATTATCTGTTTCCAAGTCACTTATAACTCAGAGAAAACTGATTTGAATTCTTACAGATCAGTGTTTTGATTGCTAAAAACCCCAGGTGGGGAATTAATTGGTGTCTGCCACAGACCACCAGATCATACAAGGGAACAGCATGCTCATCTCCTTATGCATCTATTTGTAATACATAGGGGAAAAACCATATGATCATCTGAGTCTTTAATTAGAGTGATATATTCTGGGGTGTCTCATGCTGTCTGTACAGAAACATTCTTGGAACTGCAGAATATTATAGATTACAATTTCCTAAATCAGAAGGTATTGCATCCAATCTGGGGAATTTTATATAAAATTTTAGCTTGACAGAAAAAGAGGAAGTGATCAAGGAGCTAAAAATTCATGGTAACTTAAGTACAGGTGACAAAGACTTGATTACATTTGTAATGTGTAAAGTTTTACAGAATAAACTAGACTAGTGATGGACTTGCATCAAGAAGACCAATTTCACAAAGCTAACAATTATGAGGCGGATTGGCTTGGAAGAAGAAATTAATCAGGAAAATGTGAATGGTAACTGTGACTTGTCTAAGAACATTTTACAAGAGCCGCAAGAAGGAGGTCATATGGATTAGAGGAGAAATGAAGGCAACTATAAAAATAATAGAAAAATAACAAGGAGGGAAAGGGAGGTTTATAGTAATTAATATAAATCAAAAGCTAAAAACTAGGTAATTGATAAAGGAAACAAGGGAAAACAGGGAGAAATTGATGGCCAGCAGAACTAGGGACAATAAGGAGAAGTTCTTGTAAGTATATTAGGAACAAAAAGAGTCTGGCAATGGTACTGGTCCATTACTAGAGAGAAAAGGTAGACTTATTAATAATAATGTAGAAAAGGCAAAAGAGTCCCATAAATATCTCTATTCTGCACTTAGAAAGAGACAGATGATGTAAAATATATGATAACACTTTTTCCATTCCTTTAGTCCTCTCAGGAGAATGTTAAATAGCAGCAACTAAAATCAGCAGGTTCAGATAACTTGCATCCAAGAGTTTTAAAAGGTTTGGTTGAGGAGTTCACTAGACCATTGATGTTCATTTTCAGTAAATCTTGGAGCACTTGGGAAGTTCCAGAAAACTGGACGAAAACTAATGTTGTGCCACGGTAAACATGGTCACCTGCAATGTTCCCTCAAATTTTTTGTAGGCTGTATGCACAAAAAATTTCTTTGTGTGCGCTGATATTAGCACTGTTGAATTTGTTCGTGCATGCTCTATTTTGTTGTGTGTGTGGGTTTCACAACCTCTATGTGCACAGCTTAGAACAGTGGCCACCTGGGTAATTATAGATCTATCTGTATGACATCAATCCCAAGTAAGATAATAGAGTGATTTATAGGGGGCTCTATTAATGAAGAGTTGCAAGGGTAATTAACAATTAATGCCAATCAACATGGATTTGTGGAAAATAGATCCCATCAAACTAACATGACATCAATTTTTATTAAAATTAAAATTTTGATTGATTGATTGATTGATTAAAGGTAATAGTGTTGATATAGTATACTCAGACTTCTGTAAGATACATGACATTTTGATTAAAAAAACTAGAAACATATAAAATTATTATAGCATACATTAAAATAAACTGATAGGTCTCAAAATGTAAACAGAATCATCACTGAACGAATGTTTCTTTAGTGGGGTTGTGCACAGACAGGTTCTGGCCCTTATACTTTTTAACATTTTTATTAAATGACCTGGAAGGAAACATAAAATCAAAATCATCCTGATAAAATCAACCAATTAAAAAAAAACAGAGGAGTAATAAATAATGAAGAGGCCAGTTCACTGATACAGAGAGATCTGGATCTCTGGGTGGGCTGGGCTCAAGCGAAGAGTGCATTTTAATATGACTAACAGTAAATGTATATATCTAGGAACAAAGAATGCAGGCCGTGTTTACAGGGTGGGGGGATTCTGTCTGTGAAGCAGAACTCTCTAAAAATTGGAAACCTTAGGTACAGATAACATTTAGTGGCATTTGTTAATTAGTTCAGAAACGCTGAAAATATATTTTTGGAAAATGCCGTTTTATAAAAGACAAGAAATAATGAAATGCCTATAAAATTGTATGAACGTTTTCAAAACGGGGGGCATTCAGTTGCATTTTGCTTCCATGGTCTATGAACATTTTGTTGCTTTAAATGTGTTTGTTATGGCAGAATAATCTCAGTGGACCTTACTCTTTGTTAGCACAATTCCGCCAAGGTCTGCAATTTCACATGCAACACTGTATCAGTGTGTCACCAAAAAAAAGGCATAATTATAAAGTAATTAATATTAAAAAGCTATTGTTTCACTGATAACTGATGAGTCTTACATCATACTCATAGGCTTCGTCATCTGAAGACATGGGCAGATGGATTGGGATTTTACTGTCTGAAACCGGCTCATCCACAGATCCAGGAGCTCTGCATTATGACTATATTGATGTTGAGATGACTGCAAGCGTTATACAAGCTGCAAAACAGACCTTTTGGTGAGTGCACTGAAGTGATTTAAGGGCGTTTTCAGTAATTTCAGAATTTGCAGCCTTATGTTAGTTCTGATGTCAGGAGACCTCATCAAACTTCCATATTTTTTGCCAAGTTATTAAATTCCTGAAGGATTCAAATCTTGAGCCTCTGCACATTCTAGATATGTTTAAGATTATCTTCCTGGCATCTGGCTAACTATTGCAAGAGAAACAGATTATGTCCACTTTTATGATGTATTCAGCTTTCACACACACATTGTAGCAGGAATCTAGTAATTAGATGCTATTTTTAACCCCTTCTTCTCACCACCTTAAAGCTATCCCTTCAAATGGTCAAAAAAACTGAAGCTTCACCACAATTTAGGCACAATAGGTTTATGCTGGTTGTATTCACAATTGAAGTTTTAACATAGCTAATGTAAATTCATATAGTTGGTTTAGCCTTTGAAGAGTTACATCTTCAATACTCAACAGAAACACTGATTTTTATGAGTCATTATAACAATTCGTAACCCACTAACCCTGCTTTTTCCTATGACTGTAGAGGTGTGAATTGCTCACTTCATATTAAATGGTCTCTTTCAACCTCTGTTTACCCCATAGTCTAACAAATTTCTCCTAAACTGTGTTTGGTGGTTGTGCTCTGATTACCTTTCCTAGACCTGAAGAAGAACTTTGTGAGGCTCCAAAGCTTGTCCCTTTCACAAGCAGAAGATGGTCCCATAAAAGATAGCACCTCACCCATGTTCAGCAAAAAAAGGAGTCTTGTGGTGCTTTTAAAGACTAACAAATTTACTTATTACATGAGTTTTCATAGGAGAAAATCCCACTTTGTCAGATGCTTGAAGTTGGAAAATTTATGTAATGGAGAAAAATAAATGCAGAGACGTGTTTGTCATAGGATCAGGTCAGATTGTTTCAGCAAGTCAAAGCAGTTGTTTAGATTCAAACAGTGTGGACAGTATATTGGAGGAAGGGGGGGAGGTAGAGAAAAGGCAAACTCACTTTTTGTAATAAGAAGACCAACTGATATCCCTATTGAAGCCCAAGGCAAGGGTGTCAAGTCTGCATATGAATTCCTACTCTGCAGTTTCTCTTTGAAGCCTTGATTTGTTGTCAACTTATTTAATTTGGCAGTTAACATATCTTCTATGGAGTGAGCACGGAGATTGAAATGTTCCCCTGCTGGTTTTTTTCATGTTGTTATTTCTGACGTCAGATTTGTGCCAATTTATTCTTTTGCACAGAGACTGTCCTGTTTGTCCAATGTATAAGGCAGAGGAGCATTGCTTGCACATGATGGCATATATCACATTGGTGGATGAGTAGGTGATGGCGTAGTTGGTTTGATTAGATCCTATGATGGTGTCATTTGTGCAGATATGTAGACAGAGTTGGCAACTGAGTTGGTTTCTTGGTATGAGTTGGTTTGGTGCAGGGATATGTGCCTGCCTGATCTCACTGCATCTAATTGTTCCTTTTTTAAAAGCCAATTACAGTTGTGAAATTCATACCAATATGTGAATTAAAAATACAGTGTAGCTTTCTTTAGTGTATTTTCCATTGTAGATTTTGTCATGGAATCTATCTGCTGTCTGAACTTCGAGATAGTGTGTAGACACTCATTGTCCCCCAATACACATTCTGTCTGTCTGTCTCTCTCTCTCTCTCTCTCTCTCTCTCTCACACACACACACACACACACACACACACACACACACACACACAGTCTCTCTGAGCTTCTTGCGTTTGTGTTCAGCAATGTCAGTGTGGCTGACAAAAGAGTTGAAAAACAGATGTCAGTCTGGGATGCCCATATAATGATGTGATTCAAGAAACTTTCATCATGTGACACTGTCCCTGCCCCTTGAGGCATTGCAAACCCTTCCCAAGGCTCCCTGCATGCAGCTGTATAGTAGGATCGCTATTACCAGTGGGCTGCTTCCTCTGCTGATGCAACAGCTCGAGGTGTGAATGCACTCCAAAGACACAACGAGCAAAATGAGGACATGCCATGGTGGTTTAATTAACAGTGATGGCTGTATGTTGGTATAGCTTGTGTTGACAAAACTCTGTAGTGTAGACAAGGCCTAGGAAATACATTCATGTAGTCATTCAAAGCACTTCACAATATCAAATCAGCATTAGATGGGATGTGGTGGAATGGGATTCTGGTGAGGATGAGTGTCTGAGAAGGGGAGATGCCTTTCCCAACAGAAAACGTGGTTTTATAAAGTATAGATAGAGGATATCTTGGCAAGATGGTTTACTAGAACTTCATGGGCTTGATCCTGCAAGGTGCCGAATGTCTTCAATTCATTTTGAAAGTATTGAGGCTTAGCACTTGGTAGAACCAACCCCACCATAAGTATGCATAAGCTAACAGTACGTGAAGGGTGAAAACCTAATACAGCTTTCTCTTAGAAATACTGTATTCTGAGCTGTGAAGTACCAGGAGGACGGGAGACTGGAAAAATGAGATATTTCATTCATTTTATAGCTGGAGTGGCTTTTGATTGAATCAGGAGTGGCTCCCCTCTTATCACAGTCCCATTTTTGTCAAATTCAAGTAATTTTGATAGAATTGTAATGCAGGTAGTTTAAAGGCTTGTGCTTATGTATGTTTTGAAGTTAATAGGGTTTTTTTGAGCTTTTCCTGTGACATGCATTTTTGCTTCCATCTACATCCAATTATAACCACATGTAAGAGAGGAGCGGGATGGAAATGTTTTTCCCTGAATATTGTTCAGCTTTCATTTTATGAAAAAATGTGATATTAATTGAAACCAAGTGTGGGGAAAAAAACCAAGTGCAACTAGACCACATATTAGAACGGAAAGCTAAAACCTAATTTACAAAATAATAAAAAAAATCCACATAAATATGTTTACATTTGTTTTACCACAATAAAGTGAATATAAGAGCTTATCAGTAAGCAGCCTCGATTCTTCCTTTTTTTTAACTTTTGATCAAATTATTCTTGCAAAAATCAGTGAAAGGAGAAGTGATGTGGCCTTTTTCTTATCTGTCCACAGAGCTAAATCTCTTGCATCTCAATTAATACACCATCTTTCTTTCTAGCCTCAGCTAATTCAAACTTGCTCTATTTGTATCCATTCAGAATGCTCCTGGAAAAGTCATTTTTTTACTCTATCACTTTATCGTTTTCGTTTTGTATTACTGTAGTACTTGGAGAGCCCTAATCACGTCGCTTTTCTCTTTGCATCCCCCATTTCCCCACCACTCCCCTTCTCTATAACATCTAACATAAACTGTGTGTCTTCACTTTCCAGGTTCTTTTAGGCATATCCAGTCTGGCTCTCATATTTCCTTTGCTATCAAGTTGTCAGCTCCTGCCTCCAATTGACCCATGATGCCAGACTCTGTCACGTAACATTTTCAAACAAGTACATTGCGCTCTATCCCATGATATGCCACATGCTTGCAAAGAGCACCCCATAAACATCCATCCACCTTCAAAACTCTCTGTTGTTGTGTTGCCTACAATACATCTGACAATAGGCCAGGGCTTGAAAAATCCTAGGCACCATAGCACCCAGGGTTTTGCCGCTGGTGCCTAGCTGCCAGGGAGGTGAAAAAGCAGCCTTGGCACCTAAAAAAGGAGCTGGCAGTGCTGATATTTTCAGTGCTGCCATCTTTCTCTGTCCCTTTTCCCGTCCACACCCCAGCAGCATCAAAAGCACTGCTGGTAGCAGCTTTTCTTCTGTGGCGGGAGGTGTTTTGAATGCTGCACTCACCACCAAAAGTAGCCACTATAGCAGTTTTTTTGCGGACGGTGTGAGAGGGGGTAACACTCTGTATCACCACCAGAAGAAGCGACAGCAGCAGTCTTTTGGTGTCAGGAGGTCCCATCTCTGCTGCATACCGAGGGTTGGCTCCGTTTTGGGGCTGGCCCGTAAGTGTCCAGCATATTTATCAAGGCCTGACTTAGGCTGCTGGTGTGCTCAGTCCACTGCCTGTCATATTGACCAATACTATCTCATTGCATCCTTGTGCTCCTCATCTGTCACTTCTTATCTTACACGTCAACGGTAAGAGATTTAGGGTAGGAACTGTCTATGTTTCTAAATAAGGTGCACATATATTTGGGCAGTGTTTCTCCTTAAGGAAATCAGAAAAAAATTGCAATTTCCTAACAGTATTTTTTTAAGAGCTGTGATACGATGAGGGGTGTTTTTACAGTGATGAATTATGATTTTCTTTTCCCTGCAAACTCAACTCATTGTCATCTTGTCCAGCAAATCCTGATAATATCTTTTTTAAAAATGCTTCTGTGAATGAAGACTACTGATGATAAATTTCATATTGAGGAATTCTTTGGCAGGTTGGGGTACTAGTGTCAAAAATCCAATTATAATGAAAGTCAGTGCATATGCCAAGAACTCCACACATGGAGTTTGATATCATATTTATAAAACTGATCAATTACTTAAGTGTTTGTTGGATTAAGACCTCTGCTAATGTTACACAGAGCATAGAGTCAGTAGATCAGAGTTTTTCCCACATTACGGATTACACAGTACATAAACATGGCATGTAAAGCTGTTAATTGTAAACACCTATGCATTCTCCAAGAACTTTTTATCATCAGTGAGGAAGAGCTAGCATGCCTATGGCACAAAGGAAACATGTTTTAGCTGTGAAATGGTGGTACAAAAAACAGTGAAATTCTGTTCTGGATGTTATAGTAGGCCATGACTATTGTACAAGGTCATTCCAGTGCAGGGATCTGCAACCTGCGGCTTCAGAGCCACAGGTAGTTCTCTGACTGCTCCTTTGTGGCTCCAGGCTCTGGACCCACAGCTCTCACCAGGCGCTGGGCTTCCCTCTGCCACCAGAGGACCCTGTGGGAGCCAGGTCCTGGTTCTGAACTTCCTCCTCCCGTCAGGGGACCCTGCAGCAGGTGCTGTGACCCAGCTTCCAGCTCCTCTCACCAGGAGGCCACACCTACTGCAGCTCTAAAAACACTTGGTTATTGAAGCAGTTTTTAAAAATGGCTCTTTTTATCTTTTGAGTTGCCAACCCCTCTTATAGAGTAATACTGCAGAAGTGAAATTCACCACTTTGCAGATGGCCTGCAAAGTGCCATTTACCATTTAGGTTTCATTTGACCTCTAAAAACAGGGCTTTAAAATAGAATTTAAATGTCAGGTGAGCTTTACGTTGGCCCCTCTGCAGTGGGATGAATTTCATTGTAAACCAAAAGAAAGAGTTCTGAAAAGAGCATAACAGTAATAACCATGTAGCAGTGAACATTGTGCACAACAGTTCTCTAGTCTGGCATTTGATTTATAGAAAGATAACAGGTTTTATGTTTTCAAAAAGCAGCATGTAATATCTTCTGGTTGTAATCAAGGACTGCGAACAGTGTAATTCTTCAAACATACAGTACAGCACTGGGTATCTTCTCAGTAATTTTACAGCTTGATGTGACATTTACAGTATGTTCCTTCTCTTGGAGATCAGATCCTGAAATGTATTGAAGGCTTTTGACTTCCTACTGAATTAAGCAGAATTTGAGAGTAGATTAGGACCTTGCAGGACCAGGTTTTAAATGCTCTTAATGGTTAGTCATATTACTTAAAATCTATCTACAGAAGACATTGTTCCTCATTCTATACCAGGGGTAGCCAAATTTGTGAAACTCAAGAGCCACACAAGTTGGTTATTAAACCTTCAAGAGCTGCACTGAGGCATACAGCCATATAGTTTTACCTACTAAACTGATTTGCTGATGTTCTTCCATGAGCCACACATTTTCATTCAAGAGCCACATGCAGCTCCTGAGCCGCAGTTTGGCTACGCCTGTTCTATACCATTGAAATAAAACACATGAGGTATGTTTTTCCATGTTTTTAATTACCCCTCTTGAGAAACAAAAGATGCATTTATCTTACTGCAAGATTTTATTAATGTCAACTTCAGAAATTGAATAGTTCTATCGTGAGCCTGAGTTCTCTTTATCTTTATTTGTGTGGTGGAATCTTAAGGAATCTTTTGGGATCTCATTGTGTTACTGGCTGTGTTTCAATGGTTGCTCATGAAAACAAATTCCTTTCTGAATGATAGTTATTGCTACTTGGGGACCAAACCTACAAGCTGCTCCACATCGATCACCTTTGTTATCACAAGGGGCCTCACTGAAGTCAGCAGTGGTCTTCATGGATATGGATTGAATGATTCTGAGACAAAGTTGTTTGTTTTTTATAATTAAGAAAATTTATAATTATAAAAATGTTTCCATTTCAAATATTTCACAGAAAGACCTCTGTGTGAGCCACAGCTGGAGGGCCCTGCCATCCAGACAAGGAGTACAGATAACATAACATATCACACAATCAGTCCCACATCAAAAGTTGCACAGCAGAACACCAAAATAATAGTAGTAATAATAATTTATTTTTATGTATTTATTTATTTATTTATTTTAATGATGATAACATTTCAGAAGAGTGTAAGAAAATTCTCCATGTAACTGAAAAATGACATTGGAACCTGCAAGTTTGCTGGGGAAAAAAATCATTTGAAACATTTCAACCAGTCCAGATTCCTCACATAGCTTTTTGCAGGATTTGGACCTTGATTTGCTCCAGTAACTAAAATTACTGTAGTAAAGTCTTAGATCACTTCCGCCATGTACACGTACACCTTCCTCATTCTGGCCAATATAGACACAGAAGGAAACTTTTTAATGTGGTCTGGCAAACTGGTTCACATATAACACCACAGAACAGCTACAGCTGTCTACATCCTGGCTTTTACACAGTCCTCAACTTTTTCTGTTTTGATTGTGGTACAGAAACATATGTTGCAATATTAGATGTTAGCAGCCAGATATGAGTGAAATCCAGTTTTATTTTTCTTTCATGGAGGTGGCTGAAGTAGGAAAACTATCTGTAGCATTAATACAAAGAGAGAAGCTGTACGCTTCCAGAACTCAGGGCTGGCAGAACATGGTAAGCATGGTAAGCCCTGCAGAGGGGGGCGCCAATGTTTGAGGGACGCCAAAATGCCCTGGGGGAACGCATCCCTGGTCCGGCCATCCCGTGCTGGTGGGGATCGGGCGAGCCGGCCAAAAGAGCGGCCAGGTTCAGCGCTGCCAGTGCTCCCACCCCCATCCTCCTCTCCCTGCCCCATGCGCTGCTCTGAGCTCTGTGCCGGGGCAGCGTGGAGGGGGCAGGAGGCAGCATGGAGCTGGTATCGCTCCTCCACGCCCAGCCATGCTGCCTCCTGGCCCCTCCTTGCTGCTTCGGCACAAAGCAGAGAACAGCGCCTGTGGCCGAGGGGAAGGGGGGTGGGCAGACGGACAGTGCTACACCACCATGCTAGACCCTGCGCGGCCAAACCGCTGCCCCCTCATGCCGGGACCAGGCAAGCAGCCAAAAGAGCAGCCTGATGCAGCACTGCCGGTCCACACCCCCACCACCACCACCACCACCACACGTGCTGCTCTGGGCTCCGTGCCAAAGCACCGGGATGGAGTGGGAGGCAGTGCGGAGCCAGTATCGCCCGCCCTGGCCACGCTGCCTCCCGCCTCCTCCCTGCTGCGCCAGCCCAGAGCAGTGCGCGTGGCAGGGGAGAGGCCGGGCGGACCAGCAGCACAGCATTGGGCCGCCCTTTTGGTTGCTTGCCATGTCCCAGGCATGGGGGGGGGGGGGGGCAGCGCAGGGGTCTGCCCCTTTCCCCGGCCCCCAATGGCAGGGGTGGAGGGTGGGGCAGGGCCCGCAGAGGGTGATTTGCCTGAGGCCCTGCACCCCCCTAGGGACGGCCATGCCTGAGGGAGGGGGAGAGCGACCATTTATAGGTTGCAGGGGGTGCCAGAAACCCTAGCACCAGCCCTGCCAGAACTGGCAGATAATCAAATGTGGGTGTAGCACCACTGAATCATCATGAAGACTAAGGAACAAGTGGTGTGTTTTGTTCTCTGTAGTTTTATGAACAGACGTGTTATATCTACTAATCCGTATCGAGGAAGCACTGCCAATGGCTACGCATGTCCCAGTGGAATGGCACTTCATTACGATGATGTTCCCTGCATAAATGGATCGGTAAGAATTTAATTTTTACAATGCAGATGGCTTACATGTGTTGAATGAAAGACACCTGAAAACTGTATTACCTCATTGAGGGCCACTGGGCAAATTCCAGATGAACTCAAATTTTTTACTCTTTATAATCAGGAACCACAAAACCTGTCTCTCATCTACAGACTTTTGGGGGCGTGGGACATATTGTTTAAATTAACTTGTACATGAGCCACTTTATATTTATACAAACAACTGCCTGTTGATCAGTTTGTGCCAAGTCCATTAATAAAACCCTCGAATTTTTTTAAAAGAAGCCTTCACTAGATCAAAGCAGAACTAAGGGCTTGATTATGCCAGGCCCTGTGTGGGTGTTGTAAGTGTGAAGAAAGTACAGCAAGCCATCCTACTTCACACTGTGCTCACTTGCAGGAGTATGTCACTATCCAGGGACAGTGACAGTGAGGCAATCCTCTTCCAAGAGTAGGTTTCTGTGAAGCGTCGTGCTATTCAGGCCAAAGAGAGGAGTGAGGGCAAGACTTTGGTCGCCCCGCAGGCAGTAGCCTTCAGAGCTGGGCCAGTTTTAGAACAGGGAAAGAGCTGCATATTTGCACACAGGGGAATGAATTCTCTAGACATTTCTTTGGGGCTGCTGCACCTCAGCATTACTCCTAATTTGGGCTCTATCTTAAAGGCTGACTTGAGACCTCTGTCTGAAAACTGAAAGAAACTTAGAGCAATTCAAGGCATAAGCACTCAAAAATGAGTTCAGTCTTCTTGTGTACCAGAGAAGTAGTAGGAAGAAATCTCTAAGAAGCAGGGCACAGCACAGTGTTTGACCCCAGTCTACACTGAACAGCATTTTAGGCAGCAGTCGACCAGCTTTCACACAAGGCACGTAAACTGCCTTGCATAAATGCTGGCAACTTTCTTAGCTACTAGGATGCTCTCAGGAAAGCCTACCACAAATGCCTTGCAGTCAGCTTTCCTGTATGTCTCCTGGGAGCCAGGACTTACAGAGCCGACTTCCAGGAGTGCAGCAGCGAGTTCAGACTCGCTGCTAAGTGCTCCCAGAACACCAGGCTGACAGCGGCGATTTGGCCGCAGTCAGTGTAGACATACCCTGAGTGTGAGGCATGTGTCGTTCGAGGGTATGCCTAGAACTCCATCACACAGATGGAGTGGATTAAGGAAGGATATTGGGAATGCAGACCCACAGCTTCTTTTAAGACCAAATGAGTGAATTGCTGAGTTACTGTTACTGACTTTTCCATTTTGATGGAAAGAGGATGTGGCTGTAGCTATTTTAGATTTTTATTTAGCTAAGTAATACTTTTCCAATGAATAAAATGCAGGTCTTACTGCACACGCAGCTGCTAGCGAGTGGAAGGACATATGGCCTCAAGAAAATCCTTACAGCTTCTGCTAGTTGCCAGGTCTGAAAACTTGTATTACCAAGTCAAGGCTAGCAAAATATGTACTGGAGATTAGACTCATTTCCCCTGGGTAACCATACTATTGTCCAGTCTTATACACGGAAGAAATTGTCTATATCTGCACTGTGGCACTTTCTTTCTCAGAATTAGTAACTGGAAAGGAAGAAGAAATAGCATAGGGGGCAACATCACAGTCTACTTTTCTCTGATTAACAGAAAACACAAGAATGATTCAAGTTATCAAACAAGTAACTCCTTCCTTCCTTTTCCTCAGACACTTGAACACACCATAGCGACCCCTGTCTTTCTAGAGCATTTTGGCTCAAATGTCTGGAAAAATCAAAATCTTGCTGAACTCGAGATGTTTTAATGATTCTAAATAACCTGCTTATGTTTTAATTTTTGCATAGGTTCTGCATGAGGTTTTGTTTACTAACAGCAAAAGTGTGTGTGTTGCAGTGGGAACTGGAAGATGGCTTTCCTTCTTCTCGTAGCAGAAACATGGGAGAAGAAATGCTTTATGATAACGCAGGCCTGTACGATAACTTGCCGTCTCCACAAATCTTTGCACGCTATCCACCTGCTGACAGAAAAGCCAATAGGTTATCTGCAGACAAACTCTCCTCTAACCATTACAAAAACCCTGTCTCGTCCAATCTGTCCTCTGCTCAGTCTGTCACTAACACCTCTGCTGTGGGGAGGGGATCTGGCTCTCAGGTACTACACTCTTTAATACTGTAACAAAGCCTTTTGCTACACTTCTCTTTGTATCTTGGGCTATTGCACTTTGCACTTTGTATCTTGGGCTGTTGTAATACTGGAATGCTTGCAATTTAAATGGGCCCACTACAGGTAAAAGAGTTCTACCTGGGTTATAAATTCTAAAGTGGAGGTGCTGTCATCTTATTTATCCATAAAATGCCTTCTTAACCTGTTCTTGGTGCTGTTTCTACAGCGAATCAATAGACATGACTTTCTAAACAAAATGACGACAGGCCTTCCTCTGGCTTTCAGTTGGCTTCAGAATATTTCCTACTGCGCATTTCAGCACAGATTGCCACTGTAACAAAAATATTAAATATAAAATTTCATGAACAATCGCATGCAACAGTTGTAAATGTAAATTTTAATGTACCAGCCTTGGAAAATTTGGCCCCTAAAAGATTTGTTTTTATTAGATCAAATACTTGGCATTTAAGTGTGGTCCTGCTTTGCCAAAACATACAGTGTAACCACATTTGACTGTTGCTTTCTCCCCTTACGATATTAAGTTTCTCTAATTACTATCATAAGCTATATTACCATATCTGAATCCATGGTGAAGGATGATGGCATACAGTTCTCAGCCAGGTTCTTACTTTAATTTAAAGAGACTAGTAAAATGAAGGGAGTCTTTTATTTGTTTGAAGCATCTGACCACTAGTCTGCTCTAATTATGCATACAAAGCTATGAATATGTTCAGAGCTGCCTATATAGATATAAAATATGTTAGAACCAGAGATGGGCCTGATCAGCAAAGTTTAGGGATGCTGGTTTTGGCCCATCTTTCTTTGGTTAAAATGGAGTACAATAATAAGTTACTCTCTGCACTGCCAATTCATTCTTGATTATTGTGTATTTCAAAAGCATCTATACACAGATGACCAGAATATGTTCTGTAAGGAACGTGTGTGAATACAGATGTGAAAGCAAATGAACCTTCTTAGAAGAACCACAGGCAATGGCTTTTAGACTTAAAAATTTTAATGGAACCTTTTTCCTTGTACTGCAAATGGGAAAAATCTTTGAAACAATATAAGCATCACTGTATGGTAAAACCAAACTTTTTTAATTTTAAAAATTATACCTGACTTTTAAATCCATCCTTCTATGGTTGTGCTATTTGTATGTACAGATCATCATATACTCTAACTTAGAAAACACTTGAATCATTTAATAAGTAGTAAAGAAATTCTGCCCTTTGCAGAGTGTCAGCACAAAAGGTATACACCACTTAAGTCAATGTAAGCCTTCAAACTAGGGCTCAAGAGATTATTTAAGTAGGACTTGTATAGATCTTTTACTGGCCTTTTGTTTAGGGTTAACATTCACTCCAAGGTTCACAGATATCCAGTTCAATTATTTTAGGAATAGAAGGCTGTAGCCTACACCTGTGGTTCTCAACGTTTTGTGAGTAGTGACACACTTGGTAGCATATTGTGACTCTACAGGACACAGTAGTTCACTCCCTCCAGGGCAAATCCAGCCATCTCCCTGGCTCTCCACAACACACTTACTGCTGTTTGATGACACACTAATGTGTCCCAACACAGTGGTTGAGAACCACTGATCTGCACTAGAAATCATTTACGATGTGACAGCAAATGCTCCTACTGTAGACACAGTTTATGCTCACAAAAAGTGTGTTGTTACCAGAATACCGTTTTTGCCAGCAAAAGCAATCACACCAATAACCAACACTGGTATGCCACCAACAGTTTCTTGCATAGACCTCATCCAGCTGACCAGTGAGAAAAAGGGCATGTTTGTCTATGACCTTATTTTAGCCAGTCACTTTGCACGTCTACTAAAGAAGCTGCTATTTCAATTGTCTTGCAATAAATTATTCTGCAATGTTTCTAGAGTCAAATAAAATGATGAAAGCAGCATAAAATTTCCATTAGTTCACTTTACTGGAAAAAAAAACAAGTGAGAAAGAAAAAGCTAATTCTGACCCCTTATGTTTAATCATGCTCCCTGACAGCAACAGGGAACTCCATGCTAGCATAGCAGTTAGCAGACTGCTCTCTGGTTATTAGGTGCCAGATCCTGCCACATTTACTCCCCTCAAGTGTCTTATATTATGAGTGGCCCTGTTGAATTTAGTGGGGCTTCTTGGGCAGTTATGGAGCTGACTGAGGATGACAGAAACAAGCCATAAGCAACTTGCCTGTTGGATTCTATTTGCAAGTTGTTGCTCAGGTTGCAGCAAGGAATTATAGCAATAGATATGAAATTTAGGATCTTGGCCGCATTAACATGGCATCAACACACTATTGTATGAATGGACAGGGACAATATGTTTGCTTACCCCTCAAAGAAATGATCTGGCACACCTCACAACTGTGCTGTGTCTATATCCTAAATGTACAGGAGTTGCTCTGAAAAGCTGGCATTTATCAGCAATTACCAAAGTGTAGACAGGGCTCTGATTATGTTCATTTGTAACCATGATGCATAAGTTAGTTTCTTCCCTGTCACTACAGTTGCAATGGTTTCAGTTTCATTCTTTGTTTTCTGATGGGACCAGTGCCACAGTTTGTCATCAGCAGGATAGACTACAGCAATGTATTGTACTTCAGGCTGTCCTTCCAGCACTACATGGAAGCTTCTGCTAATCCGGAATACAGCAACCACCTTCAAAATAGAGCAGCACCCTGTGATCTCGTAACTCTGTTTCTGTGGTCTGCTCTAGCTCCATTTCCTCTTTTGGGTACAGTCCAAGGTGCTGATTATCATCTCAGAAACACAAAATACCTATGACCAGGCTATCCTATTGCACATTGCAGCACTTGTGAGTGGCCAAAATGCTCTTGTTGTCTGTCCCTATTGTTTTATTCCTAGAGGCTGGCAGGAAAGCATTCTTGGTGGCTCTGAAATTTTCTAATATTGTCTGCTAGACTAGAGCAGTGGTTTTCAAACTTTTTTCCTTGGGACCCAATAACTAAATCTTTGAGTAGTACAGTCTAGGCTTTTGGCAGCAGCAACAAGGGATACCATGTTCCAGTGCCTGAAGGTCTGTGACCCAGTACTGGGTCCCAACCCTAAGTTTGAAAACCACTGGACTAGAGCCTGTATGTACCCATTGTAAGGAGGTAGTACAATAACCACTTTAATTTTGTCTTTTTCAGTGAGGTTGCTTTGTTGGTCAGCATGTAGAGGTCACTTAGGCAAGAATCAGTTGATTTAACTCCTTATGGATAAAGTTGTGTGTTTTTAATTTTAAAATGTCATCCATGTCTCATACCAACCATGTTCACAGCATTGCAATTCCTAGGATATGTACCTAAAAATAACAGGTGATAAATAAGAAACATTTAAAATTGTGTCTCACTATGAGGAGACAAAACTGATGGCTCTACAACTTCTTGGGATGGGCATGAAAGTAACACACATCAGTACTGTGCAATATAAAATTCTTACAAAGTGTCACTTAGCTCCATTAAACATCATTCTTGAAATGTGTCAGTTTTGATAAAAAAAAAAAATAACAAATTAGAAACTGTGATGCCACCATAGATGGAAGGGGAAGTGGGAGAGAATCTCACAATTCCCAGTGATTACCAGTCTCTGATCTTACTGAATGGAACGGTCTCTAGAGCATGCACTGTCTCCAGCACAACCAATTAAGCATGTGAAGTGTTTTCTGGAAGGCAGGCAGTTTTAAACAAGAACTTTCAAGCTTTGCTCTTGGTGAGAATGTTACTGTGTCAGCAGCCATACAATAATAGTTACCACTGCATAAATATTTTGTTTTCAAACAGTTTAAAGGCAAAAAAAGCCCTGCAGCTGCAAATGGGGTCATGGGAAAAGGGAGAATTTTAAACAACCAGCAGAAGAAATCAGAAGTAGTGTCATGTGTGAAACGCACAGCATCAAGTAAGTGCATCTTTCAGTGATTTTACTTTGTAGCTTTGGGCATAAAGAGACATGACATGTCTTTCCAGGTAGCTTGCCAGGTAAAGACCCAGACTGGTGATGCTAGCGAATAGATTCTTCTGTAACCATCACCATGGAAAGACAGATTTGAAGACCTGATTCTGGCACAATTTACATCAGAGTCAATGAGGATAGTTACTCTACTAAAGTCCATGTAAAACTGGTGTGAAATCCAAATCAGATCCTGTATCTCTAATTATCATTTTATTAACGCGGAATGATTAGGTAGCATCAACTGTGTGCATGGACCTCTATAAATGTGTAAGTGAATCTGATCTCTCCCTTGAGTATTTTATTATAATCTAAAACAGGCAAAAAAATAACTGGTTCAAACACATAGTTCATTGGCTATCGGTGTGAATTTGTGAGATAATGGTAAAAATCTTGAAGAAGTTGGCCACTCCTTTCAAACTCTGTCTTATTCATGATTTCTGTAATAAAATATAATTTTTCAAAGATACTTATTATACAATTGTATTCATTCAAAAGCCCTAGGAATATTTGAACAGATTTTGTGGGTCTCAAATCTAAGCACTAGTCTACACTTGGGGCTTTTCTCAGTGGCAGTTGACCGACATCTGCGCAAGGCATCTAAAATGCCTTGCATAAATGCCAGCAACTTCCTAAGCCTCCAGGACACACTGGGGAAAGCCGACCTCAAATCCTTTGCAGTTGGCTTTCTCCTATGTCTCCTGGGAGCCAGGACTTCCAGCACCAGCTTCCGGGAGCGCAGTAGCGAGTTCAGACTCGCTGTTAAGCACTTCCAGAACTCTTAGCTGATGGCTGCGATTTTGCCACCATCAGTGTAGACATAGCCTAAGACTTAAATTGAACTGAATTGTATGAATTCAGTAATGAACTTCTGCAGTCTTCTTCAGTTCTTAATGTTCTTAATTGTATATTTGTCTGTTTGTTATATTATCATTTACCATAGTAAAAATACATGTCAGGAGACCAGAGTATTTAAAAAAAAATCCTCATTTTAAGTACATTTTGAGCACAACAAAAGCAGTTTGAACAAAATTTGTGACACTGAACACATCTGTCTGATACTGGCTCACACATATTATTCTGGGTCATTGCATTTTTACTGACTTTGGTGACAGCTAACGGTGGCCAGAGAGAATAATAATTTTGTTTTGTACTGAATTCAGCAACTTAAAAAGCAATTCCAGTAGTCTGTTTCTGTAATAAGGCATTTTTAAGCAAGAGGGAGGGAAACCAGAAAAACTTCCGAGACTTTATTTTTCTTGCATTAGGGTCAGCCAACCAGCCTTAATGCTTAGACTGCTGAATTTCAGGCTTGTTTTTCATTTAGTAATCTTGGAAAGTGCTAGCACCTTTTTAACTCGGCAGTTTTACTTGCAAGATTCTGTTACTCTATGTCTCCTGCCATGGTCTTCTGGAGAAGTCTTCTAGAAAACTTATTGATTGGGGTCCAACCTCTACGTGGTACTACTAAAATATGCATGTTTAATAATGATGATGATGATAGAGACATTTTATAAAAATGTAATCACATCCTACAGAAATTAATCTATACAAGTATGGAATTCAGTCATCTAAAAATTTAATTCTGAATTTGGAGGAGTCCAAAATGGCTTTAAGATTTTGTGGAGGCCAGTAAGTTTGAAATAGAGAAAAAAAATTTTCTGAGGTCCAGCCCCTATTCACCAAGAAAGGGGTCTGTGAAAATCCCTGAGTTAAAGAGAGCCGGAGAGTCTGGGCCAGGGAGTTTCCTAAGCAGCGGAAAAGAGGAGGAGATGCCTGCCATTTCATCAGTCTACCTTTACTAGGAGAGAAAAGGTATATACCTGAAGTCCTCAGCTTTTGCCTGGGGTGGAAGTGAAGGAGGACCAAACCTGGAAAACTCCCATTCTCATCAAACTCATCATTCAGTCGAACAAACAAAGAGTCCTGTGGGACTTTTAAAGACTAACAAATTTAAAAGTGCCACAATATTTCTTCTTCGATTTGCTGAACTAGACTAACATGGCTAGCCCTCTGGACTTTATCATTCAGTTAAGAATCAGGTCTGCTTCCAAGAGTTCAGAGATTCAGTCTGGATAAGAAAAGGCAAAGCTATATATGCTTTGCAGAACTGGCTTTGTCTGCACTGTAAGACATGAATTCGTAAAACAAGTATCTTATAAGATGTTGGTATTTTTCATTTCTTCCAGAAGCATCTTGGAAACAAACCTTAGCAGGAATCAAGCAGTGTGGAAAAAACAGTGAAAACAGAAAAGATAAAGTTAACCCAACTTTCTGAGACATTGTAAAAGCTTTACATGGGGTTGGTTTTGGTGGATAGATGAAGAGTTGTTTTACTGCTGGTTTTATGCAAGTAGGCCAAGAGAGGCACAAGTTACGAAGCTGAAACCAGGAAGTTCAGGGGTGTTTGTGTTTGAGATATTTGTTTGCCCTATCTCAGATTCTGATTGGTGACATTCCTAGATTCTGAGCCAGTCAGAGAAGGAGATAACTGAATGATCATGACACTGTCATCTTTCTGTATAGATGCTGAGCAGTACAAATATGGCAAGAACCGCGTTGAAGCAGATGCAAAGAGGTTACAAACCAAAGAGGAGGAGTTGTTAAGGAGGAAAGAAGCTCTGCGTAACAAATTGGCTCAGCTCCGAAAAGAAAGGAAAGACCTGCGAGCTGCCATAGAAGTCAATGCTGGTATGAAGTGTCTTGTGTTAGAGCCTGACATGCCAAGAATTCTAGCTAATGAAATGGAATTCTTTCCTGGGGCCTGAAACATAGTTTTGAAAAATCCAACGTGCTTTGCTATGGGTCTAATGTTTTATGAGGTTCAGTTTTTGTGTTAAAATATATAAAATAGAGTATAATTGCCATATAAATGCATTTGTGCTATGATAGCATATTTTTGAGTCAAATGCACTTCATAATTATCAGTCTGTCGCCTAGCTCCACTGCAGAAATGTAATGGAGGAGTCTCCTCTGGTGACCAAAAGTAAAATTGCTGGTGCCTAGCTGTGAGCCAATTTTGCCCACCTCTGAATTATTAGCAGCTCACAGAGAAGTGGAGAAGGTCACCAGTATGGTCTAAATCACTGGTTATTTTCATTTTAATGATACAGAGACCAGCCGAAACACAGCTAGAAATTTAAACAATTGTCCCAAGATGGAACCTCACATGCAGCGCTGAGTATTGTCTGAAGTGCAGAACGTTTTACTTGAACGAGGCTGAAACTTTTCCATGCAGATGTAGCTATTTGGGTAGCCAGTGAATTGTTTTAAACCATTTGTACCCTCTTGGTAAATAAATGAATTCTGTTTAGCACCAAGTCCATCAGCATTAGCCTGTTGTTGGAATAGCACCCATATCTGAATTTCAGGCAGGAAAACTCAAGTGATTCTTGAAGATAAGTTAAAGAAGCTGGAAGAGGAGTGTAAGCTGAAGGAAACTGAGCGTGTAAATCTGGAGTTAGAATTGACTGAGGTGAAAGAGAGTCTGAAGAAAGCCTTGGCAGGAGGTATCACACTGGGACTGGCAATTGAGCCCAAAACAGGAACCTCAAGCCCGCAGGTAAGTCCACAGCTGAATGATTTTAGAAAAGCTCCCTTCTACACAGGGCTCGATTTTATGAGTTAGTAATGCTGAGCACTTGCCATATCCAGAGAAATGAACAGGAGTTGAGGGTGATCAGCATATTGCTGTATCAGGCTTGGGATCCATAACCGAAGAAAAATGAAGCAGCCACGCAGTCTTCCGAATCATTTCCATTGCACACCCCATGTGGTGTCCTCTTCAGCAATGAAATGGAGTTGATATGTATGCAATTATAGGAAATGTATGTTGTCATTTTCATTGTGGAAGTACCTAGAGGCCAAGGCCACGTTGTGCTAGGAGCTGTGCAGATGCAATAAGAGTCAGTCTCTTCCACCCAAAAGCTTAACAGTTATAGACTTTTAGTATCATAAGGGTCAATATGGGCAAACTTATTGCACTGGCTTAATGGTCAGTTATTGTCTCGCATCACTGTGCTGGCTCACCTAGTCACGTGTTGTTTCGTGGGAACTAGAGCAGCCATGACAGAGTATATAACTATTTATTTCCTTTCATTTTGCTCATTCAGGAAATGGCATTTGCTGTCTGAGTGAGTGTGATTCATGTTGGGGAAGGCCTGTCTCTCAGTGTACCTTTTGTAATCTGTAGTTCTCTGTAGTTCTAAATTTCAATAAATAATCTTTTTTACGTGAATATTTGAAGGAGACTTTGCCCGCTCTGAGATTTGTGTTTTGTCTATTCTGCATTTCAGTCTCCAGTTCTCAAGCACCGAACTTTGGAAAACTCTCCCATCTCCAGTTGCGATACAAGTGATACTGAAAGCTCAATACCAGTGAATAGTGCAGCTGTACTGAAGAGACCTCCTTCATCAAGTAATTCACCATGTCGAGGTCACGTCCTTCGAAAAGCAAAGGTGAGAAGATGATCTGTTGTTTGACTTTCCTGTTCTGTCTCTGTCCCCTGTTAGATGTTTCTCATCTGTCCATTCATTGTGCAGAAAAGATTGGTTCCTGCTGATTGAATTCCTATGGGTGAATTTCATACCTGAATGGAGGGCTGGCCCAAGGGTCTACAGTCGCCAGTAGGGTTTAAATCAGGGGTGGCCAAACTTATGGAACTCAAGAGCCACACAAGTTGATTATTAAACCTTCGAGAGTCGCACTGAGGCCTATAGCCAAATACTTTTACCTACTCCAAAATTCCTAAGTTTAAAATTCATTGCACACTTTAATTTTACCATAAAAAGAGGACAAATATTGATCCTACTAATGTCAGATTCTAATAATTACTTAAGGTTACTGTGAAAAATAGGCCTATACAGTAAAAACTTAGCTGCTGCTTGATGTAGAAGACTGGAGGCTAGTGGTGAGTTTTTTTAAAATCCTGACCATGCCACACTTCTCCCTGCCATCCCTGACCACGCTGCTTTTCTCCCCACTGTCCTGACCCCCTCCTGAACTCCTAGGCTGGGGCTGCTTTCCTAAATTGATTTGCTGACCTTCTTCCAGGAGCCACAATTTTTCATTCAAGAGCCACGTGTGGCTTCTGAGCCACAATTTGGCCATGCCTGGTTTAAATGATGCACTGTTGCATGCTGATCCTCTGACGAGGATGAATTTGGGGAATTGAATGACGGAAAAATAAAAATACTATACTAAAATGACAGATATGAGTCTGTCTCTGTTCTTCTATGGACCCCACTATAAATGGCCTGTAATACAGACTGACCCTTTAATCCCTTCACCATTACACTAATGGGTTTAGTCAGTAAGCATTTAGTGTCATTGTTAAACCCAAAGCTTTAGTAATTGAAAGAATAGCAGATGTAATCGTTCTCAGCTGACACAGGAACGAAATAGTTCTAGGCCAGGGTGTCAAACATACGGCCTGCGAACCTCTTGCATCCGGCTGTGACTGTGCTACATGGGCTCGCACTGTGTCTGTAACACAGAGAGAGAAAAAGTATGGTCTCTTGATACCCAACACGCCACGATGCAACAAGTGTGCCAGGTCTCACTACATAATGGAGTGCTGGGCATGTGGGACTGCGCTGCGTGAGACCACATTCTCTCCCTAACAGAGAGAGACAGAGAGAGTGGTAATGTGGAGCTCAGCCTAGCAAACTCAGCGCTCTGTGATGTTTTGAGAATGCCGTAGTATTTCAATTTATAATATGTACAGCCCACTTGAGGTACATTTAAGGCAAATCTGACCCACCATAGCAAATGAGTTTGACACCTCTGTTCCAGGCTGTGGTAATTGAAAATGTATTGTGCAAACAACCACTCTGGCAGTACAATTAAAGTAGAAATCAGATTACGATAATTGAATGTGTTCTGACTAGATCCTGGATGAAACTTTCCATTCCTACCCCATTAATATAGTCTTCGATAGACATGTAACTTCTGCTTTATGTTAACTGGCATTTTCCTGACTTTTCTGGGGAGGCTGAATTGGTTAGTAAGGGTATGTTAATGAACAATTGGTACAGCATGTAAAAAGAGGTGCTGCTGCTGGAAAGGCTCTGAGATTATTGTTTTGGTCCATTCCTTGCTAACTGCAGTTATAAATGGTAACCCTACATCTTTGTTATTCATAGTACATGCCACTATATTGTCCAAAACGGCCCTACTTGTATTTTAGGAAGCTTTTTAATATTTTTTTAGTTCTAAGATGCATCTTCTTGTTCTTCCAATGTATATATGTTCCGTGATAAAAGCAGCAGAATTTACAAATACATATTAGCAAAGCATTGGTAAGGGGAACGCCATCTAGTAGTTAGAACATGCAACGGAGAGTAAGAAGAGCTGGGCTCCCCTGCTCTGCCACAAACTTGTTGTGCGACAAGGCAAATCATTGACCTGCTCTGTGCCTCCCCATTTATAAAATGTAAGGTTCTTGGGGTGAAAGAAACTATATATGTGCAAATTATTTATTCAGTTACTTTTGTGATTTACAGCCCGCATGAGTTGCTCAGAACAGGGCCACATAGCAAAATCTGTTCTATTGATTATGGAAGATATTAAAAAACAAACAAACAGAAAAGAGATCCTGTGGCAACTTAAAAACTAACAAATTTCTTTGGGCATAGGCTTTAATGGGCTCCAGTCCACTTTGTCTGTTGCCTCTGATAAAGTGGGTGGTAACCCACGAAAGCTTAAGCCTGAAGAAATTTGTTAGTCTTTAAGGAGCCACAGGATTCTTGTTGTTTTTGCTGTATAAGACTAACACAGCTACCCCTCTGGAAGATATAAAGAACACTACTGGTTATTCAGGGTCTCTTCTGAAAAAATCTTGAATATAGAATTAAACTATTTTAAAGGATATCAAGCTACTTTTTATATCAGTGGAAAATAATTCCACACATCGAATTCAGATGTAACAGCATCTGCCACCTTTTCATAAAACTTCATACTCCAAATATAAAGTTAATTTAGTTGAATTAGATAATACAACCCAAATTGTACTGAGCTCATTCACAACTAGATACAGCCAGATGCTGCCATCAGCTATGCATCTGCAACTCATATTGATTTCAGTGTTGTTAGAATTAACATATATGAGGGTGGAATTTGGCACTTGATGTTTTGGCTTGTGTAGTTATGATTCAGCCTATGGGCCCATTAGTCCCTTAATGTTTTGGCTAATCAGTGGGAGTTGCCTGTGAATATCTTGAGAATAAAATTTCGTTCAGCATATGTAATCTCCATCATGGTGTGTGGGAGTGAGGCAGATTTTGTGGCTGTGCTAACACTAATCTCACTAGGAATGGGTAAATCTTACAATGACAGAATGTGGCTGTACAAGCCCTGAAAATTTTGGATACTTATCTGATCCTCTTCATTTTTTTTTTTTT
The DNA here is from genome assembly GCA_007922195.1 of Podocnemis expansa. Lineage (NCBI taxonomy): Eukaryota > Metazoa > Chordata > Testudines > Podocnemididae > Podocnemis > Podocnemis expansa. The sequence continues at coordinate 37,718,733 of ML681996.1, read as the reverse complement.
TGCCTTTGTCTGTCTCCATTTTAACTCTCTTTCCCCAGCTCTGTCTTCCTGTATCTGACTCCTGGTGCTTTGATGGGAAAATCTGTAATGAAAATCAATGTAAAACAAACATTGTTTCATTTTAAGCATATTGTATCCAATGAAAATTACAACTTGTGAAAATCAATCATCCAATTAAAAGCGAGCTATCAATCTTTTGCTATTAAAGCTTTGCTTCTAAACACGTGACCAAAGGGCAAAATTGAGATGAAGTGTGTTTTTTTTTTCCCTGTGGATTTGAAACATTACTGCATTTGATCCTTCTTTAGCTTGTTGTATGCACTATGTTGCAAACCACTCTAGTAAGACCATAGCCATAGTACATGTAAGTAAGTGTAATGTTTATGAGCAATCAATTCAGCTGAAAAAAAGTGGGTGTGCTGTGGAATTGTTTGTCTTATTGAAGTATGCCGTGTTGTTGAAAAGGTTTGGAACCACTACACTAGACTAGAATGTGCACAAAGTGTCCGCTTAGGAAAGAGCAATCTGTTGCACATATACCAAGTGGGCAATGACTGCCTGGGAAGCAGTACTGCAGAAAGGAATCTGGGTGTCATAGTGGACCACAAGCTACATATGAGTCAACAGTGTAACGCTGTTGCGAAGAAAGCAAACACCATTCTGGGATGTATTAACAGGAGTACTGTAAATAACACACAAGAAATAATTATTCTGCTCTACTTGGCCCTGATTAGGCTTCAACTTGAGTATTGTCTCCAATTCTGGGTGCCTCATTTCAGGAAAGATGTGGACAAATAGGAGAAAGTCCAGAGAAGAGCAACATGAATGATCAGAGATCTGGAGCACTTGATTTACAAGGGCAGATTGAAAGGTTTGTTTAGTCTGGATGAGAGGAGATTAAGAGGGGACATGATAACAGGTTTCAAATACTTAAAAGTTTGTTATGAGAGTGAGGGAGAAAAATTATTCTCCTTAACAGATGATGATAGAACAAGTCCTGTTACTGGGAGTTAGTGGGAGTAGCCCTGCTTTTAGCAGGGCGTTGGACTAGATCAGGGTTTCCCAACCAGTGTGATACGGTTCACAGATGTGCCATCAGATCTGAGCGGGTGTGCCACATAATTTTTTGAAAAACTACTCAGAGCTCTGGAGTGGCTAATTGGCTCATGAATATTCATGAGTTCATTTGGAAACTATATGGTGGTGTGCCTCAAATTAATTAAAGGTATCAAGGTGTGCCACAGCAGAGATGATGTTGGGAACCACTGAACTAAATGACCTCATGAGTTCTCTTCCACCCCTAATATGATATGATTCTATGCCAAGAAACAATGGGCTTAAATTATGGCAAAGGAGGTTTAGGTTGGACATTAGGAAAAAATTCCTAATTCTCAGGGTGATTAACCGCTGGAATAAGTTGCCCGGACAGGTTTTGGAATCTCCATCACTTGAAGTTTTTAAGAGCATGTTAGATAAACACTTGTCAGGGATGGTTTAAGAGGATATTTGGTCCTGCCGTGAGTGCATGGGACTGGACTCCATGACCTCTCATTGTTCCTTCCAGTTTCTGTGATTCTAGAGCACAGTGTACACATCCGAAAGGGAAAGCAAATGAGCTGCTCTGTTTCTAGTTCCTTCTAGCAGAGGGAAAGTCTGTGGCACCCTAGAAGAAATATCTTTGAAGATACAGCCACCTGGGGGCGGGTTGCTGAGAGTAATGGTTTTAGGAAGAGGCTTATGCTTAACAAACCAACTGACATGAAATCTAAACATTCATATTCTGGAGGCTGTTGTGTTCATGTTTCCTAAGGGGTACCAGCTATGGGTCACTGCACTTGCTTTGTCTTGACTGGAACATCAAAAATGATCATTCAGTTGGAATAATGTACCTGTTTATCATAACTAGATCAATTTTGCTCTCACGCAGCCACAGTGGGTATTTGCTTGTCATCGAGAAGGACCTTTCAAAGATTATGGAATGAGTGACAAATTCGGGAATCCAGCTTCAAGGCCAAGTAACAATAGAAAAGCTTCAACTGTAAGGATAGTTTAGTTAAATACCAAAGGAAGCTGTGGAATTCCCCATTGCTGATGTTTTTTTAAGAACAGGTTAGAAACATGCACATACACATGTGCACCCACCCCTCACTTCTTGGTCAGCTGTGTAATTACTCCATAGATATATTCTTCAACCCAAAGGCTATGGCTGCATGGTTTTGGTGTGCCTTGGCTGGAGGGGATGAGTCAAACACCAAGTATGAAGCGGATCTTGTAGTTTCAGCCCATCCCTTCCACTTGTCCTGTGTCCTTTGGGCAGTTGTTCAGGGGAAGCCCTGCAGATCTGGGTCATGCCTTGTACATGTACTGTGTGCCTTCACTACAAATGCAACTGCACTTACACATCAGAATCACATCAGTTCTTCCAGGGGACATTGCTGTGAGCACAGAGATGTGGGCTGAATTTGATTCTTGGCAGACCAGACTTACTTTCATTAAAGTCAAACAGAAAAACCTGTAGTAAAGAAAAGCTACAAGGCTCATGAAATGAATTGCTTTGCATTGGCAGTGTGCCATAAGATTTACTTTTGAGAAGAACAAACTGATGTGTCAAATGTTTGAATTTAACAGACCCTCAGAGGGTAAGTGTGTGTCACTCACTCGAGGGACTTCTATTCTTGCTGCTACAAGAATCAAACATTTCCTGTGAGCTCCCTACAGAGCAGATGCATCTGCTATTTCCTTTACTTGGACAGAGTCCATCAGAAAGCCCATAATGATCATCTATTGCTGTTATATCTGAAGTCTGCCTCCCTGTTTTTTGTGTAAGGCTGAACACGCAGCATTGCTTAATGCTTTGTAATTTGAGTGCATTGTGCATATTTGTTCCCATATACAGTCTGCAGAGTTCCAGAAATGGCTCGTTTCTTTTCCTGCTGTGCACTGCAGGTTCTGGAAAACTGCAATATGCAGCTTCAATTGAGGAAATACATCCTGTTTCTACTAAACTTCCCCACCTTGTAGAATAAAATACCAATCCTTGGGAAGGCTGCCAACTGTTTTCCTAACTTGGTAGAAGATCTGATCCAAAGCCTATTGAAGTCTGTGGAACAGTAGGCTATGGATCAGGCCCATAAGCAGAGTAACTGTATGTATAGATGCTCAGCTTTCTGTAAATTTCCTTCTCTTTTATTTTTCCCTTCTAGGAATGGGAGCTGAAAAATGGAACATAAGCATTGCAAATTTCTTTTCTTTGCCTAAAGACCTTACTTCGTATGGACCAAGACATAGACTGCAAAAAGACTCATCTGTAAAGTGGTGTCAAAGGATGAGGTTTTATAATTATGTTTACTTAACAGTAGCTTGGCCTTCATTTGACTGTTTTCTCTCTACTGTACTAATGTATGCCCCTTTTTATTATCTGTAACTCTTTATTTCCAACTTTATTTGTAAAAAATCTTAGTAAAAAGGCGCATATCATTGCTATTGAAAGTTACATTGCTGAAAGAGGTCAAATCAACAATGTAAATGACATTGTGTCAAAAGTCCAAAATGGAAACGAAGACTGGTGCATGTTTCGGGCCCAGATGAAATGAGAGAAGTTTTGATATGTTGTACTATCAAGGCTAATTTTGACTTTCAAAATTCCACCACCTCAGAGAGGCTTTTTCGAAAGCTTGTTCTTTAGGATTCATTCAGCTGTTACCTGTTCACTTGGCAGCAGATTGAAGGAATTTCTCCATAGGAGTAACATGACTTGCTTGAGCTGAGCAGTCAGGAACTCTTCCCTACTACTCTTTTTTCCATGATTCTATGATGACCGTGAAATGATACCAGTTAGCTGTGAAGCATTTCTTGTTACATTTTAGACAAATGCTGTTGTCGTCAGGACATAAAAAGCTGCCAGGCATTTTAAAATGTTATTTTTGTTGTTGTTAGTGTTCCTAAGCACCTGTCATGTTCAAATATCTCTCATATAGTCTAAAAAATTATTTGGTCATGATTTAAAAAAGGCAACAAAGTGCTTGTTGTATATTGCTTCATTTCTGCACCTCCAAAAAAAAATCTCACTGACAGCTGCTAAAATTGTTTTAAAGAACAGCAGTTTTAAAAAGCTCATGCAGTTTTATTCTGCTTGTTATGTGATTACTGAAGGTCTATATCATTGCTGAATTTGTTTCCTGCAATCCATTCAGCTTTTAGATAGTATTTTTGAGTAGGGGAAGCTGAGGAAATGTGAATTTCCAATCTCTTTTATACATGATCGTGATAAAGTTAGAAGTGACAAGAAATGTACGAAAAGGCTTACTTTCTATTTGCCAGAAAACAGGGTTTTCCTTTCAGTCTGTGAAAAATGCAGAAGTCTACTCTACCTTTTTTGTGTACGTCTCCACTGAGAAGTCAGATGCCTTATTACCAAGCCAGTTTATCAAAAGTCATGAGTCAAGCCCCCCAAATAATGAGACTGGTTTAAAAATCATGAAACATTTTTTTTAAAAAAAAATCTCTTTATTTGTCTTCTGTTTTCAAAGCTTTTTAATGTCTCAGGTCATGTTTTCTAGATTACTTCCCGAAACAGGGGGACTTGAAGCTAAAACTGATGTTTTGATATCATTTGTCTCTAGGTGCTCGGGCTTCAAAGAAAGCCCCCAATCTCACCAGTCTCTTAAAAACATTAAAAAAACAAAACACAAATTTTAGCAGCAATGCAGATACATATATATCAAGAGAAGAACAGATCACTTGGTGGCTCTGTCCTGCAGTTCTGTTGTTAGTAATAATTTACACAATTTTGTAAATGTTACACTGGTATGTAAAAATCAGAGTAAGATGCAAAAGGACATAACATGTGTGAAGCTGCAGGCTTAAGACCAAAGGCTAAAATGTTCAATGCCCAGCAGCCCTGGAAAATCTGGCACCAGTTGTGGGCACTGAACACTTGACTAAGAGTCTGATTATGTTACACGTTAAAGTCAATGAGATGGTTTCCTCAGTGGTGCAGGATCTGGGTGCAAAATGGCAATAGGCCTTTCTGCATCCCAATAGTATGGCTCTATTAGGGGCCACCATAATACAAATACAGTGGGGAAGCAAATGTCACTATTGTCTCTTATTCAACACTGGCCATTGTGTTGTATTTTTGATTGGTATTAATGTTATCTAGGTGAAGGGCAAGTTATGCTGCATAATATGAACTACAGTGCTCTACAGTATCCCAGAAACATCAGAAGAAAAAAAAAAAGGTTGATGCAAAAATAAGTCCATTTAGGCTTTTTACTTCAAAAATTATTTATTTGTATATTTCACTAAATATTTAATTTATAGCTGTACATATTTATGATGCAAATTAGGCCTCTAGTCAACTTGTCTGATGCTGAATCAGTTGCCATTGATAACTGGTCCCACATCAATAACACAGAACGGCCACTACTCTAGTGAATTTTTCCCCTCAATATTGGCTCTGTAACTTTTGCCCCCTGCAATGAAGAATGACTTGTAGGGAGGATGAGCTATATTTTTATCTCATGCCTGAGATGAGCGTGCAAATTTCTTGAAGCAAACAGAAACTGTGCAATAAGATTCAAAATTCTATTTAATGATTCTTCCATTCTGCCACATGCACCCTTTTAAGAGTGGGACCCCTAACTGCCTGTTCTAAATTAAATGTTTTGGGCAAGATTAAGCCTTCCTCTTCCTCTCTTTATAGGACTGTCTCCCCCCGCCCCCCGGACCCAATACTGTAACTTCATGTGCAACTACATTGCTAATATAGCAATTAGGGTACTAGGTTAAGATTATTCTATATAGTGGCCAAAACAGTGTAAGTAGCAGTATATCAAACTCCAGAAATAACCTCTTTTCAGAACACATTTGGTGCTGTGAAATACTCATTTCTGTGTTACCGTTACTGTACAATTTTTAATAGAAAGCAACAGAGTTTGTATTTTTGTAGTTCTGAAATTTCAAAATCAGCAGGCAAACTCAGCAATAGGGTGGTGTGATGTTCTAAAGAGAAAACTCTTGTATTTTAAATCATCACATTTCTGTATCTGTTGAAAAAATGTTACACACATGCTTCCTAAGCAAACTTCTATTACTGTATCAGGTGCTTTTTAAAATATCAGATCATAATTTTGGGGACACCAAAGGAGTTTTGTTTCTTTTTGATATGATAGTTTTGGTGTTTTGATTTTTCTAACAGGGAATCCTTAATTTAGTATCAGTTTTTCATTTTTAGACACTTTCAGATTAATTGGGTCTGATTGTATGTTGTAAGATAATGTTCTCATATTAAGAATGTAATTATTTCCTTATTGTATTTTTTAAAAAAACAAAATCGTATTTAAAAAATCTCTGTGGGGAAAAAAGCATTCAAGAAACATGGAAAAAAGCTTTTGTTTTATTTTTGTTATCTGATATGTTGTCAGTGCCCATTACAATTGACTGTAAATATATTCTTTCTACTGTATTTTTCAATTTATTTAATTTGTGAGACACTTTCATGGGAGGGGAAAAAAATCAAAAATGGAGCCACTTACAAATGGGTGTCTTTAGCTTCATTTAACTTTTTGCTTTTCCAGTTTATTCTCCATGGAGTTTTACAGTGTGAAAAATGACTGGCGCCTACTAGGTGTGACAGATTCATGTGCATTATTAATAAAAGTTACCCTGTCAAGACAAGATGTGTTTATATCTGTTTATTTGTAGACGTCAACATAATAAATAAGGAACACCTCAGCATCTCACTAAAAACACAGTGATGCCATGGAGAGGAGTATGGTATTTATACCTTAACAGATTAGATAGAAAAAAATCAAAATTTGCTTGGCGTGACTCATTTAAATGGGTTGTAAGGAGGCACCATTTATAGACAGTCTTCCAGGTACTTGCAGTTTTTTTTTAATTATTACCTGCAATGTTATTCCCTTAGCATTGCAAAGATTTATGGTAAATCTGAGGCTTGAAGACTAAAGGACGCCACACAAAGGAAACAAAGTTTGTAATTTTAGCATTTGCTGCAGAAACCTGCAGTGGCATGAAGCCTAAATCTTTTAAAAAACTGGTCCTTACATGCCCAAATTTCATCCATTTCAGTGGGATTTGAGTGCATAATTACAAATAGGAATTATCAAAGTCTAGACAGGCAGACACCAGTGTTAAGGGATTCGAAAGAGACTGGCAAAGCTGCATCCATGGCTAGTATCTGGGCAAAACACACTTCTAGTAAATCGTCTTCTGCACCAAACACAAGTACTTCTTACAGAAGAATATGGTGACAACAGTTTTCTCCTTAGTGGCTGCAAAAAAAACCTTTTTCCTGTAAAATAACTTCATATTGCCATTCATTAACATTCTGTCACATTTTTTAAATCTTTTCATCTGTCACTACATGAACAAAATGAAACATTATTATAAGGCTTTTCATGTACAGCATAATAGATAATCAAATTAATTTAATTGCATCAGGGATAGTCCCCTTTAATAATCCCTTATGATGACAAGGAAATAGGTGTTCCAATTATTTTATGCTTCAGCTATTAGAGTTAGAGCTACGTGTTTCTGAGGAGAATATAAAAGGTATAAAGCTGTTGTTCCTTGGCTCAGCACTAGTTTTTAAATGAGTTGTTAATTGCCACAAATGAGTTATTTCTCAGGATTATTGCCTTTATTAACCTATTTTAGGCCAAACTTTTCTCCTCCTACTTCATCCGAGATCAGCTTGCGGCATGGTGTTGTAAGGGTGAGAGTGACTATGCAACCACGATAAAAAAAAATAGCGGGAGTAGCTTGATTCACATACCTTCCGCGCTCTTTGTTTTTAAGAACGCAACAAAACAAAACGCACTAGGGTCAGAGAAAACACATTCATCGGGGGTGTTAGTTTCATACGCGAACAATACATTTTCCAGATGTAAATTTTAAAACAAAAAAATGTTTATTGGGAAATAGGGAGAAAAAAATTACTGTTGTAGCCATGACCCAGAAAGTGTATAACAGGAACTGTCAAGTTTCTGGTAGTGTTGAAAAATGGCTACTCCTTAAGCTTAGGAGAGTAACTAGTTTGTTATCATTTTAGAAACAGCGAGCAACTAAAACAGCAGGGTAAGGAGCATCATGACCATCACAGTACTTCCTATCTTTGGAAATGAGGGTCTGGAAAAAAACCCAGGCCTTTGCAATAAAGTGTAACGTGGTTCATTGGACTGTCATATACCATCAGCAGGCCTGATTTACTTGTCACTGGACATTTGCAGTGCTCCACTGAAGACAATAGAGTTACACAATGGGGGGAAAGAAGGCCAATATGCTTTAGTTATAGTCAGTCACACAATTCCTCTAATAGTTTTTAATCCTTTTAATCCTTTCCTCCTGCACAGCTAGAAAACAGATCATGGACATAAAACAAAGTAGTTAGTGATTAGATTACTTTGTTTCACCTCTAAAAGAAAAACTGGTTTCAGATCTCAGGTGGCCCTTTTGAAGATAAATCTCTATATGGCTGGTGAGCAAACTTCTTTGACGAAGCTGCTCTATGGATGCTGGATAACCATGCCACCCTGCCCTGCCTCTAGATGTCTCCACCACGTTCTGAGCCAAAAACAGGGCCTATATGTTTGGGGGGGGGGGTGTAACAGCTGTCCTGCAGCTCTCAAGTCCTATGTAGAAATGGTGCTTGGGGCAGAGAAACGTGCTCATCATGTTGTTGGGAGGTTTTTTTGTTTTGTTTTTTTGGGGGGGAGCAGCAGCAGCATAGCTGGAGTCACTATCCCTGGTAGCCTGCAGAGCAGAAGGGGCACAGGGCGCATATCTGGCAGGGGCCATCTGCTGCTGTGGTGGGGTCTGCTGGGAAAAGCAAGTCATCAGACAACAGAAACTGCTGTGGACAGCACAGAGGCAGACTGGCTCTGTCACCCCAGCAAGGTTCGGCCCTTCACCATGCCTTGCCTAAGGGGCCTCCAGCCCCGCGACACCTGCCTAGTGCCAAGGACAGCACCGACAGCCAGCACCATGCTCAACCCGGGGCCCCTCACCCACTGGTGGGAGATGATGGGTCCATCAGCCTCTGTTGGGGGGGGGTCTGCCCTTGCCCCATATGCACCCCTAAATGCCATCCATGGTAACTCCCTCCCCCACCCCAGGTGCCAGCGCTCACTGAAACACAGCCACCCTTGAGCCTGCGTGTGCCACAGGTTGATACCTGATAGTCTATATTACCACTGTGATGGGGTCATGTTCACAGTGATGGCTGAATCCAGGTTGCCCCCCCCCCCC
>ML681996.1:37677559-37709063 GCA_007922195.1 Podocnemis expansa | reverse complement strand
TTATACTGATCTAATCCTGTATGGTGAGGCCTGAACCCAGCACCATTGCTAATGCCACTTGGGGCAATGCCCATCTCACCTGGTGGGCTAGTGGCACCCTCAGATAGAACTGCAACCCTATAGTTAGAGTTTTTCCTTTGCAAAGGGCTATGAATCCCGCTTGCTTGGTAGCAAGTTGGACTGTGTTCACACACAGGGGGGTTGTTTCCAAACAACTTGTATCAAAATAACGCCTTATTTTGAAATAACTTAATTCAAATTAACAGTTTGTTAATTCGAATTAAGGAAAAAAGCTCAAAGCAACAGTTATTTCGAAACAAGTCACACTTGTTTTGAAACAACATGTTCGCATGGTGTTGTTTCGTCCCCGCATGGGGTTTAACTTGTTTCGCAACGCCGTTGTTTTCAAAACAATGGGACCAGTTGTTTCAAAACCGTGCATGGTCTGAACAGCCTAAAGCTTATTTCGAAACAAGGTCTGATGTTTCGAAATAAGAGGCTGTGTGAACACACCCTTGGCCACCAGGGGAGGGGGCACTTGATGAGCGTACTGAGCTGGTCAGGCCCTTTGACACATCTGGCATTGGCTGCTACAAGAAACTGGACTGCTGGGCTAGCTGGACTATAGATCTGCTATGGTGTGGTTCTACTTTAGTCTTCACTATCCATGCACAGCGCTCATTGTATCATTGAGGGATGCCAGTTCTACCACTGCTTAACTACATTGCTATGGGCCAAGGGAAAGGCTGGAGCCAAGTTTAGTTCATTTACAGACTTAATCACTAAAGCTCAGCTATGTAGTGGTGGATTTTTATGCTGTTGAAGTGCTGAAGGCTGATGCTAACAAGTGTACCAGGCAAATGGTTCTGAGTCAGTGTATTGTGCTCTTGAAAAAGTTGAGCTATAGCTTCTGCCTATATCCTCTAGAGCAGAGGTTGGTAAGCTTTGCTGGCCTGCCATTCCCGCCCTGCCCACTGCACCCTCAGTGGGTGCTGGGGATGGGGCGAAAAGGAGGGAGGACCAGGTCTCCAGTTTGGGACTGGCAAGTGCCAGCAGGCAAGCTCCAGTTCCTGGCGAGGGCTGGCTTCCGGCTCTGCCAATGAGCAGCCTCTGGTTCCAGGGCCAGGGCTACCTCCCGCCTCCAGTCGTGGCTCCAGTCTGATCCTCTTTGTTCCCCTCTAGCCCTGCCCAGCAGGGGCCAGGAGCCCTGTGTGCTGCAGCTTTTTGGTCCCTGCTGGCTGCGCTCCCCAACAGGGAAGTGTGGCCGGGGGGGGGCCTGGAACCGCAGCCTGCAGCGCTCGTGGCCCCAAGACACACAGTGCTGGGGGGAGTGGGGCCAGCTGGGGAGACCGAATGGCGCCGCATGCGGCTCAGGCTTGGCCCACCTGCCATTTTTGGCACATGTGCTGGGCGTTGCTGACCCCTGCTCTAGCAAGTTTCACAGTAAGACAAGAAACAAACCACCAAAAAAAAACAAAAACAAAAAAACAAAAACAAAAACCCCACGCTCAATTCAAATAATTTAGAAACAAATTTTATTGAAGAAAAGCTATAGTGCAGGTTCTCAAGACAAATGCATACCTTTGGATGCAGTGGAGTACACAGATAAGTATATGGTAGTTTGCCTGCTACATGTTTGGAAGCTGAAGACACTGTCAAATCTGCCTTGGGCAGGTTATAAATATATTTAGAATTTGGTGGTGGATCACTAACAGATACTCGGTTGTGTGTGTGTGTGCGCGCTACAGTTTGCACGACTATTGGTTGTGCAACCGAATCATCGTTATGTGTTACATTAAGCATATTCAAACATGTATTTGATAATTTTTTCGAAAACAGCACATCACTACAAAACTGTCATTTAATTTGTTACATATTTACAAAAAAGTATACAAATAACTTCTTTTTTTTTATTTTTGACCATGCACTGATTATGGATTTAGTTTCAGGCTTCCCTTAAGTCCTGATGCTGTGTACAAAGAGGTTTGGAAAACATCATAAAATCTTTAAACACATAGGACTGTAATGTGAAAACAGGTGAAAGCATTCTTGCTGATGTTAAAGGTGTAGTACTGCTAAGAGCATTTAAATAGGTTGGGGGGGCAGTTAAACTATGGTGCTCAGCAGTTTCTCCTTTGACTCATAGGCTATGTCTACACAGCACTTTTATTTTGAAATAACACTCATTATTTCGAAATAAAAGAAATTAGGGCTACACGACGTTTTCTTATTTCGAAAGGACGGATTCTATCCTTTCGAAATAAGAATCATCATTTCGAAAAAGTAAAACGTGTCCTCCCCCCCCCCCCCCCCCAACCAAAATGGCTGTTATTTTGGAACGGATATTTCAAAATAAAGCCGTTTGGACCTGTTGTTTTGAAACAGCTCTTTCTGAAAGAGTTGTTTTGAAACAACAGGTCCAAACGGCTTTATTTTGAAATATCCCTTCCGAAATAACAGCCGTTTGGATTGCAGGGTTTCAAAATCCTTATTTCAAAACAACAATGCATGTGTAGACATAGCCATAAAAGCAACTCGAAGTATGTTGGAAGCTGAGTGTTACATTTTGGCGTCATCGCTCTTACATTTGTGCTAAATGCTGTCATGATAACCAGAGGAGTAACAATTAGACATAACAAAGTTAGCTGCTTGCCTGAGTATAGCTGGCGAGGAAGAGTTTAATTTAGACCACTGCTCCATGTCAGAAACACAACAGATCAGATTCTGCTGTTTCTCACATTAAGTGAAATGCTAATGAAGTCAATGGAATTGTGCACTTTTGAGGGCTGAATTTAGCCTAGTAATGCCAACAAATATAGTGATTTGCAAATGTTCACAAGTCAACTTTCATTTCTATTTCTTGTTCCAGCTGTAGCTTGAATTGTCTAAATCAGGCATGGCCGAAGTGTGGCTCGGGAGACACATGCGGCTCTTGAATGAAAAATTGTGGCTCCCAGAAGAATGTCAGCAAATCAATTTAGGAAAGCATCCCAAGCCTAGGAGTTCAGGAGGGGGTCGGGATGATGGGGTGAAGCGCAGCATGGTCAGGGATGGCAGAACTGCTGCATGGTTGGGATTTAAAAAAACTGGCCACTAGCCTGCAAGTTTTCTACATTGAGCAGCAGCTAAGTTTTTACTGTGTAGGGCTAATTTTTGTGGTAACCTTAAGTAATTATTACAATCTGACATTAGTAGGATCAATATTTGTCCTTTTTCAACAATAAAATTAAAGTGAGCAATGAATTTTAAACTAATTTTGGAGCAGGTAAATGTATATGGTGATGTGCCTCAGTGCAGCTCTCAAAGGTTTAGCAATCAACTTGCGTGGCTCTTGAGTCCCATAAGTTTGGCCTCCCCTGGTCTAAATCCTGCAAGTCTAAGTTTGATCTGGTTGGTCGCTTTGCCAAACCACTCGTATCTTATTCACACACACTACGTCAGGAAAGACTGTATTATTGTTTGCATGATTTGGCCCTATGTTTCTAGAAAATGGCATCAACAGTCCTAAAAAAAGTTAATATTATCAAATTTGCAAATTAACCCTGGTTTTTCACACATTAGGCCCTGGCCTCCACGCCCCCTTCCTCCTGTGACCCATGCTAGGTGTGTACAGCCCCTGTGCAAAGCTGTGAATTTGCAGATCCTACAATGTCTGTATTAGATTATGCTTTAAGCATCACCAGTCCAAGGGAATATGCCATGAAGAATAAATGTTTTGTGTCTCTTCTCCTTACCTCTTGATCCAGATGGAAAGCTAAGGAGCAGCATCAATAGCAAACAGGGATGTGGCTTATAAGCACTAGCATAACAAACAAGGAGTCTGGTGGCACTTAAAAGACTAAAAAAATTATTTATCACATGAGCTTTCGTGGGAGAAAATTGCCTGATGAAGTGGGATTCTCTCCCACAAAAGCTCATGCAATAAATACATTTTTTTAGTCTTTCATTTGCTTTGCTGGACTAAACTAACACAGCTACCCTCTCTGGAACTAATCATTACCATGTATGTGAACAGAGGGCTATCTGGACGTTAGCACTGTTTTAGTCAGGGCTGGTGAGTGTCCTTTACTAGTCACTACTTACACTTTTCAAGTCTTAAAGCTCTTCCACAATTACACGATGAAACAAAGTTCACAATATCACAGCTGGGCTCTCCCTTATTTGAGTTCGTTCTTACTGAGTAGTGATGCCCCCCCGCCTTTTAATGCCCATGAGGGCCAGGCTAACTTTCTAGGAGCTTTCAGGAAAATAGTTCTCCAAATGTCTGAAAGGTCCCCAGGAAGCTACAAAGGTCCAGAACATTCCCGGGTAGTGAAAAATGTATCCCCATCCCCAATGCCTGGAACACTCTACCTCAAACGGTAACCAGGCTAGGCAGGGACTACTCATCTCCAGAAACTGGGAATAGCAATTGGGAAGGATCACTTGATGATTCCTTGTTCTATTTATTCCCTCTGAAGCACCTGGCTTTGGCCACTGTCTAGGGAGACCATTGGTCTGATACAGTATTGCAACTCTTCAGCTCTGTAAAAGCCCCATCCTAGGGTAGTTTGGCCAATAAGCCATACTCTGGTTCAGACTCCAAATGGAGCCAGCATGGGGGGTCCATGGGTGAGGACTGCCAGGTCTTAGTACCCTCCCTCCCCATGGTGCCTGGTCAAATATCTGACAATCAAGTGAGGGCATACTGCACTGATCTAGGGAAAGGACTCAGGGAGGAGGTAATCGGGCACAGGGATGTGGGTGTTTGGAAAAGGAGGGAGGAGAAGAGAGCTCAAAACCAGAATGCGAGTGTGACTGTGTAGGAGAATCTGAGAGGAAGATATTAGGGGTAGATTTGCTCTCCATGGGTATGTCTACACTGGAGGCTCTGTTAAGTTGACCTAACGAAGTCGATTTTAAGTCAACTTAAAGGCGACCTTGTTAGGTCGACTTAGAGAATCCACATTGAAAACTCCTGTCGACTGCCTGCGTCCACATTGGCAGGTGCTAGGTCAATGGAGGAATGGTGTGTTGTGGCTAGCTATCTCTGGTGGCCAGGAACTCTGGGATGGGGCTTGGAGGCCAATTAGGTCGATTTAAGGGCTTTCCCTGTTTAATTTGGCTTAAATCGACTTAATAAGGTTGATTTAAGCATTAAACTGACCTTAAGAGGTGGTATTATTAAATCAACTTAAGGAAGTGCTTGAGTCAAAGGTCTCAACCTTGCAGCTCACCAGTCACATGCAGCCCCTAAAGTTATTCCTGAGGCCCTCAATGACACATAGAATTTCTCAAATAATTGATAATGCAAAATATAAAGTGTGTTTACTTACTTACTCTTTGTCTTCCTGATGATACCTCCATCTTGAATGGAAGTAATTTTTACTTACTTACTCTTGGCATATATATGTTACTCTTCATTCTTTCACTTTGACTATATTTTGTATCATTGTATGAAAAGGTTTCAGTGGTATGACCCTCTGGCTAATGTACTAGTCCTCATGTAGACCTCATGGTGATTTGAGTTTGAGATCCCTGGCTTAAGTCAATTAAATAAAGGCCCAGTGTGGCCACTAGACTCTGTAGGTCAACTTCACATTTCTTAAGTCAACCTAAGGCTCCAGTGTAGACATACCCCATGTGAGGAAGTGCCAAAGTAACATGAGCAGGAAAAAAGATGTATATGGGATGGAGAAAAGGAGGCATTATTTTCCCAGCAGATGTCTGAATCCATTGTGGTCCCTATTGCAATTCCTCATGACATTGCTCCACTGAACCCTTATTCTTAAATTGGCTTCTGTCCTTTCTACGCCCCACTCAGCTGTAGCAAGCAGAGTTCCAGCACACTGGCTGAGGATCTAACGGTAGAATTTGGCAAGGCACTTATGCAATGGAGAGGACCCACCTGGAGCCAGCTTTTCCAATCAGTGCAACTCCTGTGTGAACATTCCCTACAAAACCTGGGAATTTTGCTCTCTCTCTAAGTTGAACAGACTGAGAGGAGACTAAAAATCATTGCTGACCTGTAAGGTGTCTTTATAATGTGGCTGAACATCCACTACCAACTGAGCTGAGACAACCTTTTATGACCCAAATGCCACCTGACACCAAGAGATCATGAGGAAAAGAATCATGTGGAAACCTATTGTACCTCATCTCTGCACTCCCTCCCTTTAAAAAAAAAAATAGAGATTTCATATGTATTTCAGCATGCCCTGAAAGACCCTGAGTGAAGCACAATCAGAAAGTTTCAATATGGATGTGACAGTGTTTCTACAGTCTAAATTTTCTTCCATGAATCTGGGTCACTTAGCAGTGATTTATTAGCAAAGCTCCACTCAGGAGCCTCAGGCTGTAGCTTTACTGCCTTATGTGTTTCCGTGTGCACAGCTGTGTGCATTCCTGCCGTTGAGACTGTAAATTCCTCATCTCACACAGAGCTGCCTATTCTTTTGTTAAAATCCATAACCAGATTGCCTTAAAGGCTACCAACATAAAAAACTGCTGTTTGCCTACATAAGCTGTTAAAGTGCAGAACCCAGTTTCGACTGAAGTACATAAACAAGCAAGAAGTGAGAAATGATACCACATATGTGCAGAGTGGGCCAGATTTGGCCTTAGAGCAACCACGGTTCAGGTCAAAGGGAGCCAGAGTAAGGTAAAAAGGTAGAATTTGGCCTATTAACATTATCAGAATGCAAAATAAAAATACAAGAGGTATTTTCAACATATGATATGTAAAATGTCTGGTCTCAGAAATGGTTAATAATTCAGTTACAATGCTAAGAAAATACACTACCGCACTCTTTAGGTAATGTATACTGTTGTATAAGTTATCACTATACTGTTGCATAAGTTCCACAATAACAGGAAAAAAAGAATGATTGATCACTAAAGTAGAAATGTAATTAATGTTTGCAGGTGTTGCAAGGAAATTTTTAGAATTGTCAACATAATAGAATGTCTCCACTTTGCCCTTTTAATGCCAATAAATGCCATTTTGGGGATTTTTTGTTGTTGTTTATTTTTGTTTTTTAAACCATTTAGAGAGAAGAAGAGGAAGAGAATATACATGTGTGATAATAACTATTTATTTCTGCAATCCTAAGACCATATGTCCCTAAATCATTAGAGCTAGCTCACATAGGAATTTAGGCACCTAAATCCCAGAATCAAGCCCCAAGGGAATTGCCAAAACCCCACTCAGCTGCTGCTGAACTTTGTAGATGCCTACATTCACTTGGCACCTAAGGCAGTAAAATTTCCCTACAGGCCTATGTTTCTGAATCAGAGCATGTGTACTGTAGCCTTCCTCTATGCATCTGGACAACCTTAAGCTCCAAGAATGGCACAAGAACCAGAAGACATGCATTTCTACCCCTAACTCCCCTACAGGCACCAATTTAGCAGATATGCTCAGAAGCTACTTACTGGACTGGACCCCTCAAAGAAAGTCACACAAAATGGCCAGTGGGGCTGGGAGGAGAAAGAAGACAGGGACCACAAGTGAGCATGCTAGTGACTCTACAGCCTGGTGGTTAGAGCATATGGGAAACCCAAGATATGGTCTCCTAGCTCCAACAACTCTCTAATCACTTATCCAAAGTGGAACAGCTTTATCAGGAGAAACCAAGGGACTGCCCCACATCAGAATATCCATCCCATAGCTCAGTGATGACAGAACACAACTATCCTCATCTCTCCAGCAAAGGCCAGTTATTCAAAAGTGCTTAGCTCCCAACACACAGTATGACTTTCAAAATTCTGACCAATTATTTTGATGTTTAATTGGGAGTGGAAGTTTCTTGAAAACCTGGCCCCAGTTGTGAGTCTGAGTTGGTAAATGACCATACAGTGACACTCCAAAAATATGAAAGCTACAAATATCAATGGTAAATATTTATTAGTTAGTATGGCATGAGGAGATTACCACTAAAAATAGTAAGAGGAAATAAAAAACTCAAATGTTTAGGCTTAATACCATGAAAACCTTTACGGGCATAGAGTATAGCCACTTCCAGACACAATGAAGGGCACAGAAGTATTTCTATAGATTAACTAGATTAGCCTGTATTAAAGCTTCAAAGAGAGCTATAGAAGCAATATCCCTTTAGGCCTACACCAGAGAAAACGACAGAAAATGTACTGGGAACAAGCTTACATTTCGATAGTCTGGTGACCTGACAAATCATAGAATTTTTTTACATGGAAATGCTTGAAAAAGAGTCAAATGCTTGAAAATCTCTTCCTAGTCAAAATTCATTATTTTGTAGATAATGTGAAGTTCTTATTTTAATCTAAAACAGTGGAAATATAAATGGAGACAGTGACTTTATTAGTGTTCCAGTTGAATGCCAGAATATTACAAAGACTATGAAAATCAATGAATGGGAAAAAAAACCCCCAAAACCTGTCCTCCCCAAACTGAAACACAACAAAACTATTTATTCAATGAAATAAAATCAGCTATGTCAGAACACCCATGATTTGAATAGACACGAGCCTCATTATGATACAGTAAACTTTCAATAATGCTAACAGTTCAAACGACACCCAGAACAAAAATGGTTCATGGTCAAGACAACACTGTAATGGATGAATATATTTCTTATTCTTTGAGAAAGAAAAATGTCTCATCACACAAATGATCTCATGGTATAGAGCACTATTTACTAGCAGAAGATCTCCCAAAAAATGTTATAGGAGATTTTTTAATCAAAAAAGCAAACCAACTAGTAAGCATTAAAAGATTATATAAAAATGCCTCATTCTTCTACCAGCCATTCACGATACATGGAGAAATACTGATCTGGCTAAATCAATTCAACCAGCCATAACTATAAAATGAAAGCACCAGAATTTGGTGTCCTTACTCATGCTGAAAAGCATCTTAGTCCTTGATTAGCCTCACTGAAATCATACAACTCAAATAAGGTACAAGGCAGCATGAATATCAGGATCTGGTCCAAAGAATACAGAAGTAAATGGGATGCAAAATGAGAGATGATCTTGCTATATCTGAGTACCTGGTTCTGACACCCTTGCTCACATCTTACTGTTTAGCACTTGGGTGGTCCTACTGAATTCTGATAGGGCTATTCATGGAGTAAGTTACTGCACACTTTGTTTCAGGGTGTCAAAATCTATCCCTAAATAACCTTTGGGTTGTTCATACAACTAGTGCATTGCCAACTTATTTCAGATCCAATTACTAAACAATTATTAACACAACAGGGCTAAACTCTATCACCTTTTCTCACATTGACTAATTCCTTATTCCTCAAGTTACTCTGTTCATTTCACTGGCTACATCTACACTGGAGCTTTAGGTCAACTTAAGGAAGATTAAGTCGACCTACAGACTGCTGTGGCCACACTGGACTTTTATTAAGTTGACTTAAGCGCTTCCTTAAGTTGACTGAATAACATCACCTCTTAAGGTTGACTTAACTATTAAGTTGACCTTATTAAGTTGACTTAAGCCAATATGGGGGGCAAAGCCCTTAAGACAACCTAACTGGCCTCCAGGCTCCCTCCCTGCACCACTCTTCATCAAGCTAGCACCTGCCAGTGTGGACACAGGCAGTCAACAGGAGTTTTCAATGTGGATTCTCTAAGTCGACTTAACAAGGTCAACTTTAAGTCAACTTAACAGAGCCTCCATTGTAGATATACCCAGTATGACTATCTGATGCAAAATGTAGGACTCAGTTAGAAGACTGTTTAAGGAATAAGGGACTATTTATCATTCCAACATGGAAGCATTTTACACCCACTTCATCCTCATGTAAATGACTACACAAGGGCCTGAACCACAACGAACCAGTCCCCAAAGGTATCACAGGCAAATCTTGGAATTTATTGCTTTTATCTTTGAGAAGTTTACTTATATGATGCAGAAGGGTTTCATTAACCTTGTGGATGCATTGGTGTTTACTCTGCTGTGTGCTACAAAAGAAGCATTTTAAAATTGAAATGAAATTGTCTAAATCAGCCAACCAAAGGAAGCTGTTTAACGTAGTGTGTAGAGTAAATCCAAGATGGCTGCCCTAAACCTCAATGGTTGTTTCAGAATGCCTCACTGAGATGCGCCAATGGTCCGAGGATCATTCCAGAAAGGAAGGCACACTCTTTAAAGTGTCACATAGCTGGCAATCTAAGAAACCACAGCTTGTAGATAAGGCCAACAGGTGGTCAGTTTTGCAGTTATCATCTTTGCTACAGTGCAGTATCAGCACTGGTAGATGTCAGTGTGGTGCGTGGATCACTGAACTCACATGATAAGGCCTTTTACCCACTACCACTGCAGAATGTAAATAAATTTATGACATTAGTAAGATGTGTGCAGATTAGAAAAAATTAATGGCGATGTCCCAATGCTGACACACAACAATTAGCTATTCCAATGTCATTTCTTTGATTGAAATGACATTTTTGCTTTTTAACACTCTTAACCCTTGTGCAGGGCTACTGAATTCCATATTTATTCATAAACTTTCCAATGACATTTTAATCATAACAATTATTAAGAAAAAGAATAATTAAGTATTAATACTTTGCACTTACAGTGCTTTCATTTGGCGGAACTCAAAGAGTAACACATTTAGCCTCATAAAGCCCCTGTGAAATAGGTAGGTATTCTGTCCCTATTTTACACATGGGAAAACAGGCACATACAGATTAAGACCCAGATTTTTAAAGTTATTCATGTAATCCCCATTAGTTAGGCATCTAAATACCTTGAAAGACCAGGACTTCAGTGACTTGCCCAAAGCCATGCAGAAAGACTGTCTGACACAGAAACCAGGTCAGCTGCTTCCCAAGTCGTGGTCCTTAGCCATACAACTGCCCTTCCTCACAAGGGCTAGTCTACATTGACAGCAGCAAATTCACTGCTGTCAGTTTGCTCTTCCAAGTTCTATTGAGTGGTCAGTCAAGACACGCTCAATAGATGTGGAGTTCGCCTCAGTAACTAGCAACATCAGAATGGACAGCACTTCTGTTCGACTTAGTGGAGTGTGGACAGGGAGGTAGGTGGGAGTTACTAAGTCGAAGGGAGATGCTGCACAAGATATTTTATGTACTTTGTGTATCTCCCATCAACTATCACCAACAAGTGCTGCAAGTGTAGACTAGGCTTTAGAATGTAATATGATTACAAGCGTGTGTGTGTACTTCAGTGCATATCCAGAAATGTGAGTATACTGCCCTTTGTGTGTGTGTGTGTGTGTGTGTGTGTGTGTGTGTGTAGGTTTCTGTGCATTTGTCTGTCTCCCCGTATAAAGACATCTAAAAACAAAATAAGCTCCCATGGGCATAGTTAAATAGATTCAAGATATGAATTTTCATTTAAATAAAAAACAAGTTGCATTATAGGGGAATGACATCCTCCCAATTTTAGAAATAATCCATTATAAAGACATTCTGGTCAGGAACTCAAAAAGACTTGCTTTATTATCTACTGGGCATTATTAACATAGACATGACAATATTGAAAACGCTTCAGAAAATAGTGTCTCACAACATTTGTGAGTCATATTATACCAACCTCACAGGTGTATTCCAAGAATTAAATTAGTTTAATGTTGGAAAATACTGGAAAGATTACAAACACCACACATAAGTGCTAAGTATTAATGATAATTACTAGTAGATTCTTGCACAACAGTCAAACATTATGGTTCTCAGCAGGAATTTCCTGCCCACAGAAACATGAATCAAACTGTTGTAAATATATAAAAATAGTTGTCAAAGCATTAGCTTAGTGCATGTGAACTAGTCCCTATAATTCCTTAGCCAGCAGGCAGACCAACTAAAAGACTCTAATATAGAAGTTCCATTCTTTACATTATTCAAGAGTTTAACCCTCCATTCTCCCGCCTTCTACATACCAACAGCTTTAAATTTCCTTCCCAGGAAAAGTTGTTTACAATACTGTGTCAAGTTCATGTCCCCTGAAAGTTGGTGAATAGGACAAGCCCATGAGACAATAGTCCTAATGCCTTCCAAAGTGCTAATGTGCTCTATACTGACATAGCACCTCAGAAAACCAAGGAGTCAGATATTAATGGATGAACAGACTGTATTATGATTATACTTATTCCTGCCTACACCATCATCAGCTCAGGTATCTTCTGTCTGGCCATGGCCCTGTATGGCTTAGCAGGATGAAATTTCTATGAGATGCTTATAAACAGATCTTTTCCTGAGCAGATGGCATGCACTTGCCACTCTTTTCAAGCATTTGCACTTTACGCTTTCTCATCTACTTGCATACTATTAGTTCCTTGACCTGATTTTCTTGTGCTTTACACACACGCTTTGTGAGCGCTTATGATGCCACAAAGGAGGTGGCACACTAAGGCTGTGTTCACACACAGGCACTATTTCAATACAAGTTGTGTCGAAACAACTTGTATCGAAATAATGCCTTATTTCAAAACAACTTAATTCGAATTAACAGTTTGTTAATTCGAATTAAGGAAAAAAGCTCAAAGCGAAATAGCAGTTTCAGGCAACAGTTATTCCGAAACAAGTCACTGTTGTTTCGAAACAACATGTTCGGACAGCATTGTTTTGAAACAATCGTTTCGAAACAACATTGTTTCATCCCCACATGGGGTTTAAGTTGTTTCGAAACAACACTGTTGTTTCGAAACAACCGTGCGTCGTGTGAACAGGGTATTTCTTATTTCGAAACAACCTCTGTTGTTTCGAAATAAGAGTGCTGTGTGAACACAGCCTAAGATATTGTTTTTGAAGAAAGCATATTTCATGATATCCTTAATTCCCTGGCTACATGGAAGAGTGACATACTGGATAGGAAAACAAAACAATAAGTCCTGTGGCACTTTTAAAGACTTAACAATTGTATTTATCACATGAGCTTTCTTGGGTGTATCCTGCTTTGTCAGACACTGAAATGGAAAGCATACAATGTGGAGGAGAAAAATAAATGCAGTGAAGGGCAGGGGACAAGATTAGTACAGATTATTTCAGCAAATCAAACAGGTTGTTATGGCTCAATGAGTGTGGAACAATAAAGAAGAAGGTGGGGAGACTAAAAGAGAGGGAATCACCTGTTGTAATGAGAGAACCAGCCCATCGTCTCTGTTCAAACACAAGTTAACGGTATCAAAGTTGCAGATATCAGCTATCAGAAATGGCAACATTCAAAAATCAATAGGGGAACACTTCAATTTCCCCTCACAATCCATGGCTATGTCCACACTAGCAAGTTAGTCTGGACTAAGGAGGCTTAGTCTGGACTAATTTAGCCCATGGCCACACTAGGCTTTCCCTAGTTCAAACTAAGAAATTTTTTTGAACTAAGGAACGCTTACTTCAAACTTGTTAGTACCAGTGGTTAGTCTGGACTTAAGCGCTTAATTCGAACTTTGGTCTGAACTAGGTATGATGTGGCCACAGACTAACGCTTAGTTCAAATTTAAGAAGTTCAAAGTAATCTGGTTAGTTCAAACTAACTGCATGTTTTAGTTTGAACTAAGTGTTAGTTCAAACTAGGATGTTCAGGTATTTTGAACTTATAAGTGCAAGGTTAGTTCGAACTAACAAGTTCAAACTTCCTGTGGCTAGTGTAGACATAGGCCACTAAAACATGTCAGTTGCAGAGGTCCAACAGAGAAGTTTTAAATCAAAGTGTCTAAGGGAAGCTCCAGAGTTGGAAACCATATGCAAATCTGACACCATTAATTTGGGTTTGAACAGAGATGTGGGCTGGCTCTCTCATTAAAACAGGTAATAGCCCCCTCAACTTCTTTTCTGTTCCACATTGTTTGAATCAAAACAACCTGTCTGATTTGCTGAAATAATCGTTACTGAGCCTGCCCTTCACTGAATTTATTTTCCCCCTCCACAATGTATGTTTTCCATTTCAGTTTCTGACAAAGTGGGATTTACCCACAAAAGCTCAAACGATAAATAAATAGTTAGTCTTTAAAAGACCCACCAGACTCCTCGTTTGTTTTGCTGAACTAGACTAATGTGGCTACCAGTCTGGAACTACCGCAAAGGAAAGTTTTTAGAGAGTACCATTCTGTCTCATCAGCATTTGCTAGTGATTCCCTGTTTCATTCATACAAATATAGTTGACTCTAACCTCTTTGAGGAAGGTGGGTTGGACACTTGGTGACAAGCATTAGTACAACACTTAGTGAGTAAAAAGAACTCTCAACCTTATCAAAGGCAAATGTGAAAAAATTAGACAGGTTTCTTGGTGAGTGTCCTAAATCCAGGCAGCTGAGATACATGGGATGCCAAATATTTGCATGAACTATACTAAAGTTCATTTCCTACAAAAATCCCTAAAAAACCCCACTTACAAATGACTTTCAAAATGTGGATTTAATGATGATCTCAGGGCTCTCTACCCCTAGGGACAAAGTGGTGGTGATTAGCAAACTCTGAACTAAGCCACATGCCTTTCCCAAATTTGCTCTTTTTTCAGTTCCATTGCCCATCCCTGCAGAAACATGGCCCACCTTAGGTATGAGGGAATAAGAGTGACACCCTGTGGTGAAACTGATGAAGTGCAATCTCTTAAATCCCATCCGTTCTCGGCTACGATCCTTCCTGATTGTCGAACACATAACAGGTGGTGAAGTTCAGCTGAGAGTTTGCCCATCCTGGCATCACAGACAGAAACTGAACACAAAGGGAAACTCCAGGTATCTGTGGGATGAAAGGTTCTGGTGTGCTGCACTGACCAGACTGCAGGGGAATTCTTACATATATTGGGCCTCTGCCCTCAAAATAGAAAGTTTAAAAAGAAATATACAAAAAGCTACTTAAAAGAGGTATTTACACTTTTAAAAAGAGAAAGGATTGGCAGTCAGAACTGTTTATTATATAATAATGGTCTTGCATCTGCCAGGATAGAGATGCTTAAGTTAGAGGAACAACTTAAATCTGGCCTCTAGAAGTAAAGGCACAGGGTCTGGAAGTAGCACCACGTCGGTGGGTTTTTTAGGGTGGGGTGAAAGGGGGCAGAAGAGTGGTGCAGGGCTTTCTTCAAACTCATTTCATTTGCAAGAAGTCTTTTCACATTACTTCTTCAATCAACAGCAGGGACATACATAGTGAGCTGATGAAGTTCATTAGATAGTCTCACCTGTTTTAAAGTGAAGGACTGGGACTGAAGAAGAGCTAAAGAGTACATCTGTCTCCTTGCTCATTCCTCTCTTTGTGCTGAACCAGACCACACAGGCATAGCTTTATAAACAAGGACAAATTTGTCACAATCAGCCAGCCATCTGCTTTGTACTAGTCAGTGTTTTTTAAAGTCAACTTTTCAAGGCTGAAGAATAACAGTCTTCCACTGAACACCCCAGCCAACAAAAAGAACTAAAGTCCAGTCCTTCTAAAACTGAACATAAAGAACTAGAGCACAGACTGAAAAGAGAAAATGTGGCATCTAGTGCACCTAGGGCTACAAATCTGCTACCTTAGTTTGAGTTTGAATTGTAATGAGTTCCCAGTATCTCCCCTGGTGACAGATGATTGACACTTGTATTTTCAGGACTGTTTAGGAACCTACTTTCCACCAGCAGGTACAGTCATGTTTGTAATCGGTGACATTCCCAGGGAAAAATGAAACAATACAGAGAAGAGTCTTTCAGTTTTTGTGTTGAGCTGCAAACATCAGCTAACCAGGTAATTGTGCATCTCTCTGGAGTTAATGCTCAAAACCACGCCTGAGTGATTGCCTAGAAAATATAAAAACAAAATGCTAGCATTAGTATATTCTGGGCATTTTACTATACATTCCCCTTTTATTGCAGAGACAAATTAGATGGTGGTCTTATCAAACAACAGTTCAGGTGCAGATGGTGCAGCAGATCAGTGTACCTACAACATACTTTCTACTTGAGTGCTTTAAAGCGTCTGCTTGTGATGGTTGGTAGTGAATTCCTGGTGTTTCTATCCCAGTGACAGCACAAGGTGGTTCTCTTTGCAGCTTAAAAAGGAGTTGTCTTGAGGGTAGCAGGTGAGGGAGGAGAATGGAACCTGATGCTTCCATTCAACATGCCACTGACCTGGGACTGGACACTGACCGGCATCAGCAATAAGGGAACTCTGTAGCTGTTCAAGTTTCCACCTCTCCCAGAAGGAGTCACTGCAAGGAAATGGAGTTGAGGAGTCCCAAGGTGGGGGTTGTGATAAAGTAGGCAACATAAAATATATAGAAAACAAAAAAAGGGGATGGGTGAGTCTGGAAATACTGTACTGTGATAATTCAAAAGTTATGAAAAAAGAGAGAGCAAACAGGAAACTAATTTTGTAAAACCCCACTGTGCATGGAGAGGAGGCTATTATGCTGATCTCTCTAGTAGGGGAGAAAATCCCACCAGAACAAAAAGGACTCTCCGTAGCATACGGAATATCTGCAAATAGCGTCATCAAATGGAACTGAATATTTCAGTAGGGATGGCGATATGCTTCACACTTCAGTCAGATAAACCAGCCCAGTACTGAGACAACTAGGGAAATTTCTTATGCAGCACTGGGTGCTACTGAAGCTACAGGAAAATACTGCAAGTAATAAAAAAGTGCAGGCTGTAGAAATATAATAAAAAAATATGCTTTATGTCTTAAAACCGGTTGCCAACTGATAAACATAAATGGATCTGACCCAGGGGCATGAGCTCTTCCTGTTCCCCTGGAAGTCTGTGGGTGCTGACAACTTGGCAGAACCACAGCTCACATTCAGATCTGCATTTGCTAACTGTCTAGTTTAAGACACCCTCACTGGAAGACTCTTGGTCCTAAAGCCCTTACTCAAGCAATACTTTTCCTAACCACAATGGAAGTTTTATCTAAACAAGGAGAGCAGGATCAGACTAAATCCAGTCTACAATGAAGAAACAAGGAGATTATTTTTAATAGGTTATAAATCAGGGTAATGTGACTTCATTCCTATGCCCACGGCCCCAAGCAGCCACATATGAATAAATAGTGAGAGGTTTTCCACAATGGCAAGAGGAAGATTTGACTTATAGAGCACCTGACATACGCCGTGGGTGTATGAGTGCTTCACACAAACTGAAGAACCCTGAGAGTTACCACCATGGCATTTAGGACCCTACTCTAGAGATGAGATAATTGAAACTATTTTGTCTTACACAATTTTTTGTTCCCCAGGTCATCTGCAGTGCTACAGTATCACTAGAACTTTGTAGTGTAATCAAGCTTCTGTTTGAGAGGTTTTAATGAAGATTAATGATTTTAGTGTGTGCAATTTGTCAAAAAATGTATGGAGCTGGGCAGAAATAATTTCACAGGTGAAATATGTTTTTTCCTTTCATCAAAGCTAGAATCGAAGCAAATAGCAGTATATGGTTCAGCTAAGGAAAAATAAAAACAATAACAAAAGATAGATTGTAAGAACAAAAGAAAGATAAAGAAGGACTTCTAGGATGTCTGCCTTACATAGCCCTCCACGGAGGATAAATGAAGCCATTTAACTTCACAGTTACCTCTACCATTTCATCCAGTTTTATAAGGCTGAGGTTTTGGGTCAGATGTTCTATTTTCACAGAACTGTTCAGAAGCAACCACTATGTGATCTTCTTTTGTGTGCTACACTTTTCAATTTGCTCTATGTCCTCAACACATTTATTTGTAAGAAATTAAATTTGTAGACTAGCATTTTAAGGTGCATTTAGCAGACAAAATTCGTCTATAATCATGAATTGCCTACACATCACCTGCTCTAAGAGATGTTCATGAAAGACTCCGGAAGGGGAATTCTAATGACTAGCCATTGGATAATGGAAGATCAGGAATCAAAACAGGATGGATTCCATGAAGATTTGGATTTGGGAATTAATTTAATGTGTCTAAAAGAGAAGACACCTTACCATCTAACCTGCATTATGGAAACATTCATTCTATCTGTCATTTCTCTCCATCTAAAATTCACTACACTGAATTGAAGGCTTGTACATGTTAATTTAAATACTAGTGAAGTTCAGCAATTACGATTTATTTAGCTTATTATATGATCTTCCTTATGTTGTTCACATGTGCCTCACAACACTATTATATACTATCTTATGTACTGTGTATTTATAAGGCACCTCATAAAAAAAAACAGAATATGTTGAATTTAAAAAAAAAAAAAAGAAAACTAAAAGAAAAGTGTTTCCTTGTTAGCAGTTTGCCATCTGATCCCTTTTGAAGAAGGGTATAAAAATAAAGGGGCTAAAAGTGCAAACAGTTAAAAAAATAACTTTAAAAATAAAATATAACAAAATATTAACTGAGAGATTAATAAAGAGAAGGTGAAGTTACCTCTTGCATTACCCAGCGTTTGAGAATCCAGATCATCATCAATAAACTCCTCACCCTGTATGATGTTCTGGGTATCCTCGCTGTGATTAACAGGGCTGGTCATCTCCTGTTCTTTTTCATTGTGCATCTGTGCATAAACATTTCTGCCAGGCAGTTTCCTAAACAACACAGGAAAAAATATCCTTTGATGGAATTTAGTTTCCTATTGTATGCAATTAATCATATTAAACTCACACTAATGGAAAAATCCTATAAAATTAAATAAAGAATAGTAATGTCTCCACTGATTTTTTTAATCAGTCTTCAGAACACTGTACCAATACATTTTCTATTTAATTCTATTGGATTTTAGAGTCACAGCTCTAGATTTCTTATTAATTTCTATAGCGGTTCATTGGTTTAATTTATATTACATTTTATAGGAATTTTCTAGATGGTTATCATAAACTTGGCCAATTTTGAAATAAGGATTTTTTAAAATAAACAAACAACATTTTTTATTTATTGTCGAGTCACTGGACTCACAGAAACTGCATTTTTAAAAAATAAAAACCCTCTGCATGCTGAAAATATGCTGTGAATAAATAACATTTCTTGCATTTCCAAAATGTCTGTCACAGAAGAATGACTCTTTAATCTGTTAAAACAATTTTATGTTTTCTCTAATACATTTTTACTCTTATTTTCTTAAAGAAAGAAAGAAAGAAAGAAAGAAAGAAAGAAAGAAAGAAAGAAGCAAATATACCCAGTCCTGATTCCAAGACTCTTCAGAACCATGAAATAATACATTTTCAAGAAAAAAAATGACATTTAATTTATTTATAAATAATGATAAAAAGAGGCTGATAACAGACTCTAAGGCAGGGATCAGCAACCCCCAGCACCCATGCCAAAAATGGCACGGGGTCCGAGTCTGAGCAGCACATGGTGCCGCTTGGGTTGGCCAGCCAGGATATGCCGCTGCCAGGGAGCAGGTGCCAGCCTCAACCCCGACTCCTGGAGACTACCTGCCAGGCAGGGCCATCCCTGGGGGTGAGAGGGGTGATCGCCCTGGGCCCCATGCTATATGGTCAAGCAGAGCAGCAAGGGGCCTGCGCTGCTGCCCTCCCCCTCCCATGCTGGGGACCAGGCCAGCCAGCCAAAAGTGGCGCCTGGCTTAGTGCTCCCGGTCTCCCCCCCCCCCCCACAACCTCCACCATACATGCTGCTTTTGGCTCTGTGCTGGAGCAGCAGGGAAGGGGCAGGAGGCAGCGTGGGGCCCATACAGCTACCCCCTGCCATGGCCACGCTGCCTCCTGCCTCCTTCCCATTGCCTCCAGCACAGAGCCAAAAGCAGCGTACGTTGTTGGGGGAGACCGGGACCACTGAGCTGGTTGGCAAAGGGCTTGGAGTAGCTGGTGCAGGGGCAAAGAGGCCTTCCCCTCCCTGGGGCTGGCCAGCCCTGCCCCCACTGATGGGGGGACCTGAACGGGGACCCGGCAAAGGGTGATTCGCCTGGGGCCCCTCACGGCCCTCGGGATGGCCCTGCCTGCCACTGCCAGCTGATCCTGACCCTGACCCTGACCCCCAGAGGCTACCCACCCCTGCCGGGGGCCGGTGCCAGCCCGGCCCTGAACCAGAGGCCTGGCCCCACCCCCAGCACCCACTGAGGGTGTGGTGGGTAGGGCTGGCACAGGGGTTGGCAAAAGTTGCCAACCGTTGCTCTAGGGCTATGACTACAGTGGGGCTCTTTTAAATCAACTTAACGTCTAACTTCTTGAACTGACTTAAGGGTACCCGCCCCTGCTGTGTATCAGGTCCTGATCCAGCTTCAGAGGCCTGATATGGGCCCAGCCGCTGGCAAAGGGCTTGGAGCCAGTCCTGAGTCGCTTGCTGCAAGTGGCAAGGGGCTCAGAGCTGGCTCCTGCTGCCACTGGGAGGCAGTCTGGAGCCTGATCCAGCCCTGAGCTGCTTACCACAAATGGCAAGGGGCTCGGAGCCAGCTCTTGCCACTGCTGGGAGGTGGCTCAGGGCTCGATCTGGCTCTGAGCCACTTGCTGCTTGCCACAAGTAGTTCGGGGCTGGCTCGGGGCTGGAGCCAGTTCCGAGTCCCTAGTCACTTGTGGCAGGAGCTGGCTTCAAGCCCCTTGCCGCTTGTGGCAGGAGCTGACTCTGAGTCTCTCGCTGCTTGCGGCAAGTGGCTTGGGGCTGAATTGGCTCCAAGCTGCCTGCTGCTTGTGGCAAGTTGCTCAGGGCCAGATCAGACTCTGAGTCATCTGCCAGTGGTGGCTGGGGCTGGCTTGGGCTCCCAGCCACTTGCCAGCTGCAACTGGGACCAGATTGGGCACCTGGAGCTGGATCAGGACCCCATGCAGGGGGTGGGGCCCGGGCCTGAGCCTGGGCCACAACTCCTTCTGCCCTCTAAAGTCATCTTAACACTTAAGTCAACTTTCAGGGCAGGTGTTATTAAGTCGATTTAAGCAAGTGCTTAAGTCAACTTAATAAATTCTAAATGTGGCCAGGGAGTTCCTTAGGTTGATTTAAGGCAGTTTAAATTGACCTAGGGCTCCAATGTTGACACATGCTAGGTGCTCAAAACAATTCATGCTCCAACAAAGCTTCAGTGGGTTTAAAATAACAATAAATAAAGGAACTCTGAGCTATAAGAATTTAGAGTTATATGGTCTCCTGGTCCCACATATATCTAGGAATTATTTAGGAAAATACAGCTATGTTATTTTCTACATTACAACTCTAATCAACCTAGAATAAATCATTTGTTATTTGCATGTGCATATTATATACTAAACAAATGCTTAATCTAGTCTCTAGAAAATAAACAAAATTTCACAATAAACCATAATCACTGGCTTCAGAAGACAGACACTAAGTGAGAAATAGAGTGATGGGTTTAAATGAGTAGGAATTGTGTATCAGTTAGCCCGTTTCTTTTTTATCCCCCTCCTATTGTTTCCTATTGCTCAATATTTCAAAATGCAATGACATACAGACTACTGGAGCATACTATCAGCTCCTAAGTAACAACAACAACAATAATAATAATACATTAAATAGGATATTTTCCTTCAGTGTTAGTTTTGGATATAGTGTTAAAATGAATGACTTCTTTGTGCTTTAGAGCAATCCTTATTTATTTTGCCCTATTCATTTTGGAAGTCTGACTCTTCTACATGTTACAATTTTTACTGAAATATTATGAATCATTAAATTCATAAATCACTAAATGGCTAGGATTTGGACTTCATCTGCTCTCATGCAACATAATAGTAGCACAGGCGAAGGTGGAAATAAATAGTAAATGAGATGGGAAGTCAATGACAAGGGAAGATTAGAAACTCTGCTCCAAAAATGGTCAGACTCCCAAGGGGAGAATGCAAGGTGAATGCAACCAAAAGTCCATGAGTTTAACAGTTGCAGAAAATTCATGGAGATTTTTAAAAATAATGAGATTAGCAATGAAGTTAATTATTAACAGGATTTTAAAATGAATTGGAGGGGGAGGAAGGAGGAATTTGAGAATATGAAAAGGCAGAAATTTTTCTCATCTTCTGAAGAATGAATGCACTCCCAGAAAAGTAAGCTAACTACCAGAACAGAAGTACCAATAGTCTAATTTGGCATGATGATGAAAGCTATGTTCCTGCTGTTGCAAAAATAAAAGAAAGATGATGCCAGTGCTTCAGCTAGTGGTGTATTAAATACATGACAGCTTTGATGTGGGTGAAATATATTTTTCCTTCCCTTGACATAACTTGGTGGCTACCGTGCTGTTGGTCTGTCTATATTACTGCACAGTGCCCCACCCTGTGGAAGCCTGCGCAGAGTGCTGCTGAAAGGATGAAGAAATCTTAGCAGGAAAAACAGCAGAAATACAAACGTACACTTGCAAAAGAAAGGGAGAAGTTTACTTTGATCCAATTACAGTTAATAAAGTTGGCACTGGTTTGGAAAACAATATTTAGCAGATCCCGCATCTCTACTAGAGGATGGGCCAGAGTCCTTGGAACCTTTGTTGTTCCAGTGACAAGAGGCTCCATGATCCCAGTTTATCTGGATGTTTAAGCTAAGGAGCATACTAGTGAACATGGCAGCTTGTCATTATCTTGAAGGATCATGTTAATTACTGAACACATGCAATCTGAATTCAAGAGGAGGATGATTTCTTTTTGCTTCTGAGATTGTTTTGTTCTCTGAATGGCTTATTTCAACAGTATTCACTGCTGAAGAAATTACCTCTTCTTTCTCCCAGCCCATAGCAAAAACCACAACAACCCCCCAAACTGAGAAAACATGGGTCTAAAACACTGTCTGTTAACTACTGGGATGGAATGGGATTAGGATTTATATTTGAAAACTATGTAACTGGATCATTTGAAATAGTTTTTAAGGTTTGCTAGGAAGCATAGCTTCTGATTGTAACACTTCCGTTACTTTGTGCTTGTGGATCTCTGTCTAGGTGGACCAACTAGGTCACTGGTTCTGGTTCCCAACCTTTTTGGCTGAAGGGCCACAAATAGCCTTTTGACAGCTCTGAAGGGCTACCAGTCTCTGCCAGCAGGCCTCCCACCCCCATTCACCTCCCCTCTGCAGACAGATGGAAAGAGGTCAGTGAGGAGGCTGCTTGCCAGGAAACCACACACATCCTGTAGCCTTATATACTTCACCCGGGTCCCTAGGCAGTGGCTCCCTTTGGTGATCAGGACTCCCCCCACTCTGGCCTCAGCAGGGACCGAGGCACACAAAGATCCAGGTGGACCACATTGCCATGCTGCCTGCTACAGCCAGAGACAGGGGAGTGCTGATCTCCCATCTCCTCGGCTGCAGCAAAGAGCCTGCACTGTTATTTTAGCTCATGGAAACGCATTCTGCATGAGGCCTCAGGCAGTGGCTCTCTTCTGCAGCCAGTAGAAGGGGAGTCACAAGCCACTCTGAAAGCCTCCATGGGCCACTTTTGTCCCCTTGGCCACAGGTTGCGAACCACTGAACTAGCTGGATCCCAGTCCTGTAAAACTAAATGCTCTGTGGAGTCCTGTTGTTGGATTATGTTTGTTTTCTACAGGTTTGTCTACACTGGAGGCTCAGTTAAGTCAACTTAACAAGGTCAGTTTTAAGTCGACATTCAAAACTCCTGGGCTATGTCTACACTTAGAAGATTAGTTCAAATTAACTTAATTTGAACTAAATAATTTGAATTAATAATGATTAGTTCAAATTGAGTTAATTCAAATTAACATGGCCATATCAGAACCCTAATTCGAGTTAGCATATCCATGCACAAGACTTACTATTTCGAATTAGGTAGGGGCTGCTACCACATAGGGAAAATCAAGCTGTGGCTAATTTGAACAAACAGTTTGAATTAACACAGCTACACTGGGTTAACTTGAACTAACAAGTTTGAATTAACCATCACTTCAAAGTTAAACTAGGTTTTATAACTTTGAAGTTAACTTTCATCAACTTGAACTAAGGCATTCCTTAGTTCGAATTAATGAAAGCCAGTGTGGCCATGCATTTATTTAATTCAAATGGACCCTCATTAATTCAAATTAAATTTTAAGTGTAGACATACCCTGCAGACTGCCCATATCCATGCTGGCAGCTGCTAGGTTGCCTTAACGCTTAAGTTGACCTTATTAAGTTGTCTTAAGCCAGTGTACATGGAGTATAACACTCAAGTCGACTTAATAAGGTCGACTTAAGTGTTAAGTCGACTGTAAGAGGTGGTGTTATTAAATCAACTTAAAAAAAGCACTTAAATTGACTTAATAAATTCCCAGTGTGGATGAAGCTTTCTTTAGGTTGACTTAAGGAAGGTTAAGTCGACCTCAGGCTCCAGTATAGACATGCCCTAGGGATCTACCCAGCAATGAAAAACCAGCAGCACTATCTCAGAGCCCATGTCAACTGACTCAGGCCCACTAGGCTTAGGCTGTAGAACTAAAAATTGCAATGTAGATGTTCAGGCTAAGGATGCAGCCTCATGCCTCACGGGGATCTCAGGCTGTTGACTCCAGCTCAAACCTGACTGTCTATGCTGCAAATTTTAAGGCAACGAGCTCAAGTCAGCTGACCTGGGCCATCAATGGACATTGTGCAGCTCTTTTATTGCTGTGTAGATGTACCCTCCGAGAGCTCTCTGTAGGTATGTCTACACTACCGGGCTTTTTTTAAGTCGACTTAATAAAGGCTATGTCTATACTGATGGCAACAATTTTGCCGCTGTCATTTTGCCCTTCCAGAAGTGGACTGCAGTGAGAAGGAATTTGCCGTGCCACTCCCAGAAGTTGACCCTGGGAGTCCTGGGGGTCGGGGGCATAGAGGAAACCTGATCACAAGTGATTTGCTGCTGGCTTTCCCCTGATGTGTACTGGTGGCTTAAAAACTCGCCACCGGTAACACAAGGAATTTTATGTCCGTTGAGTACCAGTGGTTGATTGCCACCAAAAAGCACTCAATGTAGACTAGGGCAAAGTCTACTTAAAGTCGACTTTATTAAGTCGACTTAGTGAGTCCACACTTCTCTTAAGTTGACTGAACAAAGTTGGTTAAGTTGACTTAAGAAAGTGTCCTAATAAAAAATGTCTTTGCTAACGTCTACTTTATTAAGTTAACTTAAGCAGGCACATGTCACTAAATAGGGCTTCTTAAGTCGACTTAGATGGCCACATTGCATTGTTGACTTAATAAAGTCGATTTAATGCCTAAATCGACTTAAAGAGTGAGAGTTATTAGGTCAACTTAAGGAAGCCCTTAAGTCTATTTAATAATTTCTAAATGTAGCCAGGGCTCTGCTTAAGTCAGCTTAAGCCTCCTTAAGTCCCCAGTGCAAACATACCCTGTGGATGCTCTGTTTTTATAAATCTCAGTTCTAAGGAATCATTGACTCTACATTTTTTGTTCTGGAAGGAGTGTGCTTTTGGGTAGCATGAGCATTCATGGACTCATAGGTAAGCCTCTGCTTCAGGTGATTAATCATTTCTAGCAATATCCGTCCCTAAGCCAGCAGTTCCCAGCCTTTTCAGTAACACGGCACTTTTCAATGACATAAATAATTCCATGGAATATCCACATTTTTCATTTGAACTGATTGCTCCTAAACATCACATTTACTTACATTTACTCTGGTTATGATCCTACTGGAGAGGTTTGCAACATTGTGCATACAACAAGCTAAAGGAGGATCAAATACATTACTGTTTCAAATCCACTGGAAAAAATACACTTGATCTGAATTTTGCCCTTTGGCCACCTGCGTTTAGAATATTCACATTTTAGCATTCGAAGACCAATACCACACTTTTAATCTGATGATTAATTTCCATGAGTTGTAATTTTGGTTGGACAGAACATTGATTAAGATGAAACAATGCTTGTTTTATGCTTATTTTCATTACCTTTGTATAAAATTTCACAGCACACGTTGGCACGTGGACAGTTCTCATGCCACACCATTGCCCTAAGCACCCTATACTGGTGGGCCATTTCAGAAGAATCAGATTCTGCTGGGGGACTGAATGATACTGTGAAATCCTCCTCTGGAGTATGATTTGTTCAACTGAAAAATTCAGTTGTTTTAGTGGAGTTAATATTTTCTTACAATTCATAGGTATTCGTACAGTTCCCCCCTACAATAATTGCCCCATTCCAAACATAATAAGCCAAGAGGACATTTTAAATGAATAAAAATGATTTTTTCCATTTCTTAAAGCCTGTAT
Source organism: Podocnemis expansa (assembly GCA_007922195.1). Classification (NCBI taxonomy): domain Eukaryota; kingdom Metazoa; phylum Chordata; order Testudines; family Podocnemididae; genus Podocnemis; species Podocnemis expansa. Next base: position 37,683,051 of record ML681996.1, on the reverse strand, counting down.
AATTCTTTTGCCACTTTGTAACTGTGTCTATTGTCTCCAACTTAAGGTCTAATAACTCTGTTAGTCTTTTAAGTGCCACAAGACTCCTTGGTTTTTTTATGCAAAATACAATGTCTCATAATAGATACCACCACCAAGTTTTATGATCTTGTAATATAAACAACCTACAATGTACTACAAATGAAGTAATATTATTGCACCCTATCACCTATTTGATGACGATTTTTGTTGCTGTGGGAACCCAACATAGTTAAATGGATTTTTATTATTTTTATTCAGTTGTAGACAGAGTTTAATAATGAATACTGTGTTTCATCCTGTAGAACAATGGGTCACTATAAATACCAAGAAATTTAAGATTCTACAGTGGAAAAGCCAAGAGAATCTTTCTACAGGAGATAAAGCACTTCTGTCTAAAGAGATGACAAAGGTTTTTGCTAACTCAAACTTAGATAAATGATGTACTCTTGCTGTTATCAGTAGCACAACATGATACCTAGTCTGTTCTGTGAAATGTTTATTGTAAATAAAAATCCATCTTGAAATAATAATAGGCCAAATCAATAGGCATTTTCACTGAGTAAAGACTGCAGATTTTGTGCAATGGTAATAAATGCTTATTCTCAGGCGCTGAAGGCTTTTGAGTACCTAGCAAAAAAACCAAAACTATACAACCCCCCCAACCCCAACAAAAAGGAAACAAATAACAAACGAACAGCCCCCCTAACCAGGTCTATAGCCAATTAATAAAACAGATATATAAATCAGCATAAAATGCCAGTAACACGTCACACTAACAATAATGAAATCCCAATAATGAAAGGCAGATTAAAAATGTTTTAGAGTTATTGAAGGAATAAGCATTTGTTTACACTACTTATGTGGTATTAGCTGTCCATCATGAACATATTTCTTACATTCAGGCCACTTCCATTGCTCCTTCACCTCTTCCCAAATACACTATTGGGCTGACTTTATTTTTACATATTCTTATCACAGCTGGATATTCTTAACCTGGGTGGCATTGTTTCAGTAATCAAACTGTAACATATTTTGTTTTGTCTTTTTGGTGAAATATGAGACTTGAGGATCGATTAATTGTCCTGGCTGCCTTGATTACTCATTATTCCTAAAAGCAGATAATTAGGAATATATTTTTGAATAGCTATTTTTGTGGTGGTCGTACTGAGACAAGTTGAATGAGCTCCCCACATTGCTGCTATTGACCTACACCACCACCAGGTATAATCTTGACGTCTGAAAAGCACAGAAAAAACATGGCTTTAAAGGCTAGAAACTTCATCACTGCATTGCTTCAAGAAAGTCTATTTTCAGGAAGTGATATGTGGTTTTGCTACATCAACAAATCTAGGTCTTAAAGTATATAAGGTCTACTTGCCTTTTAAATTTGTAGAGAATGAAGGCCCCAACTACAAACAGACAGATAACAAAGAGAACCACTATTGCCCAGTATCCACCACCACCTCCAATCCTCTGAGAGTCTGAAATGAAAGACACAGATATTTGAAGAGTTCAGTAAAACTGGATCTCAAAAAGTATTGCAGGCAATAGTCAATCAGCCTTCACATTTCTCTATTACATATGATATAAAACCACTACTATACTAAGGGTATGTCTATACTGATGGCAGCAAAATCGCTGCCATCAGTGCAATCTTTCGGGTGTGATTCAGCAGCGAGTATAAACCCGCTAAATTGCTCTGGAAGTTGTCATAGCAACTCCGGCCCCGGAACTGGAGTTGCTGTAAGCTGACCACAAGGGATTTGCAGTCAGCTTACCCTAATATGTAGGAGCGAGTTAGAGAGTCATCAGGAGATGTGCAAGGTATTTTACATACCTTGCGTATCTCCCATCAACTACTGCCGACAAACATGGCAAGTGTAGACCAGGGATTAGGTGTGGTGAGGTCAATTGACCTGCACAATCAGATAGCGACAGAGTCTAGAATGGAACTCAGGACTGCTCACACATGGTGGCGAGAACAGGGACTAGACAACACTGGTTCTTAGTGCAAGTGATTTTTACAGTAACAAGTGTCTGATGAATTGGGATCTCTCGCATGGCAGCTCACACCATAACTGAAGTTGTTAGTCTTTAAAAATGCCACAAGACTCCTTGTTTGTTTTGCTGAACTAGACTAACAAAGCTACTCCTTTCGAAATTTTCAAATTAGAAGCTATCATGATGGGTTCTGCAGTAAAACCTAAGATATGGAAAGGATGAGCCTTATTTTGCTTTGGGAATAGATTTGGCAATATATAACTCACATAAATATTTATGACACATCTGAGCATTGCTCACCGTGCTTTGCTCCCTTTGCTGGCTTTGTGTCATTGAGTAACAAAGAGAATAAACAGACGTTATGGACAAAGAGACTGACATTGGCAGGGAAGCTTTAAAAGTTGAAGGTGTTCCTGCTGCTAAAACACAGCCTTTTCAGTGTATGCTCCCTCCATAAAACACCCTCACACACATTCAAAAAACTTTTCAGTCCATGAATCTATTTCAATAGTTTGAATCTTCTATTTCTGCAGTTCGGATCTTTGGTCCAAATATTTACAGGCTGGCAAATCAGGGATGCTGATATCTGAATGTCCAAAACAGTGCTCTCAAGTTGTTATTGTACAGTGTTTGATAATTTATTTTTTAGTAAAAAGGACAAAAGTGAGAGGGAAACATTTTCAAGCTTTTAACAGGGTTATACAAAAAGAAAAACTGTTACAAAAATCCCTTTGATGGTTCATTTTAAATTAAACAGCAGAAGAAACCAGTTTCTGTGGCACTCCTCTCAGGACAGACTCTCAGAACTCCAACAACAATCTAAAGATTCGGGTTTTTACCTGAATCAGAGCTGGCTAACATCACGAAGACCCAGTATCCTCCTCTCAGATAGAAGCTGATGTTATGTGCATTCAAGGCCTGCTTTATTGCAGCTATTCTCTGAAAATGTAAGAGAGAGAGAGTCAGGCACCTTCCATGTAGTTTTAATGAACCGTAACTTTTTAGGTGATTCTGGTTTTAAAAATCATTCAAATCTGCAACCCATCAAAGTTGGAAAGTGACAAATGTTCATAACCAAATCTTTCTTTCGCCTTACAGAGCTCTTTACTTTTTTCCACATTATGTGGAAGACAGCACTTAAATTACATGAGCTATTGGGCCCACCTGAATTGTACTTGCATAATGAATAATACACATTAAAACCCATTTCCAATACCCAGTATTCTTCTAACTATATCAGAAGACAAACCACTCTCGCACTACAGGTTTCTTGCATATGAGAAGTAACTGTTGCTTGATAAAGCCCTGCATGTCACATGTTACCTCACTTCTTTACCTCTAAGGATGGATACCTGTTTGTAACATGTTTTTTAAGAAGATTCTGTCGAAACAGAATTATTTCTATCCACGTACCATCCTAAAATATAAATTCCTACATTTTTATGGACCTTCACCATTTAAACTGCCACTACATCACACCACCTTAAAACACGTTGCCCAGTCTCTGTCTCTTGCTTGCATCTTTAGCATAGGTAGTTTTCCAAAGGATCAAGGCTAGTTTTAAAGACTGCTCCTTAATTCAGGATACCACTCCCCACAGGATGCCAAATTAGAAGTTTAGATCTATGAAACCTTCATGAGATGCTCTTTTATGAAGCTGTTTTATAAGGTTATAACTTAGTTTTGACAATACCCCAATGCTGTTAGGTAGAAACCCCACTGCTGCTTCTCTTACATATATGCATCAAATTCACAAAGGACCAAATTCTGATCTCCTTACTCACACTGAGTAATAGCTCAGTCTAAAAATGGTTTCATTGATAGTAATAGGGTTTTTTGGGGACTCTAAAGATAACATAATTTGGGTCTCAGTTATTTTTCAGAATTCCCTCAGAGAATTCTTATCTTTTTATCGAAAGTTTACTGACTTGACACATATTGATTCCACTACTCTGTCCTAAATCTGACATGAGGAATAGTTCTGACAGTTATATTAGAAGCAACCTGTAAAATAATGCATCCATCACTGAAATATATTTACTTAGTCTCTTTCCAACAGAGTTCTCCACTTGAACCACACTTTACTGGTCCCATGAGCAATTCTCAAATCACATAAGCATTCTAGAACTAAAATTAGTTCTTCCTGGTGCAATTCCATTGAGAGACAAGTGAGTGAGTAAGATGTGACATGGAGATCTGAAACTTTTAAAGGGATACTAATTTTATTGACAGCTCAGAGTAGAGATCCAAGGCAGAGCCCACAAAGGCTGCTCTGGTTAGTATGCAGACTGAGAGCCCATTCTGGGTACGTGACAATTCTGCAATAATTCCAGGGCACCAACTTTCAGAACTGGAGCTATCAGCAGAATAAACGTCCCTTTGGTGAAACATGGAAGGGGGGCAATATTGAAGAACTTTGAGGTTCTCTTCTCAGTTATACATCAACACTGATCCATAAACATGGATGGTTTGACACAAGCAACAACCAAGAGCCTATACCAACCACACAGTAAAGTCAATGGGAGTCTTTCCATTGACTTCACTGGACAGTGGTTTAAGCCTTAGGTAGTAAGTTTGTCATGGATGTTTTTCAGAAGAACACTTATTGAAGCACACAGGGCTGGTCCTACCATAGAAGCGACCTATACGTTTGCCCAGGGTGCCAAACAATAGGGGATGCCAAGGGTACTCCCCAGAACTAGGGCTGTCCTTTGGGGGACCAAGATGGGCCTGAGCTGTCCTGCCATGAGCAGGGCAGCGCGGGGCCTGCATTGTGCTGCCCCAGGCATGCTGTCTCCCTCCTCCTCTCTGCTGCCTTTGGCGTGGAGCCGAAGGCAGCGGAGAGTGCACAGCAGACCTCTGCACTGGGCCCACTCACCCTGTCCCCAAGGCAGGGAACAGCCGGACCAAAGGCAGGGCGGGCTGGCCCAGAGGCTGGGCTCTTCTCTCCCACCCCTTCCCTGGGTCAGCTGTTCTGCCCTGAGGGAGGGGAAGGGTGGCCCAGTGGTGGGGCAGGAGAGCAGAGCCCAGCCCCTGGACTAGTCCACTCCACCCTTGCCTCACAGGAGGGGCAGGAGTGCGGGTTTAGCCTCTGGGCCAGCCCATGCCCCCCCCCGCAAGCAGGGGCAGCAGCATAGGTGGGCTGCATAGGCCGATTGCCCTGGGCGCCACCCCCCTCAGGGGGCATCAAAATCGCAGGCGCTTAGGGTGACAGAAAACCTTGGGCCAGCCTTGATCACAGAGATTTTGGTACAGTTGCAGATGCCATAAAACTTTGTTACATCCTATTCAAAAAACATATTCCACACAGAAATGCACACACACCAATACCATCAGTCAGTGAAGCAATGAAGGTGCAGCAGTTGGCATCTATTGCACCAGAGCAAGTTCTAGAGAGAGTGTCTCAGTAAGGCTGTGGCCCTATATCTATCTATCTATCTATCTATCTATCTATCTATCTATCTATCTAT
>ML681996.1:37575676-37677549 GCA_007922195.1 Podocnemis expansa | reverse complement strand
TATCTATCTATCTATCTATCTATCTATCTATCTATCTATCTATCTATCTATCTAAGACTGGCTGTACTGGGTCAGCCCAATGGTCCATTTAGCCCAGTATCATGTCTTCCAACAGTGGCCAGTATAGGTCCTTTAGATGGAAAGAAGACAATACATAATCATCAAGTGATCCATCCCGTCACCTATTCCCAGTTTCTGGCAAATAGCAATTCCTGTCCTCCTGGCTAATAGCCACCGATGGACCTATTCTCCATGAATCTAGTACTTTTTTGAGCCCTGTTATAGTCTTGGCATTCACAGCATCCTCTGGCAAGGAGTTCCACAGGTTGACTGTGAGAAGTGTGAAGAAATACTTCCTTTTTTTTATTTCAAACCTGCTATCATTAATTTCCTTTGATGAGGCCTTGTTTCTGCATTTTGTGAAGGAATAAATAACACTTCTTTATTTACTTTCTCCACACCAGTCATGAGTCCTTTATCATATCCCACTTTTAGTCATCTATTTTTGAAGCTGTAGAGCCCCAGTCTTGTTAATTTCTGCTCATTTGGAAGCTTTTGCATACCCCTAATCATTTTTGAGATGGGGAGACCAGATCTGCATGCTATATTCAAGATGTGGGCATACCATGGATTTATAAAAAGGCAAAATGATATTTTCAGTCTCATTATGTGCCCCTTTCCTAATGATTCCTAACATTCTGTTAGCTTTTGTGACTGCCCCTGCACACTGAGTGGATTTTTTCAAAGAACTATCCACAATAATTCCAAGATCTCTTTCCTGAGTGGTAACAACTAAAACCTCATCGTTTTAGATACACACTTGTGATTATGTTTAATGTGCATTAGTTTGCATTCATCAACACTGAGTTTCATCTGCCATTCTGCTGCAGTGTCACCCAGTTTTGTGAAATCCCTTTGTAACTCCTTATAGTCTGCTTTGGATATAAATACCCTAAGTAGCTGTGTATCGTCTGCAAATTTTGCCACCTTACTATTTACTCCTTTTTCTAGATCATTGGGAACACCAATATTGGGGACAATACCATTTACCTCCCTCTATTCTGCAAACTGACCATTTATTCCTACCATTAGTTTCCTGTCTTTTAACCAGCTACTGATGCAGGAGAAGACCGCTGCTCTTATTCCATGGCAGCCATACTGTCATATAGACATGTAAGCAGCTGGAAAGCTGTGGTGGGGGAAGCTGCGAGCTGCACCTTTTCCCATTGTGTATAAAAGTTTTCTGGGGAACATCCTCCCTCCCATGGAGGTGTTCTATCTACTCTTGAGGTCTATATGCCTTTTCATATGCACTCCCCACCCCCAACCCTAGCTGCATGTTAACAAAGCACAGTCAGCAACATGTAAGTATGATGCAGAATATGTAGGTAAGTCCACATTTATCTTTTGGATCCTGACTTTGGCATACTTGTCATGCACCATTAACTGCGGTAGCCGTAAGTATGCTCTTAATTGGGGACATTTATCGTACAAATTGTGCACTATTAAATAGGTATCATTTCCACCCAGTCCTGATATTAAAAATTTCTCCCCAGTCATTAGCAGTTCAGGACAGCTCGTCATGTCTTCTTACTGTAGCATCTGCAAAGGTGGTTCAGATCTGACCACGAAAACACCGAGCCAGCACTGAATGTAATTGATAGCATTCTTCAACCTGCCTGGAAGCGGACCACTAATAACAGCTGAGGTTTGAAGGGAGCTGTTGTTTTTTAACTGTTGAAGAACTCCATGCCACATAAACTCAGAACAGAAAGATACAATTTCATCATAAATCAGCATCTTGCTCTTTAAAAGGAGCAAAAATGTTATGAGTTTCACCTGACTGCCAACCACAATACACTGAGGGCTTTCTGAGCTATGTATTAAAATGCAGTGCTTCCTGGAAATTAATTGTGATTTCAGTCCACCAGAACTTCACACTGAGATGACATGGGGAGGCTAAGGATGTTTTTCTTGCATTAAGGTAGTTTAAACTTAAGTTTAAAGTTTCCTGCTCGAATATGCAGGAGCCACATAAAAAACAGTCCTTTGAGATCTGCCTCTCAGCAATTCCATGAATGAGCCATTTGTGCCATGCTGCTGAGGGAGTTTGGGCCTGCCTTTCACTAGGCACATACTGGCTAGGTGGATATTATGGTCTGTTCTCTGAACCATCTTATTTGTAACATATTCCCCTCCTGAATTAGTCTCTTAAGGTCTCATGATTTCATAAATGATGGTTCCTTTTAACTAATAATGTTACAAATGCAAACTGACTCAGAGCTGAGATATTCATTTTATGGAAAAAAGGTATAACATCATAAATTATATATTCAAGGTAGAGGCAGTGGACAAATTTTTGATCTTCTACTAAAATAGGATCCTCTCCCAGTGAGCAGATTTCACATGGAATCAGGGAACTGGGAGAAATCTCATATTTGAGCCCAGTCCTATTGCACTTATACTCTTTGCTACTATTGCCTCACTGTCTGAAGCCCATTAGAACAGAAACCCCCTTCTTTCCATTGCACCATGACAGTCTTCTTAGGATAGGCCAAATCCTGAGGTCTTGAGTCAGTAGGAGCTGGGATCTAATGCATTTCTGAAGTCAGCGAGGAGGATTCCTTCCCTCTAATCATAAATGTTAATGTTCTACATACGTTGTTTCCAGAATGATTTGTACTCTGAGTTTGAGAAGTTTATTTGTTTATCATTTGTTATCACCCTTTTTTCTGATGACACAAAAGACAAGTAGTATCCACCCCCAAGAAATACTTTGATACCAGTTGGGTCTGAATTGTGCAAATGGCCACATTTCAGAGTACAAGCTGGTATAGGGCACTGCCTTTGGTGGAGGATCTTGGAGAAGAATTCCGCATATTCTCCACTGCATCCCTACATTTTGGGCTGGACTATGGCCTGGTTTCTCCCTGTTGCCTTTGAGGTAGCTTCCATCCCAAGCTCCATAGAGAAGGAAGAGACACTGTACTCCACTAAAGACAGACTGCAATTGTTGCTAGCCGTTACATGGGTCATGCCAGGAAGGGGTAGGTGGATGGCATTTATGTGAGGAAGACCCAAATCCTAACCCCTGTGAAGTTAGTGGGAGTATCACCAGTGACTTTAATGGGATGAAAGCTTTGGCACTAATCAGATACATACTGAACACATTACCTTATCACTAGTTATGCTTCTCTTCCACTTTGGCTGCTTTGCTGGTAACAGCACAAGCAAGTCAGCAGCTGTGGGCAGACCAGGTTTCACCACAGTAACAAGTGTTTCTTCAGGGATATTAGTTTCCTGCAGAGACAAAGACATGCATTGATTTAGAGACCTCTATGTTGACTTTATATTGTCAATCTGATATAAATATTATATGAAATATGGATATACTTTCACATATTTCTCCTAGATCTGTTCTTTGGTGTTAAGATTTTTAATATGTAGAGAAAATTCCACATAAGTTAGTGGCAGCTAGAAAGCTACACGTAGCTTTACATTAATTAGCTGAGATTTGAAAAAGCTCCTTGAAACTTAGAAGTGCTATTATCACACACATCAAAGTGCTCTAATAGACATGATGGGAAAGCATAAACTGAAGGCTATGTGGTTTGCAGGCTACCAGAACTCTGCAATGGGCATGTGACCTTCCAAAACTAAAATTTTCAAACAGCACAAAGTGATTAAAAAAGTTCTTACAAGTTTTTTTTTTCAGAAGTGACTTGGACACTTTGGAGCTATAAGCTCAATGAAATTCAGCAGGAATTTGGCATGTAAATGCCACCATCACTTTTGAAAATGTTACCATTTGTCACAAATTCATGTGTTGTGTGATACATGCAGGAAGGCTATCATGAGATTTTAATGGAAAGCACTGGTCAAATCACAGAGTCTTTAGGTCAAACACTCTATGAAAATCCAATCATCTAATTTTTTCTATGTGATTTTTTGAAGTTACAACATGAGGCCAATTTAACAGGATGGAGGGGGAGAAGGGAAGACACCCGTCAGGTGGATGCACCTTATGAAATAGGTTTAAGTTGAGGTGTGCAATAGAGTAAATTCCTTTAATTTCCCATTCAGTAAGTGCTGGGACATAAATTGGGGTGGAATAGGAGTAAAATAAAAGATAAGAATCCTGATCTGGTTTATACAAGTGTAAACCAGAGTAAGTGCACTGATTTCACTGGAGGCCCTTTGACAATATGGCTCTGTCTGATTCCTTGATGTTAAATATTTTTATAAATATTTACCTCTTGGGTCATAACTTATTGAAACGCTCCTAAACGGAATTCAATATGTGCTTATCTTTGGCGGTATGTACACATGAACATCATCGTTCAAGTGCTTCCTGCATTAATGGCATTGCTCTTTATTTATGTCAAATGCTGTTATGAGATGAGATGCTTTATTTAAGTGATCTACCGGCTAATTAAGGGTTCAAATCTGAGTCTAAATCATGTTCATAACTGCTTTCTATATAAAGTGGCTACAGCAATTTAATTCCTTTAATATTTTCTATAATTTTTGGAGATATACATGTGAAGTTATAGATTATGTTTTTTAAAAAAAATGCAATCAAAGACTAAGTCTTCTGAATTATAGTACCCTTTGTTTAACCCCTAATTACACTACATTCATGCTTCACTTTTTTCCCCAAGGCCAACAGTATTGACTAATATTTCTACCCACCCCCAAATCCCTGAGAGCAGTATTTGTTGTTAATTGCCAATTAGGCTATGTTAGAAATGAACTGACAGTATTGCAATAATGTAATCTATGGCTTGTATACACAAGTGACTCTGGTCTCAAGCTGCTTTTAAATGTGGCTCGTGGGGAACATTTTATTGTTCTGCTCAGCCTAGTTTTTTTTTTTTTTTTTTTTTTTAAGTGGGAAGGCATTAGTTTAATGTTCAACTTTATGACTGGAGAAGGAGCAGTTTATGAGCAAACGGAGAGTACCTTTGCAAGAAGTCGTGTTACTACCAGGCCAATATCTTCCCTCCACTCTGGTATGTTGGGGTTGTACATGTCCAGATGTTTAGTAAACTTTAGAGAAAGCACTTGAAAATTATCTGGAAACAGGAAAAAGAAACATTTGTGAATGATTCAAAGAGAGCTGGAAAAATAGTTTTGTAGAAATAGTAACTCTGGAAAAAAGCTCTGTTAGCATTATTGCCATGTGCATTTTTTCACAAGCACTGCAAGACCCATTTGCAGGCCAGGACTCTATCGTACTAGAGGCTATACAACAAACAGACCAAAAAACAAACTGCCCCAAGGAGTTTACAATTTAAGTAGCATGGACCAATAGTAGCTTTAGTATTTTCCCCATCATCATGGCATCCTATGTCTAAATATTTCTAGCCACCAATCAAGGACATCTTGGAAAATGTTAAGTCAAGATGCATAAACTTCACTGATACTTATCAGTAAAATAATTTTTTCTTAATTTATCACACCACACAAAGCAGTGGTTTCTTTTGTTTTTAGTGGGCATGATCCTAAAGACTTGATTATTACTAAATCACAAGCACTGGGCTCTTTTTTTTTCATGCAAAATGAATACTTCATGTTTTCAATAACATAGCTGTGAAAATATGAACAGAAATGATATGTCTATCAGTAAGATCTGAGTTGTTTAAAAGAATAAATAAATTACATTCACAACATTCCTATGAACATAATAATAATAATAATAATAATAATAATAATAATAATAACCCTGAAATATTATAAATAGACAGTTCCTTAGCAAAGATGGCTCTATATGCTTTCCTTTGTCTTTACAGGCTCCTTGGAGGCATACCTGAAGAACCGAATGCAAAGCAGAGAAAGAGACCCCTTGGAATGTATGAATGATTCAAACTTGATCTCTTGAACAGTTTAGGCAGAAACATATTTTTATGTTTATTTTTCTAAGGATCTTTTTATTTTATTTTATTTTCCTCAACTCCACTGCCCTGTTGGTCTTCAACTCAGACTTGCCAATACTAACAGCAGCTAAAGTAAGAGGCCTGACACGCTTATGAGCCATGCTAATGTATAATTTTAAAACTTCCTAAAAAACCGATGGGCTTATAAATGGTATTAAAGGAATTTCTGAAATCCATTTGTTACAGGGCAAGAGGTTTGCAAAAGCTCTATTTAGCTTGAGTTTTGATGTTTACTGTTACATTATATTAAAAAGCATATTAAAACCAGAAAGGGCAGAGCCTTCTTGGATTATTAGGCCAGTAGCTAAGTATCATTCTATGTGTCCCCAGAATATATGAAGGCTTTTAGCTCTACATATTGGCAACCTTACTAGAGGTAGACTTATTAGCGATCCCTGATACTCAGATTTGGCAGCACATCCACAAGTTTAAATATTTCCTCTTCCTGCTTACATTTGCTATACTTCATTAGCACATTCCACAACAAAGCAAAATTGTGATGCAGTGAAGCAGGGTCATTAGCTAAGGGGTCATTTCACATTTTTCATCAGTGCTCGTTCTAATCTGAACTCCTAGAGAAATGCAACAAATCATTAAGAAAAGAAAAGAAAACTAAAAAAAGCTGTTTTCACAACAGGCAAATTATTTCATGGTTTTTATGCTGAAAGTATATGCCTCACTGAATTCCTCTCACATTATTCTTAAGGGCAACTGGATGACTAAAAATAGTATAAACGTATGTGACTTCTACAGTATTTTACAGTTAGGGCTCAAAATTCTGCTTTAACACAACTTTTATCTGTAGTGCTTTGGAATAACACTGTAGAATCTTATATAAGGGATACAGGTCAAATTCTTCCTTACTCTTTCTCTGTTCATGTCAATGGACTTTTACGGCAGATCATTTCGCTGCATTAAGTTTATAAGTTTAACATGGCATTAGATAAAATTTCACATGGCAATTTTAAAGTACATGCAAGTACATTCAATAGATAAAAAAAACTACAATAAGGTAGTAGAAGTGTCTCACCAAAAACTCGAACAATCTTGGAATCCTGCAGCATGGAGTTCCCAGAGGAAGCTTGTACTGTAACTCTCACCTCACCAGTCTCAGCAAACCTTGTTACCAAAAAACTGTCCAAAGTAAGAAGTGGCTAAAAATGAAGGAAAATTAAAAAATGAATTTCAGGAAAAATTATGAAAGAAGTGTTCATGTATAAAGGATTAGCAAAGGATTAGTGATTGACATGTAGTGGTAGGGACACACAGGAGTGCCACATGAAACTCGAAGAACTTTGGCGCACGTAGTGGAAGATGAAGTACCAAACAGTTATTCTGGTTTTGCACCACAGACATATTGCATCTACCATGAGCTGTATATGATTCTCAGAGGTGACCCCCACCACTACACCTAAATGCAGTGTGGATACCTCCCAATGGGAGGGGGTACTAAGAACAAAAGGCAGCCATTTCAAGCCCTCTGAGAGGCAAGAATTTTGTGCTTCACCAGACAAGCTGACTTGGCTTCTCTCCTCCCAATTTTTTCATACTGTTTACTTAAGGTTAAATCATTTTCCTGGGCTCTCAGTTTCTTTATGGTTTTGCAATAAAACTGAACCTTTCGAGAATGAAATACTCTTTACTTATCCCTAGCATGTGATATTAGGAGGGAAAGGGAAACTGATGCAACTCAGAGGATGGTGTGGGAAGGCACAACACAGACAAACAGCACAAATTACTGTGGATCTTTACTGAAATGGGTTTTCAAAGCCTCAGGGAGATGCAGTGCTCCTAGGTGGATTCTCCCTTTTGCCCTGGTATCTGGCTGCTCAAAATTAGCTGCCAGCCATGCTCTAACCCTACAAAAATTTCTCTCCCTTTGCTTCACAGATATTATGGAGTACACAGCAGGCAGTGATGACATTGCTTTTGCTGAGGTGTAACCTAATGAGCAAACTGTGCCAGCTGCCCTTTAAACATCCAATGGCACTTTCCCCCACCATTCTGCACTTGATCAGCCTATTACTTTTTACTCTTTACTATTGTCTAGTTGGCTGGTGTATGGCTCCATGAGCCATGGGAGCAAGGGGTAAGCTGGATCTCTCAGGATCACTATTAGCATTTTAACATTAATGACTGTTTTGAGAACCGGAAAGCCCCTTATAGCAGCTTTCTGAATGGACATTTGTTCCTAAAGATGTGTGCACCATGCATTTTTTGTGACCATTCTGCATTGATGTTTGTCATATGTCCTCTGTGACCCATCAGCCTTTTCAACATCATTGAACAGTATCTCTGCCAGTTTATGTACTCCTGGGCAAGGTGCTATGTTTGGCAATGTCCTGCACTTTCCCAAAGTCACTAACCTTGTTAGCAGAAGCTGATTAATAGACCTGGAAAGAGCTCTCATGGTGCATTAACAAACTCCAAATTAATTCCCTATTGACCAGTTGCAGTCTGGTATTGTAAGTTTTTACATAGTGATGGCCACTTGCTTCTCCACTGTCAGAGCAGCCCTCATTTTAGTGTTACTGTGTGTCTGGGCTAGGGAAAACTGAAAAGTGGCCTTCTACATTCAGAAGTTCTGCAGCCACTGCTCCCTATCTTGTAACTGCATAAGGATACTATTTCACTAGTCAGAGCTGTTTCCTGGGCCCAGAAAAGGGACACCACCATGTTCAGCTGCTGTGTGACTGTTGGCAGCAACTAGGAATTGTTCTGCTTGATGGCATGCAGCAGGGTTGATTGAAGAAGTGGTGGCTTCTTTTTCGGCCCTAGAAATACTGCAGATTTTTGTCATGCTCACAAGAGTGCATAGTAGAGTGGGACCCATGCCAGTGTTACTGATGCCAGTGTTACTAGTGAGGACACATCATTGACTCAGTGACGATAGTGTGGATGCGTCTGACTGATTTAATTACTGCAATAGATGTATATTGATTTAAATTAAGTTGATCTACCTTTATAGATTAGACACACCCTTAATTTCTCTTTTAGGAGCACTCATTGCACTCATACATTTTAATTGAAAGTAATTAGTTTAAAAGAGAATTAACTCAAATGAAGAGAAGAGCATAATCCTGCCCTAACAGAATTATCTAGATTTTTAATGCATTATGATCTATCTATCAAACCTATCAACTTCCCCCTATGACTGTAACTACGGTTTTTGTCTTCTTGCACTTTAGGCATAATTTCCCACCCCCCAAAACAAACTATAAAGAATATAACATGATAGGTTTGCTCTACACTGGTGCTAGTGGTTGATGGGAGATATGCAAGCTAGATAAAGTAAGTTGCATATCTCCTATCAACTTACTTATGTTGCAGTACCACAGTGTCTTCACTGCACTGTGTCAGTGGAAGAAGTCCTCTTGGGGAGGTGGATTAATGGTCTCAACTAGAAAGCACTCCTTGGATCGACTGAGTGGGTACCCATGACCCACTCAATCTAACCCACTGCATCCTGACAGTGTAGACATACTCATAGAAACCCTCTCATTCTACAATAAATATTCCTGTTCAGCAGGGGTGTAGCCAGCCCCTGTTTCTGGAAGGGTGGGCCTGGCAAGTCCTACTCCCAGTCAAGTGACTGGAAGCTTCCTGATGATACGCCAGTTTCCTAATCACTGGAGCGTGGAGGAGGGAGGGAGAGAACAGCTTGGCCTTGCCCATCTGCCTGCAGTATAGCTGCTTGTGGCTGCGGCAGCCTGCTGCTGGTTGTTCCACAGTCATGGCGACAAAGTTAGCATCGTTGCTGGGTGCTGGGGCAGAAGGGGGTGGGTGGGCCTGCTGGACTAGCAGGCCCACGCATCCCCATCCATAGCTATGCCTCTGCTCTGCAGTATTTCGATTCCCAGCACTGCTAATGATCAACCTGGTTGTACATAGATAGAAGCATAATTCAGTGATGCCACGATCCCAAACACATTACATCACAGTTTTTCTGAAGACAGCGAAATGTAATACAATTGTGACTTCACTAAAAGAAATAGTCTGAACAAATAAGCTGATTCTAAATGAGAAATTTCCACAGACCTATAAGTAGTATTAATGGACACCAAAGAGGTGGTACAAGATGGGGCCCACATTCTCTGGAGTTTGTTGGCACTATAAGAAAGAAACACTGATGCATGTGCTTTAGGACTGTCCAACAGTCAGGCTACGTGGAAGTAGGTGGACACAAGACTGAAAATGTGCTAGGGCTTCTGCAATGAACCCTCAGCTGAAAATTATGCCCTAGGTTATATATTCTATTAAGGGTTTTACTCCAGCACACGGACATTGGTTCTAGAGGGCTGAAATGATGACAACTGCCTGATGTTACAAAAATGAAGGCATAGGTTTATGCCCAGAATAGCATAGTGGTATTTGGACCTGTCTGACTAAAGAGCGAAAGAAAGAACAGCCTATAGACACCACGACCGATGATACAACTCAAAATAATTTGGAGCCCTTCATATATTTGAAGTATGTCTAGAGCCTGAATCTGCTGCATCGGCTCCACAGATCAACACAGCAGGATCAACTGAAATACAAGTGAAGACCTACTCAATCGATCCCAGAAGTGTTCTCCATTCAATGCAATAACTCCACCCCCAAGAAAAGAGAATCACTGCATCATTCAGAAGGCACTTCCCATTAGCACAGTCCAGTAAAAACACTGAAGTAAAGGAGTGTAAGTTGTTCAACAAGAGATATGCATTTGACAGTTCATAGCCTGAATATCTCCCATAAGCCTGGCACAGCAGTGTAGACCAGGCCTTGGAGAAAGAATTCTGAGATGGCCCAAAAAATGCCAGACTTTGATTTCATCTGCAATCCTCTCCTTCCCCGTTTTGTTTGTTTGTTTATATCTTTTTATAATCATCATTGTTACCATGATACTAACATGTTATGACTGTGTTCTTGTCTGATTTTACAGCTTTGACAAACTATGAAGGTGCTTAATTGCATAATTTTCTTGGGTATTGTGTGAAATGTATGGCACTTGGTAGTATATATGGCAAAAGCAATAAGACATAATCTTTATTGAAGAGAGGTGCAAAAAAACTACAATGAAACCTTAGGTGTACCTGAAGATTGTTTCCTATCCACCAGTAGAAGACCGTTAAGTTAGGGTTCCTGGACAAAACAATGGCTGTCAGATTCACCTCCTGGTTTCTCCCAATGACTGGAACCACTTCTAGACGTAAAGCCTGCAGTGGAACTGAACAGAATTCCATAAAAGGTTATTAATCAAAAATCCATCAATATATTGAATGTCTCAGGTGTTTCTCTTGCAGAGAAATTCTGCAGCAGTCTTGGCAGCACAGAACAAGTTCCTAACTGACTTTTCTTCCTCCTTGTTTAATGCATGTATCAGTGAAAAATGCTGCTGGCATGTCCTGGAGCAGTGGTTCTCAACCACCGTGTTGGGACACATTAAAGTGTCGCCACACATTGGTAGATGTATTGCAGAGAACTGGGGAGATGGCTAGATTTGGGTTAGAGGGGTGGGCTGCTGTCCCCTGTAGGATCGCAATATGCCACCAAGTATGTCATGACCTACAAAAGGTTGAGAACTGCTGCTCTGGAGGACTGCATTTTAATTAAACAAAAGATGTCACAAATAAACCCCAGAGCAATATGATTAGTGCAGCTGCAGAAGTCTTTCTTTTGCCTTTCTAACACAGAATATCATATGTAAATTTAGCTGAGTTAAACACAATGATGGAAAAAGTAAGTTATAAAAGCTAAAACTGATGGAAATTGCACTAAGTCTCTAATATTTTAAAAGGCAAGATCTAAGAAGAATGATGCTGGCTCTTCATGTTCACTACAAAATATTAGCAGTCATCAAGCAAATGCCAAGCATAATATACAAATAATACATGCTTTAAAAATCTGTCCATTAGAGGCTAATTTATTTGCAAAATAAAATGTGTAACTTCTGTATATTAAATATGTGTACTTAGAGTCATGTTCTTTCTGGAGTTTTACCAAAGGTGGCTTTAATTACAACTGTAAGTATTTGTAGGCAGTGAACAAAAAATGGCATCATTTTAAACAGCATCTTTATTGGGTTCTTAGTGCTGTCGATAGATTTTCCCTCATAAAATATTTATTAAAATAATATTATGGAAAGAAAATCTTTATAGGAAGCATGAGTTTATATCTGTTTCAGAAAAGCATTCAAAGATTGAAAGCTCATAACACTAATTTATTTTATTGCACCTTCCATTTCAGAAACCCAAAGTCCTTTACAAACACCAGTTACATCATTATATGGAATGAATCTATCCTATTATTTCTCACTGTGCTCTAAGCACCCCTCTTTGTCCTTCAAAGCTGCTAGCCTCAATCCAGACATTGATGTGAGCCTTTTCTTACCTTCTTTGCACTTATTACATTATTTCCCATTCATACTCACTGTGGTTGTATGTACTTTAGCAGGGAGCACGTATCTCAGCCATGCTAGACAAACATGGACCAACTTTGCTTGAGCTAGCACGCAACCTCAATAGAAGAGCACAGGTTGCTTCATCTGGAATGGCACAGACTAGCCACCCAAGCACAAGTCTGCCTGACTTCCTGGGTCCATGCTCAGGTGGCCAGCCCATGCCACAAGATCCACATTCTCTTTTAGAGCACTAGCTGAAACAAAGCTGACATCTTTCTACTCAGGCTGGGAAACACACTCCCAGCTGCAGCCCAGACATACTGTGAGAGATTTCACCTGCCCAAGAGCAAGCAGCACATATAACACACACCTACCTCTTTCTACTTCGCAGGAGCCAAATGATGTACAATTTTGTTTGAATATGAGGATATCTATTTTTATTCAACTCTCCTTCAACTGACTGCCTAAATAAGTACTGTGATCTTAAGTGAATGGAGACTTCTTCAATAGCTGTTCTAAAGAACTGAATTAAAGCTCTCTCCCAGTTGCTGAATATCCTGAGGGAAATTTAGGAATGGTGGTAAAATTTCTTATACTTGGAACAAACATTTTATGACTTTGTGGATTAAAGCTGTCTGGATCTTCTCCACAAGGAAGAAGGAAACCACTTAATTTTGAAACAATTTTTTGGGGATGTCTATAAAATATCAGGATTATTCAGATTAGCCAACAGGATCAATTTATTGATTTGGCATGTAACAACATATTGTTTTCAGCTTTCCCAGAGAAAAACAGTCCTCTCTGAACTATGTTTTCACTCATAGAGACACTAAGTTATTAGTAATGGTGAGTTCTTTTGAGTGTCTGGAATGAACTGGAAGATGATATTGGATTTTTGGGATCACACCTCTGAACAGATATAATGAGAAACAATTAATGATAAGTTAGCTTGCAAGACTTTTGTTGAGACTATAATGGTCACAATTTTACCTTTAAAAGTATACCTGGTGCTCAACACTAACTATCAAAAACAACCCCCTTTCATACCCACTGTGGAGAAGAAATAGAACACAGATCCATATCTTTCCTCAATTGCTTTTATTATGGTCCAACTACTTTACTTGCTTTTAAAAGAACTGAGCCTTGCTTTTGCTTCTGGTAGAGTGGACTAGGCAGTTTATCTTCTGGATCAGAGAACCATAAATTGTGATACTATGAAAAGTTTCTTCAAAGATCCAGTGCCCATCTGTCCTGCAGCCTGGAACTCTTCCTATTTATGGGGCTTGAGGTTAGTACCGACAAGTCCCATGGACTCTGTCTCTAACCCCCATCCCCCAGAACTGCATTCCTGCTAACTCATAGATCAGGTAAGAGTCTAGGATATCAGGGTGTATGCCTGAGGCTACTTTCATGATACTCCATGAGCTAGGGTGCTTCTGGACCCACAATATAAGTTACTCCAGAATTTCCCAATTCCATTTCAATTAGTCCCAGTCTTCTTCCTCAAACCTCATAATTTACCAGGACTACATAAAATCAGACGTGAAGTCTCTACTCAACCTGGACAAGACAAAATCCTTTCATAGGCCTACAAGATCCTTTCCAGTATTTGGGTAAAAGTCCACTGGGAATGTGAAGGGAGATGGAACTCAAAAGCAGATTAAAGATTATCCTAGTGGATCAGTCTTTGTACTAAACCCTATTCAAATTAGTGTTCCAATATCAATTTAGACCTTGAGTAGCATTCATTTTATCCTTGAGAAATACCTCTCCCTCTGCAACTGGTAGATCTACCACAGGAAACTCCCTTTATACCATTCACTCATCATTCCTCTCACACTGCAGGGGTCAAATCAGAGGAACATTTTGGTAAGGCAATCCTACAAGCCCACCGTCAGCAGGTGTTGTTACTGCTTGTCAGTCTCCCAGGAGTGGGGATTTTCAGAAGCAATCATCAATGGAAAAAGGAAGGAGACTCACCTATCATAGCAAGTTGTTAACATATATTGCTTCTATACATACACACTAACTACTCTTACTCCTTGCTTCTGTTTATTATTTTTCATCTTGTCATCTAAGTACCTGACAATTACTGAAACAATGACATGTTACCACCTCAATTTAAAAAAAAAAAATAGACAATGAAATTGAGGCATAAAGATTACAGGCTTAATCCTGCTCCCTTAGCTTTTAACTGGAGTCTTGCAATTCATCTCTATGAATGCAAAATAGGGCCCTAATTGATTATGCAATCAGTCAGGGCAGAGGAAGGAACAGAACCCAGATTTTCTTACTCCTAGTCATTTCTATTAATGACTAGGCAATGCTGCATATGACAAGGATGCTGACTAATAGCAGGTTTGCACTAAACATTTCAATCTGTGCAGAGGCTCTGACATTTCCTGATTTGCACTTGGTTCCAGGATTCATGATGGAGAGCACCCAACCCACTCCCCAAAGCTTGAAGTTGATACTTGGAGAAAACAAGAGGAGTATATTGTCTTTTCTGACTATATGCTTTATTTCTGAGTTTCTATTTGACATGTCTAAAACCAGGAAAAGCAACAGCTGTTATAAGTTCTGAAGGGAGAGGAAAACACGGTAGCAGCAGTGAGCTTCCTGCTTTATTTCAATTATGAATTAACTGTGGTACATTAAAACTCTGAAGGAGGATGATATTCCTTGTGCACCACTGATTTTTCCTTAAATTTTAGTTAATAGTTTTTATTTTGGTTTTAGTTAAAAGGAAAGTAAATGGTTTATTTCATGTGGTGCTGCACATTCTCCATGCAATATACAGTTAAATCAGTGTAAACTGAAGCCACATTTTTAAACTAGCATAGCTAAAATTAGGCAACTAAAACTAGATTCAGGTGCCTTAACTAGTGATCAGATTTTCAGAAGTGAGGCCTGCTTATTGCTCCCACTGATCCGAGACTTCTGCAAATCAGGGAAGAGGAACATCATTTTGGCACCTCTGAAAATCAGCTCACTTAGGTGTCTGAACATGGATTTAAGTGATGAACTTGAGTCACCCAAGATTGAAAATGTTGCCTGAAACCATAGAGGGAATTAGTGTCATAGCTGAGATTAGAATTTAGACGCTGCTGCTCCTGCCTTAGATGCTCCTGTCACCCAAACACCAGAACATGATTCCTTTTGAAAGAAAGTCTCCCTTTGATTTATTAATACCTTTCCCCATTACAATTATCTTCATTAACTATGTGCAGCAGGTGCGCTACTGCATGAACAAATTTGAAGAAATGCATTTTGGTGGCAGCATCTAATATATTTTCCTCCAGAAAAAACTGCCCTGCAGCTGTCATCAACTTGTTATGAAGTTGGAAAAATGAAACCAGAGAAAAACAAAATGGCATGACTTACAATTAACTTGAACAAACACCACTGCCTCCTCATGCCCAGCCACATTCTCAGCTCTGACTGAGACACGGTAAATCCCAGGATTCTCATAACGGTGCCGAATGGGTTCCCCTGTCATTGTGAGGTTCACATATATTGCCTTAAAGCCATCTCCAAGGTCCACTTGGTATTTGGTATTTAGAGTATCTCCCTAGCAGAAGACATAGATCAGAAATATATTGAATAGCCGAAGAAACAGGCAACAGTGTTAGTATGTACTTGTATGTGGTAGTGCCTAGGAGCCCCGGTAATGGCCCAGACCTTGTTGTTCTAGGTGTTGCACAGATGCAAAACAGAAAGAAAATCCTTGCTACAGAGAGCTTGGAACAACTGGTGCAGTGGGTGCATGTATGTTAATATTCCCTTTTCTGTAAGGTGTTGTGTATATTGATAGTAGCAAATTTGCTGCAGTCAGTTTGAACTTCCTGGTTTGATTGAGCGATCTGTGAAGAACTGCTCAATGGATCGGAAAGCTGATTGAGTAACTCCAGCCCCTCAAGTGGACTAGTGCTAAGTCAAAGGGAGGGCATTTCCATTTAACTCAGTACTGTGGTGCCTGGTAGGTAAATGTATGTTAGGAATTTGAAAGGAGATATGCAAGTTATTTTGAGTAACTTATGAATCTCCCTTCCACTGCCACCAAAAATGGCAGCCAGCATAGACCCGTTCCAGTATAATGAGGAGAAAATAATCCAGAGTAGTCAGCAGGTTGTAACTGCATTATGAAACACTGACTTTGCCTCTGGATATGACCAACATGATTATGCAGAGCAAACCTAATCTATAAATATTCTTTGATCATCTCTAGTCTCTTAAGTCCTACACTCTGTGCTGTCAAAAACACATTTGACTATGCTTGGCTGATAGTGTTAGCATAATACAGTTAGCTCAGTACTACTGTTGCTAGCGTAGCATTTATATTACTTTCAACATCTGTAATTTATTATACTTTGCAGCTGTGCAGAGTGCTTATGAACATGACATTGTCTTTCAAAAGTCAGCCCAAGATAGTGGGATGATGGTGACTGTCTTCAGTGTGTCACTCCATTAAAACAAAAAATGTAACCACTTATGACTTACATTGTCACTAGGCTACACATCATAGCTATTCATGACAGTGAGAATAGAACTCAGATTCTCCCATATGGACAGGGCCTCATGAATGGAGCAAAGGGAGAATCTCTATTAGCAATTAGCAGGACATGGCCTATGGCACACATTTTAACTGTTCTTACTGGATGGCACCCAGGAAAGACAGTCATGCACCTACTCACCAGCCAGTTCATTACAATAACTGTATGATGAAAAAAGGATTTCAATCAAACACAGCATTCAAAAATCTCATGTTATTGCCTCTCAGATAGCCCTGAATCTTTTATATATCCAATTGCATTATTCCATTTCTACATAGACCACTCTCTGAAAAAGTCATGCTTCAAAAGCTCATCCCAAAATATGATGTTAATGGAAGATCAAAAGCTGCAACAGCAGACAAGAACTTTCAGATCCTTGCATTACAAAGTAAAGGAAACCTTTTTTAAAAAAAAATGCTGCCATTTAGATGAATTTTCTTCTGTCTTTTCAGATAAAAGCAAAAATGTTCACAAGGTGAAAGAAAGTTCACAATAAAAATCCTGCATCATTCTCAAATGCCTCAGCTCCACAAGTCAACACCCATCAAAGAAGTTTATTACCTTGGATATGCCTCTGCTGTAAAATTTCCCTTCAAATTGCTATTTTCTCCCACAGATAGGTGGAGCTGAGCAGCAGAGACAAAACCTTACTAAAGTTTACAGCAAAGGAGATTCTTCAGCTGTGTGCTTGTACATGCAACTCATTTAAGGTGACAATAATGAGCAAATACTTCTTGCATTCTACCTCCAGGTGGTACAGGAATAACGCTCAATGATGTGAACTGGATTTAACTTTTAATGACTGTTTTGCTCTCAAAATGTCCTTCCCACTGTAATCCTGTTTAATGAATCTGATGTTTTCTAAGCTCCTATTACATTCTCCAAAGTAGGAAGATAATAACAGCTTGATAACAAAAGAGGAACAAAAGAAAAAATACAGCTACATTCAATGGAACTTGGAAACATCTACGTGGTACTTCTGCAAATGATGGATTTTCTTGACATTATTGAGTCACATATTTTATGGACCATGTCAGCATAGCATGGGACTGCTTATTTTCTTCTTCTTGTTAATATTATTACTCTTTATAAATTCAATAATGTATCACCCAGACAAACACAGGTGTGAGCCAAAACGCTCTCATTCCTGTGAAACTAATATTGTGTGACAGATTGATATATTCTCTTTGGTGTTAGTGAATATAGCCCTCAAGCTTTTTAATTGTCAGAACAAGTAATTGGTCCCCTGTGCAAAACTTGCTTTTCTGTTTTCAAGTTCTAACTAATGTTATGGACTTATTGATTCTCAGCCATAGGGGGGCAGCAAATTGTTAGGTTTCTTGTAAAGGAAACAAACTTTGGAGGATTATGCATAGCTATCACAACTGGAGAGATACAGAATACCATTCCAATACTGGGACCTTTGAGAGAGAAACATATTCATTCCTCAGAATTCACACTCTGTCAAAAATCCTATTTTTAAATGCCCCATCATAAGGAAAAATCACTGAGCTCTCAGATTATAATAGTGAAATGGTGACAGCACTGAGGATTGGGAAAAGAAATGGAGATACATCTGACCTCACCATAGCTAAGGTCAATAACTGCTTAGCAGCAGATTCTGTCTCACATTAAGTAATAACTTATTCTGCAAACTTTCCCATTGTCTTCTCAGGAATGAATCAGGGTCCATAATTATGCCATGCAGGCTTGTTGAACTCTGTGAATTTCCTTCAGACTCTGCAATCAATGGAATTAATGACAGAGTAAAGTGACCATAACACTCAGCCTGAAAAAGGGTGTCAGACTCTGGCACCTAATGAGTAAGAATTAAGAACTGTAGCTCTCGGCTGTTCCACCCTAAAGATCAGACTGTTACAGTCTGGTTATACCCTTAAGATTTCGCTCCTTTCCGGAAGCATAGGGAAACCTGTGTTTACCTGACAGTTTTATGTATTACTTGATTACCAAGAAAATGAGATTCATCTTTTTGATAAGTGTGAGTAAAAGAGCTCTGCATCCACAGTTGGGGCCCAATATTCAAAAGAGCTAAGAACTCCCTGTTTAGGCACTTACATAAAGTCCAGATTTTTCAAATCTGCCCCAGCAGCTCTCACTATAACATTTACACAGGTGCTGTACCTTTTGAAAATCCAGAACATGATGGCTAGCTCCCATCGGCTATGTCTACACTACAGGGCTCAGTTAAATCAACTTAATAAGGTCTACTTAGAGTCAACTTAAAGAAGACCTTATTAAGTTGACTTAATGATGCCACATTGCATTAAGTTGACTTTATAAAGTTGACTTAAGCCAGTGGACCCACATAAAGTCGACTTTAAATGGGTCCCCTGGCTTAAGTCAACTTATATAAAGTCAACTTACATGGCCCCACTGCACTCAGTTGACTTTATTAAGTTGACTTTAATGGCCATATTGTGTTAAGTCGACTTAATAAAGTTGACTTAACCATTAAAGTCGACTTTAAGGGCACTAGTTATTAAGTCAACCAAAATGTGGCCAGGGCATCCCTTAAGTTGACTTAAGCCTCCTCAAATTGACTTAAGCCCCTAGTGTAGACATATCCATCCACTGGCAGGAGTGAATCTGAGGTGCAGGTTTTATCAACAGCCTTGATGAAATGCATGAAATTACTTTAGACGCCTTCATTATCCTTCTATGCCTTTATTGAGGCTGCACATTTATATATACTGATGTTGTCTATACTGCATGATTTAAGTACTGTTTCTTTACATCTCACTTGACTTCCCTGACACTGAAAACTGGACTATTCAAAGCAAATGAATGGAGCTACGATTTTTAGAGCTGCTGACGTTTTTAAGGAACAGTAAAGAAAAATGCTATTGAGGGGAAGAACCCAGTGTCCTAGGCAGAGTTGTCATTTGTGTGCAGTTCACAGAATACTTCCATTTGGCTAAAGGGAAGGAGCAGTAGCAGCAGGAAAGCTTGTACACCTGTTTCTCTCAACCATGAACTAATTCCTGTTTACCCCCAAGCCAGACAGTTAAGAAATTAATGCCTAGAAATAACTCCAAAACCAGTGTTGACATTTTTAAGAGGCTGAAGTTTTTCATTACCTGCTCTTGTGTGACAATGAAGGTGATGTCTTCTCCAGGTTTAACAGCCAGGCTCTCTCCTTTGATGCTGATCTGCAGTCCTTTGGGAGCAATCAGCGGACACATATGCTGGGCTAGATTCTGCTGCAAGTTGACACCACCTTCACATACATTAGACACCACTTTCCTATACCTGCATCAAACAGCAAGTGGTGAGCACAAAAGACTGCAGAATACCAGGCAGGCACAGGTGGAGGCACAGTAGGACAATGTAACAATAGCTACTACATGGTAATCTACTTATAAATGGGACCCGTCAAGGTCCCAATGATCAGATGGCAACCAGACCCAGCAGCTTCTGCATTACTGAGGAGCCAACTCCGGTGTTAACAAACTACTCTTTGGCTAGGTAGCTCTGAAAATACAATTTTTGAAGAACAGAATAATAAAACAAAGCCTGACAAAGACTGACTGAGGGTTAACAAGTAAGCACTCATGTTAGTTCTAGTTTTTTTTCAGGTTTGTAATTTGTAACCATTCTTTTTAATGGTTTATGTTTCATTTGTTGGAGTGCAAATACACTAAATTAGTGGCCGTTCACTACCAAAGGATTTTCACTGATTAAGCAAATAGCAGCAAACTGTGATTCTCTCATTTGATTTGACTTTTTGACATTTAGCTCCAATCTACACAACTGAAAAAGATGATGTTATTGCCAGCTGCAACTTATTCTCAGCACAGACTTTGTGCTACATTGTAGTGTATGTTCTGTGCTCTACTGTTTATGACTTTGCTAAAGCTTTTCTTTGATTCTCAGCTCCCCTATGACTAGGAAAAGAACTCTTTCTCTGCAGAATTCTTTACCCCTGAGGAAACCAGAGGGAGGAGAAAAAGTGTGAGAAACTGGGTGAGGCGACACATTCCTAAAACTGAATCAGAGGATAAACTACTCAAAAATAAAATAAAATAATTACAGTTAAAA
Source organism: Podocnemis expansa (assembly GCA_007922195.1). Taxonomy (NCBI): domain Eukaryota; kingdom Metazoa; phylum Chordata; order Testudines; family Podocnemididae; genus Podocnemis; species Podocnemis expansa. The sequence goes on along the minus strand of ML681996.1, from coordinate 37,656,619 downwards.
CCCTTGAAATGGTCACTATAACTGGAAAGTCAAATGTGAAAAATGTATAGCTACAATTGTTATAAATAGCTTCTAAAATTCTCAGAAGAGTTTAAAAGAAAAAAATATTTCTCTCCCTTTTTTCCAGTTGTTTATTGCAGGCCCATGAGCACTGTTCCCTACACAGTGAGGTGCATCTCTTCATGTATTACTCTGTGGGGAGCACATGCACGTGCTTTAAGTGAGGCTTTTCATCAAATTGGTTATTAGTAAAAGTAGCAATAAGACTGAAATGGAACAGGCACCAATTAGGGAGGTGTACACTAGACAAATAGGAAGCAGTGTATTGTTGCTGCTATTAGTGATTTTTCACTAGTCTCTCGGGGTATGTCTACACTTGCAAGTTAGTTTGAATTAAGGAGGCTGAATTCAGACTAACTTAGTACCTGTCTACACTAGGTTTTCATTAGTTCCAGTTAAGGAATTCCTTAATTCAAACTAATGAAAGCTTACTTTGAATTAGTAAGACCTGCCAGTTAGTTCAAACTAAGGATGGTGTAGACTAGGATTAATCCTTAGTTAGAACTTCATAAATTCGAATTAAGGGCAGTTAGTTTGAATTAACAAAGTGGACTAAGTCAACTTAACAATAATTAATTTGAATTGACAAATTTTAAGTAGCTTTTCCTAGTATAGACACAGCCATGGTATTTTGCCACTTTCTTGAAAGCACCAGTTCCGGAAGCATGAGAATCTCAGTTTTCATGTGTTTGTTTAAAAAAACCAAACAAACACCTCTCATGATTGAGGAAAAAAGCCAGAAAATGTGTCTCTCTGCAGCAGGTTTCACTCAAAGGCTAGCAGCCACAGCAGGCAGGCCATGACTTGACATGCATCATGTAGTAAGGCCAGCCAACCGAATTCCCCAGGGATCTCCTGAACAGACTGTGGGGCTGTAGGGATGGGAAAGATTGTAGGCCTGGCCCTCTTTTCTCCACCTGGCCCCACCCCAGAGCCCAAGGAGGAGAGATGTGGAATGCTTCAGTTGCTTCTTCATGGTGCACGTGAGCAGACTCCCCTAGGCTGCTTCCTAACTCTTTGTTCTTTCTTTAATTTGGGGTGCAGTTACAGCCTGCTTCCCCCCACCACAATAGGAGTTCCCAATAAATCCCAGCAGCTCAGTCCATTGACTTAGCATTCCTCAGCTCTCTTCCAAGTGTATTCTCCCTTACCAGAGAGTATTCTTTCATACACTTACAAAGCAGAGAGTCAAGCTAGATAGTAGGGTCAGGCACCTATCCTCCCAGCTGGATCTAAAGCACACACAGCCTAGAGTCCGTCCTGTGGCTTGCTCTGTCCTCAGAAGCAGTAACTCATTTCCTCTGTTTGGATAGGCTCTTCCTCTCTGTCTGACAGTCAGTGTCTCCTTTTGAGTAGATTGGCCATTTGGAGCATGTTCTACACCTGCTGACAGGTGGGGCCCTCTTGGCCCAGTACTACTATTGTACTTCTTTAGTCACTGCATGGGGTCTGTAAACCTCAGCACTCCCCAAAAGTCTGAAATGCCACAAAAGAAATGAAAAATACAAAATCTCTTTATTTTAAAGCCAATCTTATGATTTTTGAAGCTTGACAAGGTTTGTAGACACTTGGGTTGGACATATTGTGCATGTTTGATGTTTTTGCTTTGCAGGAGCAGAAAACCCCAGAAAACTAATTTTTTAAAAGGATTTTAAAAAATATCAAGATATGCTATTTAAAGGATGCTCTATCAATTTTAAAGAAAATTGAGTTGACAGTGCCCTAGCCCTTCCTGCAAGTCCTAGTCTTTTCCTTCACTAAAACCCTCATACACACTAACTTCACCTATGGGCAATTTTGCCAGAAGCCTTTAACTTTAAAGAGTATTTACATTTCCTAAAGCCATGTTGTAATCCTCTGCTGAACTGTTCCCACCTCTGAAGGCTAGTAAAATATCAAATACTTACCCAGTGCTGCTTGCATAGGCCTGCCCTAATATACAGTCTTCAGGGGGTGATTCTGGGTTAAACCAAAAGTTAGGAAAGCACTTGCTGGGTTCTGATTTCAAAGGCGCTGAACGCTCAAATCCATAATCACTGCAAAACAAACCCAATTCATTTGTTAACTTTCCTGCTTTATTAGTAAATCTGTTTTCTGTGGTTGGGTAGATGTGAGGAAAAGCCTGTTTTTGAATACTATCTCATACCAAGCCAGCACACAACATTTTGACTCCAGTTCTGCCTTCCAGGAGATTGAAAAGGGAATCATGAATACCCAAGGTCAGAGCTGGGTGCCCAAAAAGTTTTGTGAACAAGTTCTGTAGGACTGTCTCTATTGGCTGTTTAGCTTTTTTAATGGGGTCTTTTATCACTTTTTCTCCTTGAGTTCACTCTTAACAATTGAGGATTTGCATTAAAGACAACAGATGAAATTCTATGATCCATGGGGGTTTGCCTGGGTAAAACCCCAGAACTTTTCTAGTCAGGTGGAAAACAAACAAACAAACAAACAAACAAACAAACAAACAAACAAACAAACAAATGCCCCCCCCCCAGCCTGAATCTTACTTCAAAAATATTAATGCTTTTGTTGTTTTGTTTTGCAAAAGAAACTGCAAAGCACTCAGCTTCTGTAGCAACAACAGATCGGCATAACAGTGCCAGATTATGAAGTTCTGTTTAATTGTTTGTAATACTCACCCACATAAACAGTAATAGAATTATTGAAGTAATTTTGCCTTTTAAACAGGAACAGATGTAACACATGTGAAAACAATCTCTCATTCAGATCCTGCTGGGATGTTTTATTGTTGTTTTAAGTTTGGGAAAATTGGGCGGGTCACACACATCTCAGACTTTCACACACTTTCTCTTTAGGATAACCCTGAAAAAACATATAAAGGCTCACCATAAGAAATCAGAGTTGGCGCACTCACAGACTTTGGATGTGAGAGCAGATGTGAAACTCCTCCCTTTAATGCACCATGATGAAATCTTCCTCCTCCGAAAACTCCTCTGCTGACCTATGATGCAGCGATTACCCTGAACATTAAAGTGTAGGAGTGTAAAAACCACAGCTATGTTAAGTTTTGTTTTTCTGTGTCTGTTGCAAATTATACTGTCACAATCACTCACAACTTTAGGTTGTAGCCAGAGAAAGGCTGGTCTTATACCTAAGGCACTGGACTTCAACCCAGGAAATGTGAATTTAATTCTTATCTGTTACAGGTTTCCTGAGTGAATTCTCGCAAGCCATTTTGGTCCTGGGATACATCAGAGAAGGTGTTTCCAGCAGAGATCGGAAGATGTTAGTACCATTATACAAAGCACTGGCGAGACCTCATCTAAAATACTGTGTGCAATGCTGGTCCCCCATGTTTAAGCAAATTCAAAATAGAATAATGTCAGAGAGGGTCTTCAAGGATGATTTGAGGAATGGAAAACCTGCCTTATGAGAGCAGACTGAAAAAGCTTGGCTTTTTCCGCCTAACCGAAAGATGGCTGATTGGAGATATGTTTGCTCTCTATAAATACATCAGAGGGATAAGTACCCAGGAGGGAGAAGAATTATTTTAGTTCAGTACCAGTGTGGACACAAGAAAAAATGGATACAAACTTGCCATCAGAAAGTGTAGGCTTGAAATTAGACAAAGGCTTCTAATGATCAGAGGAAATAAGTTCTAGAACCACCTTTCAAGGGGAGCAGTGTACGCAAAAGACCTATCTGACTTCAAGTCTGAGTTTGATAAGTTTAGGGATGGGATGGTATGATGGGACTGCCTAACTAGGCAGCTAACTGATCTATTCAGAGGGGTAATCAGGTTAGTCCTGTGGCACTTTTAAAGACTAACAAATTTATTTAACACATACATTTTTGTGGGTATAATCCCACTTCAGATCCATGAAACAGAAATCTGATTGTTTCCAGTTTGCATATGAGTTCCAGCTCTGCAGTTTCACACTGAAGTCTGTTTTTGTTTATGCAAATCTGACACCACCCCCTTGGGTCTGAATAGAAACTCTGAATGGAGATCTCATTATATCAGGTAATTTGATCTCTTTTAATAGTAACACCTTCTCATCTATTATAACAAACATGGAGTCCTGGGGTACTTTTAAAGGCTAACAAATTTATTTTTTACATGAGCTTTCGTGGGTTAAGTCCCACTTCATCAGATGCCAGAAAGCGGAAAATTTCTTTTACAGTGGAAAAATCTTACCGTATGAGAAGGAAGATAAATCCTGTGATTACATTTCACTGCATCAGGTCAGATAACTACAGCAAATCAAACAAGTTGTATAGATTCAGACATTGTGGAACAGCATATTAGAAAGTGGTGAGGTTGAGAGAGGTGAGAATCATTGTAATGAAAAACAAAGGAGTCCTTTGGCGCTTTTAAAGGCTGTTTGTAGTGAAAAGGCCACATGGGCACTGTCTGAATCAAAGCAACTTGCCTCATTTGCTAAGACAGACTAAAAATATACCTTGTGACTCAGCCTTCTCTGCATGTAACATACTGCAGTTTCCATTTCATGCAGCTGATGAAGTGGGATTGTGCCCATGAAAGCTCATGTGTTAAATAAATTTGTTAGTCTTCAAAAGTCTCACAGGTTGCCTTATTTGTTTAACTGATCTTTGATGACTAGTCAAATATGTCCAAAGGCCTGTGATAGGATATTAGATGGGTTGGTTCTGAGCTACTACAAAGAATTCTTTCTGAGTGTCTGGCTAGCGAGCCTTGCATGGATGCTCAGAGTTTAGCTGATCTCCATATCTGAGGTAAGGAAGGAAGCTTCCCCAGGGGAGATTGGCAGAGACCCAGATTTTTTTTTTTTTTTTTTTGTAACCTTCCTCTGCTGCATGGGGCCATGGTCACTTGCTGGTGGATTCTCTGTATGTTGAAGTCTTTAAATCATGATTTGAGGACTTCATTAAAATTAGTTAGAGGTTGGGGGTCTATTACAGGAGTGGTGGGCAAGGTTTTGTGGCCTGCATTGTACAGGATATCAGATGACAACATCATAATGGCCCCTTCTGACCTTAAAGAGTAAGAATCCAGATTTTTGAAACGGCCTAGTGATTTTGAGCATCTCAGCTTGTGGAACAAGATGTGAGACACTTTAAAGAGTCCTGTTTTTTCAGGTGGTATTTACTCCACACTTTCTGTATTACAGACCTATTTAAGAGTGACAGCCATGTTAATCTCTGCACATCAGAAACAACAGGAGTCCTGCATGCTGCTAAGTTCCAAAGGGGCAGTCATGTTATTTGTTAGTCTTTAAGTGCCACGGGACTCCTCATTTGTTTTAACAAGAGTGCTGTGGAACCTCAAAGACTAACAAATTTCTTTGGGCCTAAGCTTTTGTGGGCTCTAGCCCACTTCATCCTGTATCTGATGAAGTAGGTTGGAGCCCATGAAAGCTTATACCTGAAGAAATTTATTAGTTTTTAAGGTACCATAGGACTCTCGTTGTTTAGATCTATATAAGATGTTTCTGATGGGAAGCCAAAAACAGAGATACCTGGAACATTTTTCACTTTTGAAAATCCTGTTAATCTCATTGAGCATCAGCTTCTCACCTATAAAATGAGATACTAAAACTTTTCTTCCGTTCTATATTCTTGCTTGATTATTCTTTAAGCTCTTCAGGATGGGACTGTCTCTTACTATATGCTTGTACATCTCCCTAGCAAAATGAAACCAGATCTCTGGGTCTTTAGGTGCTACTGTAATATAACTACATAATAATACCAATAGAGATTAACTGTTTGAGACAGCGATTTGTTTTTGCAGCAGCATTTCACAACTGTACACTAATGATGTATTTTAATCAATAACATCTGCTTCTTTTTTTTCCTTTTTTGTTAGAACACTATCTGGATCATTTACAATACAAATCTGGAAAACACAGTAAACTTCTCCAGATACCAAGATACATATTTCTAAAGGGCAGAAGTCCAAGGATATGCATTAAAATATGTATATGTAATTGGGGCCTTAACATGTGTGTTCAGCTTCTGCAGTTATATCCTTAGCTTAAGTATTTTTGCCTGGGGAATGGCCACTTTAACACTTACTGTATTGGTAAAAGAGTATTTTTTTTAAAAAAAATTCCACCAATTTTGAAAATAATTTCAGTAGTTTCTAGTGTCTGGACTCCACGAAGAGATGCAATTCCACTGTCTTGATGTACTTTCCCTGTTATGACTAGGCCACTAGAGGCTATGTTTCATACTAAGTACATATCTAGCATGCTCCAGTAAACAGGGAGCATAGCAACAGTGATAGTGCATCTAATGATTAAGGCTGAAGGAATTAAGGTTGAAGGAAAGTTTGGCTGCAAGAACAAAGAACGGCAAATGAAGGAGAAACTTACAGAAAGAGGCACATATAAATGGAAGAAAAATTATAGGGAGAGGAGTAAAAACAACATTGACAGTGATTGTAACTAATAGGGATAGATCTTGGTTGATCCAAAAGGGTCAATAAGTGGTCCCTAGAAACAATGCACTGTAAAGAGAATACTACAAGGCATGTAGCTGCCCTAAATTGAATTTGGCCAGGACACTGGGATTAGCATAGCTTTAATACAGAACTGTATTGCCCAAAACAACTGGACCCTAATACATCATTAGTCCACCGAGATTATAAATTACTTTTGGAATGGGTTTTACTTCTGGTTCTTGACATGTGAGTACAATGTATGGTCGGGAAGTTGGCAGAACATATAACTGCTTGTTTAAATTGCTTCAATCAGTGCTGTGCGTATTAGTTTCCAGTGCGTGCCTAATTTCTTGCAATCCATCATGACAGCCTATTAATGAGGCAAGTAACTAAGTATACTATCCCTTTACCAGCCCAGTTTAAGTAACATAAGCAACGCAAAATCTACAGCTATTCTGAAGTCACTGACAGAAACCGCAATGGACTATTTTCATCCATTTGAATTTCACTCAGAGATAGTCAAAGCTGGTTGCTAAAATCCACGCTCATTAGCAAATATTTGTGCAGTACAATGTCTATGAAAGTATTATGACAAGCACTCTGTATTATTAATATAAGGTCTTTGTGTGTCCAGTACCTGCAGATCTGTGAGATCCCACGATTCATAGTCATCTTCAGCGCATTCCCTGGGGAAAAAGGGTCTGAAGTCTACTTTCACCAGCTCCCAGTCTGAACGATAACTGATGTGTCCAAAGACTCTGAACAGAAAGAGCAAAAGTAAAGGCCTTGTAGAAAAGCAATATCATACTCTAAATATTTTTTATCCTTATTTGTATTCACTCTTCCTCCCTATTTACAGTGCTCTCTGCTGAAAATAAAAGTGCTAATTCTTAATTTGTCTGCTATCTTCACACCCCTGCTTTAATACACATTTTCAAGAGATTTCTATGGGAGTAAACATCTGTCTAAAGAACCCTAAAATGAAAGAGTATTAGTCATTTATTAGGAAATACTTTTTTTGCAGGAAAGTATTCTGTGATAGAGGTAGAAATGATCAAGATTTTAATGGGGGCCTGACATTTTAGTTCATTATCACTTTTATGGTAGGCATATTTTGATAAGATAAGAGAGAGAAAAAAGAGAGGCAGAGTGTTAGTCATTAGATAAGTGGAACAGGAGTCAGGACGCCTGTGTTCAGTCTCCAGCTCTACCACTCATTCATTATGTGATGTTGATGCAAGTTCCTTTGTCTGTCTGTGCTTAGCTCACCTTGCCATAAAATGACAATATTACTACTCAAGCTCACAGGGATTTTGAGAGATTTAATTAGTTAATGATTTGTGCTGTATTCTTAGATCTGGGATGAGTACAAAGCATGTACTATTATTTACAATTCTTTTTTATCAGTCTGTTGCATGAGAAAATTCTAACTTTTATTCCTGAAGAGTATCCCCATAAACCACAGTAAAGGACAACACAGAATACTCCACTTCCTTCAAAATAAACTGGAAACTTCATTGCTTTAAAAACTGGCCTGTGATTCAAAGCACCTAAAATGTCCAAAGTCAGGTTATTTATTTTTTTTTAAAAAAAAGTAAATATGAACTCCTGAAACAAATTGGCAAGGATAAGGACTCTAGTTGTGTAAAAGTCAAATGTAGCTGAGCTTTGACTTATAGCCTCATTCAGTCCCATGTGTCTTAAATGGAATAAACTGCTGGCTTGTAAAAGAATTGATGACTTCCAAAAGACTGAAAGGTCTCCAGTTCTTAGGTTAGAATGCTTTTTTTAGTTGTAAATCCATAATCCAGAGAATCACAGTATGAAAGAGACAACAGGGAGATATTCAAGGGTCTTTCAGACCATTTGCAATGTGCTTGGAATTTTACTGGTGCAAAGCAAAGCTCAGAGCACTCTTTGTGGAAAGCTACAGGCACAAGATGGAGTCCAGGGTCACATGAGCCAAGTCACATGCCCTTACAAGTTATCCATGACCCACATTTTGGCTGAGGCAACCACAGGAAGACTCACAGGGTAGGAGCAGTTCCTTCTGTGTGTGGTCCATTGTGAGAGTTAATTGCCTTTGATGGCTGTCAACACAAAGCTGTGTAGCTTCAATGTATAGTTAGTTCCTGCTGGATGTTACCCAGGAACAAACACATTTGGTATATATAAAGTTATGAATATTGACCATATATAAATATGGTCAATACTGATAACTTAAGAATCAGCAATGATGTGTGATTTTAAACAGGATAATCATCTTTAGCAAATCTTAACTTTTCCATTGACACCTTACATGATATACTTTCATGTACTTTTTTGCAATTCTTTAACAGTGGCAATATCACTGATATGAATTGCTATATTCAATCATACAGTATCACAATGCCTCTGTGATGGGTAGAACTGAGCAGCAATAGTTGAGATGGAAGAAGGGGTGTATCTGGGGCTTGGCTATTTATGTAGTGGTTTGTAAGGACACTTGAGATATAGTGTTGGGGGCTTGGGTTCATAAGTTGGCTTGAAACGTTTCCTCTTTGCTGCTGCACTCCAAATGTCCAGGGAACAGAGGATTGTTGTGGAGTCTTTTAAGGAAATGAAGTGAGTCATTTACTGTCTTGTGCAGAGTCTTCCCTATACAAGCCCCTGACCATAAACAGATAATCCCCAGCAACTACAGACCTAACAACAGTAACATTAAAGCAGGCACATATCCCTGCAGCAAACCATGTTGCCAGCTGTGCTCTCATATCTGCACAGAAGACACCAACATAAGACCTAATCAAGTGAACTACTCCATCGAGGGATCATTCACCTGCTCATCTACCAATGTGATTTATGCCATCAGGTGCCAGAAAAGTCCCCCCCCCCCGCCTCATATATGGAACAAAGAGGACAGTCTCTGCCCAAACGAATAAATGGACACAAATCTGATATCAGAAATAACCACATTCAAAAACCAATAGGAGAACACTTCAATCTTCTGGATCAATCCACTTCTGTTAATAGCCATGCTCAGGCAAATGAATAGTAAAGCAAAGCTTCAAAGAGAAATTGCAGAATTGGAATTCATATGTAGATTTGACACAGTGAACTCAGGGCTGAATAAAGACTTTTCTCTTTATAACAGGGAATTTTACTTTCCTTTCCCCATCGCACAACCCACTGCTAATTGCTGTACTCCATTGTTTGACTTCTAACACTCCTTTGGTTTTCTGACAGTCTGACTTGATGCTATGACTTGCACTCCCTTGCATATATTTTCCTCCCAGTCTGTAAATTCCCCATCTTCAGGCATCTGACAAGCTGGGATTTTCTGCCACAAAAGCTCTGTGATAAATAAACTTATTAGTCTTTACAAGCGCCACCAGACTCCTTGTTTGTTTTGCTGAACTAGACTGACAAGGCTAATCCCACCTTGTCAGATGCTTGAAGATAGGGAATTTGGAACTTGTCGATAATAATTATGTGGGTGAAACCAGATAATCATATGTCCTCAAATGAACTCAAGCAGGAAAATAATAAAAGACTGAATCACCACATCACCAGTGGGTGCACATGTTTTATGTAGTGATGCCCTATATCTGACCTATCAGTCCTCATTTTCAAAGGAAACCTGCACAACACTTTGTTGTGCCTGGGACTAGCCTGGGAGCTTAAATTCACAGCCTTCCTAGACACTAAAAATCATGGTTGTGATAAAGACTGAATTTATGGTTTATTACAATTATTTGTAATCCATTAACCTCCCTTTTGTTCTAGGACTATAGGAGCGTTAATGGGCTACTGAATCTCCAATTGTCCCTTACTCTGTGATAACCACTTATGCTAAACTATATTTTTGATTTTGTATTTAGCTGTGACACTCTAAATACCTTTTCCAGACCTGAAGAAAAGCTCTGTGTAGCTTGAAAGAGTGTCTCTCTCACCACAAGTTGGTTCAATTAAAAATATTATGTCAGCCCTGTCAATAAATGATTGAATCAGTTAAACTACAAGACTACAAAGCTATGCACACACACGTGTACACCCACTATATATTTATACATATCTCTATATATCTCTATAGATATGTATCTATATCTATCTATATCTATCTATATATATATATGTCCATCCAAGGTGTACTCCCAACTGCAGTACAACAACACAATAACAGCAGAGCCACCAACAGCAGAAACTGAACAGTACTGGAAGAACATCTGGGAGAAAGAGAAGACTCATAACACCAGTGCAAAGTGGCTGCAGGACCTGAGAACAGACCACAGCAATCTCCCAGAACAGGAACCAGTCACCACCACAGTAGCAGACATCCAACAGCGGGTCAAGAACATGAAGAGCTGGACAGCACCTGGACCGGACATGATCCACACCTACTGGCTAAAGAAACTAACAGCAGTGCATGAACGCCTAGCAACACAGATGAACCAGCTGCTAGCAGCAGGCTCCCACCCAGACTGGCTAACACAAGGAAGGACAGTGCTGATCATGAAAGACCCCCACAAGGGAACAGCACCGTCCAACTACCGGCCAATAACCTGCCTTCCCACAACATGGAAAGTCCTATCAGGCGTCATAGCCACCAAGCTACAGGACCACATGGGCCAGTACCTGAGCACAGCTCAGAAGGGCATTGGGAACAACACCAGAGGCTCAAAACACCAGTTGCTCATAGATAGAGCAGTCGCCCAAGACTCAAAGTCTAGACTAATCTGAGCATGGCCTGGATTGACTACAGCAAAGCCTACGACTCAATGCCGCACACATGGATCTGTGAATGTCTGGCACTATACAAATTCAACAGGACACTAAGGACCTTCCTCAAGAACTCAATGGGACTGTGGAAGACAACACTGGAAGTCAACTCAAGACAGCTTGCACAAGTGGCCATCAAGTGCGGCATATACCAAGGTGATGTGCTGTCCCCGCTGCTGTTCTGCATTGGCTTGAACCCCCTCAGCCAGATAATCACAAGGACTGGATACGGATACACGTTCAAGAGTGGAACTACCATTAGCCATCTCCTCTACATGGATGACATCAAACTGTATGCTAAGAATGAACGAGACATCGACTCACTAATCCACCTGACACGGATCTACAGTGAGGATATTGGGATGTCATTCGGACTGGAGAAGTGTGGCCGGATGGTAGTAAAGAGAGTGAAGGTAGTCAAGACTGATGGGGTGGAACTCCCAGCAGGCCACATAGCAGACATACAGACCAGCTACAAGTACCTTGGCATCCCACAGTCACATGGGAACCATGATGAGGAGGCAAGGAAGACAGCAACATCCAAGTACCACCAAAGGATAAGACAGGTCCTGACGAGCCAGCTCAATGGGAAGAACAAGATCCACACCCTCAACAGGTACGCCCTGCCAGTCATCAGATACCCTGCCGGTATAGTGAGCTGGCCAAAGGAGGACATGGAGGCTGCTGATGTGAAGACCCGGAAGCTCCTCACAATGTATGGAGATTTCCACCCCAAATCCAACACCCAGAGACTGTACACCAGCCGGAAAGATGGCAGGCAGGGTTTGGTGAGTGTCAAAGCCACTGTCCTGGACGAAACCCAAAGCATCCAGGAGTACATCAGTAAGATGGCACCCAAAGATGAGCTGCTGAGAGAATGCCTGAGGCAGCAGCAGACACGGGAGGAAGATCAAGCAGAAGAAGTGCCATGGCAAGACAAGACCCTGCATGGGATGTACCATCGACAGATAGCTGAGATGGCTGACATTGGGAAATCCTACCAGTGGCTGGAAAGGGCTGGACTAAAAGACAGCACTGAGGCACTGATCATAGTAGCACAAGAACAGGCACTGAGCACCAGATCCATTGAAGCAGGGGTCTACCACACTAGACAGGACCCAAGGTGCAGACTGTGCAGAGAGGCCTCAGAGACAGTCCAACACACAGTGGCAGGATGTAAGATGCAGGCAGGAACAGCATACACTGAACGGCACAACCAAGTAGCTGGCACTGTGTACAGGAACATCTGCACAGTGTATAGGCTAGACCCTCCCAAGACCAGATGGGAGATCCCACAGAAGGTCGTGGAGAATAACAGGGCTAAGATTCTGTGGGACTTCCAGATCCAGACGGACAGGCAGGTACTGGCCAATCAACCAGACATTGTGGTAACAGACAAGGACCAGAAGACAGCGGTGGTGATAGATGTAGCAGTGCCAAGTGACAGCAACATCAGCAAAAAGGAGTATGAGAAGCTGGAGAAGTACCAGGGCCTGAAAGAGGAACTGGAGAAGATGTGGAAAGTAAAGGCCAAAGTGGTCCTGGTGGTGGTAGGAGCACTCAGGGCTGTGACTCCTAAGCTGGGAGAGTGGCTCCAACAGATCCCAGGAACAACATCAGAGCTCTCTGTCCAGAAGAGTGCTGTGCTAGGAACAGCGAAGATACCGCACAGAACCCTCAAACTCCCAGGCCTCTGGTAGAGGACCCGAGGTTGAGGAAGACACATACCACCCATAGGGGTGAGAGGGGAATTTTTTTTTTAAATATAAATGGAAAAACAGGAAGGGGAAAAATGAAATGGGGCAGTCAGTGTAATTGATGATTAGAAGACGAAAACCAAGATGACACTAATTCATTAGCTAATAAAACATTCTACTTGATTTAACTGGATTTCATTAGAAAGCTATCACATCAATTCTGTAGTAGCTGTGAAACATAGTGCTGAGATGAATAATTCTTTAAGAAATTCCAATTGCCTTGGAAATTCATTTGCTTTTATTCAATAGAATTTGGGATCCATAATTTTAAGTGCAGTGTTTCAATTGTCTCAAAAATTCAATGCATTTGTACCAAGTTTATTTATGAGCACATCATTTTTTAATTTGATTGCATCATGAAGCGGCTAAGAGAGAATTAATTTAGTTATTAACGTCGGTTTTAAGCAAACTTGTTTAAACTTTGCTCTTGATGGATGCTGGCTATTTCTGTTCCTGATAAGGCCCATAATCAGGTGGAACTAATTTAACAGGAATTAAACAAAATGATATTTTCTTACACAAAATTTATGCTGAGACTCTTCGTTCACATTAATAACCATTCTATCGTTCTTTTGAACTTTCCATTTAATTTTTAACCACACTGCTGCAGCTATATCATTTCCTTAAATGTATACAAGCATCTCTGGATTCTTCTTAGTTAGAAGAAAGTAATTATATTTTCAGTTTGCAGGGTAGAAATGGATGGACAGACAAGTTAAGTAACTTTGTTAAGGTTCCCTAGTGCAGTGCTTCTCAGCCTTCTCTCTGCCATAGCACACCCTAAGCTCTAGGTGCTTTTCACCCCACTCCCAGCTGGCAGCTGCAGGCATGGAGCAGATGGGGAGAGGTGGAAACACACTGTTGACATAGAAGGAATGGAAGGAAGAGAGGGAGCCTGAACTTTGGTTGTTTCTCACCAGAGGAATTGGAGCAGTGAGGCAGAGGGCAGCTCCCTCCCTTTCCTCTTGCTTTCACATGTACTTTTCAAAAAATTGTGTGGCACATGTTTGGTCCTGATGGTACATCAAGGTTGTGAAACACTGCCTTAGCCTAGTAAATATGGGATAGAGCTCAGAAAAGGATGCAGAACAGAGTTGTTATTCGACTACTTGACTTGGTTTCCTGTTGTTCTCCTGATTTCTGATTGAATCATAAGAAAAACATAACATACTATAATGGTCAGCAACCTCTGGCACGCATGCCAAAGATGGGACACCGGCCAAGCCTGAGCAGTATGCGGTGCCACTCAGGGTCCCCCTCTCGGCTCCTCCCCCAGTGCTGGGAGGCCTGGGGCCACAAGAGCCATGTGCCATGGCTCCAGGCCCCTGCTTGGCATGCTTCCGGCCAGGAAGGGCTGCTGGCGGGGAACAGGGCAGGTCATCCCATTCACAGCTGCCACTGCCAGTGGAAGCCAGCCCCAACCCCAACACTAGGAACCAGAGGCCACCTGCTGGTGGGTGCAAGTGCTGGCGCTGGCCCTAGCCCCAGCCAAGAACCAGAGGGCTGGCCTCTCCCCCCTTTGGCCCCACCCCTGGCACCTGCTGAAGGTGGGATGGGCAGGGCTGGCACGGGGCCAGCAAAGGTTGATTATATGCTGTGTTGGTCACAAAATAATAATTGGTCATAATAATGATTATTTGGTGTGCTGGTCCCAAAATAATAATTGCTTATAATAATGATTATATGCTGTGCTGGTCACAAAAAAGTCTAGTGTATTAAAAGCCTTTTGCAGGTTGTAAGGGAGTCAAGTGGCCATTTCTCATTGACTTTCAGTGGTAGTCTCGGATTTAGTCCCCTGCAACTCCCTTGAAACTCCTTGCCAAAATCACTTGCAAAACAGATAACAAAGTCTTCATTTAAATAATGCATCCATGGAAATAAATTATGCTGCAAAGTGTGATTAGGGATTTGCTCATGATAACAGGGTTTCCTTTTCAGTACTAAATATATTAGTTGGAACTGGGACTGTCTGAAGACTTACTGTCCCAGTAAAATAAATTTTAAACTGTTTCAAATCTCAGTGATTATTATTCTGGGACTAATGTAATTTCAGATTCAGTATTTAATCAAATTTATGCCTAGCTAGACATCTGAAATCACCTGTGTTAGCACAAGAGCTACCTTCTCTTTCCTTATAATAATCACCTCTGAGTTAGGTGCTTCCTGACAATTACTAGCTGACTGGAAGAGTTTAGGGTCTTCAGATTCACCTCAGATCTTTAAACCTCTTATTTACCACTAAAAATAATGACAATCTTTTTATGTGTTGATTGTTATTATTTTTTAATTATTTGTGTTGCAGTAGCATCAAGGGGCACTAATTGAAGACCAGGGCGCCATTATGGTAGGTTCTTTACAAACATGCAGTTAAAAGAAAGTCTCACAATCAAAGAGCTCACAATCTAGGTCATAATTAGCTCCTTAGATGAAACAGTCAAACAAAGAGACCAGAGTTGAAGAATGAGATAATAGCTTGGAACCACACAACCAGCTCACCTCCTGCCCAGGCACTGTCTATAGGTGGTGCTTTTAGGCATTACAGAGGCGTGAGAGTGTTAAGGAATGATTTCAAGGACGAATATTGGAAAGATGAGTTACATAATGCCATGAATGTAGTATACTGAAATTTTCTAGCTACTTAAGATAAGTAAATTGTTCAGGGAGATGCCTGGCTTGTAGTGTTTGGCTCTGCTCTGATCTGCCATGCACCAAAACCAATCAAAAGTAACTCCAGCTAAATCGGTGGAAAGTAAATTTGATGCAAATCTAGAGAAAATCAAGCTCTTTGATTACTTGCTTACACTGGTTTTGTTACACATTAAGACTGTAACTCACTACATTTTTCTAATTCCAAAAGAATACTTTAAAAGCTACATTTTCAGTTGCCATCCTCAGCTGCATCTGCAAAACAGATGAGTGCTTCCATTTGTCTGTGCAAAAATAGGCAACTGTGAGTATAAACCAGTATTTGAGTACACAACTCACTTTATGTGCAAATAAAAAGACACATGATTTAAATGCCCTAACCTACAAACACTTAGATTTGTATGACTAACCCACTGAGTTCATTCAGACTACATGTAGGAATAAATATATACAGGACAGTGGTCTAAGTGACCTCAATTCAGGAGGAACATGAACATAAAGCCTTACAAATGGATGACAGAACTTTAAGGCTGTAGCTGCCTATTGTCATTTTATTTAATAACCAGGTTTCCACTGGATATTTCTCAAAATATTTTCCATAACTGACTAACTTATTACTACAAAATCATGCTTTTTACCTATTAACAGAGCTATGCAGCTATTCAAAGTCTTAACACTTTTTACCATGAGCATGAAATCCTTTCTTGGGACTCCAGCACAGAAGAGTAGAGAGATCATAGGCTACATTTATGTAGCTGAGCATCACCATGGCATAGCCAAAGCAATTATAGCAAGACATGATCTAATGGATTAAAACCCCAGCTAGAATTTAAATAAAATAAATTTAAATAAAATATGTAATTAGTTTTATTTGAGATCACAATTTCTAATTCCCAGTCCATCTCTATTGTTTGGTTGCGACAGGAACAAGAAGGGCAATGTCCTCCAGAAACAGGAAATAGAACATCACAGCATCACACACTGAATTGATAGGTACTTCACAGCCTATGCCGAGACTGTGCATGTCTGAAAGAATCATTTTCCTCACCCTTTCTCTGCACCTAAAGAAAAAGCACAGGATGAGAGTGAAGTGAAACTTCCAAAGGGCATGAGTTTCTGTTCTCTTCTACTTAGCTAAACTAAATAAGTTTCAGAAGTTTGACCAGCATGATAGAGGAAATCTTATTCAACACCCTGAAACTCATGAAACCTGGCTTGTAATAGGTCCCATTAGAAGAAGCAAGCTCCAGAGCTGCTACGAATGTTGTGCCAATACCTCATGGAGAGTTTAACTGAGAGGAGTCAAACTCATTCAACGTTGGGGGGCCACACTGGAGGACAGGACGTCTGTCACAGGCCATGTGTATTCATGGGCTCCCCAAGTCTTTCCCTTGCCACCTTCAGAGTGGCATGGGTCTTCTCCCCCCAACCTGCAGGCTCTCGGACACTTTCCCATTTCCCTGCCCTGTGGGCTCCCCTTTGCCAAGCTGACTCCCTGACCCACCCCTTCTCCTATTGTGCAGGTCCCAGGACCCCCACCCCCTGCTAGCCCTCTTCTGGATCCCCCTGCATGCCAGCTGGGAAGCTCCCAGATCCCCCTTCTCCGTACCCTACTGTGTGGTGGTAGGCATTAGCAATCACTCTCAGTCACAGCCACAGGCAAGCTGGACTCCTGCCTCCCCCCACCTACTCACTGTCAATCATTTAACATGGTGGTCTTTGGTTGGCTCAGTCCTGGCTGGCTTTGACTGGTTTGTTTCCATGTGGGCCCCAGCCACTTCTTCTTTTCTGATTTGTGATTTGTGGAATGTGCATTCAATCAGATTAGCATTCCAACTGACTGATGGTGAACAAGTTGGGGCGAGGGCAGAACAGTAGCTCTCTGAGAGCCCAGCCCAGCCCGCTGTGACTGCAAGTCTGGTTGGTTGGCACACCACAGAAGAGCTGAGCTTGGATTGGCTGGAGTGCTTCCTTTGCTCCCCTGTGCTCTGACTCACTCACATGATCCAAGTCACAAGCACACTTAGCCCTGCTTTGTTGGCAGCAGCCTGCTGCTGAGAGCTTCCAGGCACAGACCAGGGAGCAGCTCTGTGGGCTTGATCAGTGTCCTTACAGGCTGGATCTGGCCTGCGGGCCATAAGTTTGACACCCCAGGTTTAACCTAAGAAACTGGGGAAGGGGCAAGGAAAGAGAAGAAATAGTTGGATTATAATGCCCATACCAGAACAGTGAGAAGTAGGCAGTTCTGTAGATAAGTGGCTTCAAGGCCATTTGGGGGTGAAGCAACAATCATACTTGGAAGAAAACAAGTAACATAGAACACCAGCATGATGTGGTAAGAGGGCCTCGTCTCAGCCCACTTTGGAAGATGACGGCTGCACTGTAGACATAGAACCAGAATACTAGGGTTGGAAGGAACCTCAGGAGGTCACCTAGCAGGTTCAACCCCAAGACTTGCATATACTACCACAGACAAACCATTCTGGAGACTACAAAGATGTCGATTGCTAGTGAGTTCCATATCAGAAGAAAACATATACAGCTTCCAGATCATCTGTAGATGGAAAAAAGTTACTAGATGCATAGGCACAACTTGTAAAGTGAGAGCAGACATGGACCCACTGTGTGACAGAATGTAAATCATATTGGAAAAAGTCAGAAATTGAGCCCAAAAAGAAGTTGCACCCTCACTCGTTCTCCCACCTGTTTCCTGTTATTTAACAGCATCTGTTCCATCTTATCTGGACTAAGCATGAGTCAGTTCAGTCCCATCTCTTTCTCACCTTCACTAAACACTGGAAGAATACAGAATTGAGGGTCACTGAATAGGAAATGTAGGTATGTCTCCAGGATCAGGTTAAAATTGTGTAGCTAGTTCTTTTAAATGTCTTGCTCTTTGACAAGCTCAGCATTTTTCTCCTGCCCATTCATGCCTTTCCTACCCTAACTAAACTGTACACTCCATATTTGATTAATTAGAGATGTTGCCAATTGTGTAGCAAGCAGAATAATTATTTCATAGTAATTAAGCAACACTTCTTCACTTTACAAAAATAGGAAATACAAATGGTACAATAAGACAACTCTATCTTTAGGAAAATAAATACTCTATATAATGTAGTTTAATATTCAATTATATTTTTTTCAGGCCTACATTCTGGATAGGAGACTCTCTTGGATGCTTGTGAAGAGTTCCATATCACAAGGGAATGGCTACAACCTGCAGACAGCATATTGGGGCACCGATATCACATAACAAATGGCAACTAACCCATTAAGAATCCAAAACCATTAAGAATCCTTAGTAGACGCAGCAGACACAAATCTAGTCAGTTCCTCCAAAGGTTTCTTTCTAATATGTAACCCATAATATCACCTCTGTCTCACTTGGATCAAGCTTACACCAGTTTGTTTTCATCCAAGATCCTGCTTCTGCTAGGGACCATGAAAGCTGAGTTTAATGAAAGAGAGATAATTGAGGATCATCTACAGTATGATAGTACTGTAGTCCTGCAGTACTACCTCCCTCCAGAAGCCATACATTCATGTTAAACTCTGAGGTAGCATGATGGAACCCTGAAAGACACCAGGAAAGAGAAAGCTTTAGGAAGATGATATCTAACTGCTTGGCACTTCAATGTATGAACAAATAAAATCCCTGTAAGGAAACCTGTTTTAGTCCCTATATCTGACTGCACAAATGGTCCACCAATTGTGGCCTGCTGTCTCAAAGATGCCACCAGACACTAGGCCTATGCAGCAATTCTAACTAATCTAGGCTCTGGAGTACAAGAATACATATTGCATATGTGTTTTTTTTAAATAAACAGGTTTGAAACCTTTCTTTCACAAGCTGCTTAATTCTAAAAGACATATCAGTATTTCACACATGCATAAAATTCCTCTCTTTTCCACTAAGTGGGGCCATTACTCAACTCAGCGCTGGTAAATACAAACCAGACTTTTTTTCCCCCAATTCAATAAAGTGCAATATTAGGGTGTAGTAATTTTCACTTTTTAAGAGCTTAAGGCAAAATAAAAATAAAATATTAGTGTATGTTATTTTAAATAAACTTACTGTATTTATTTCATTTAATTCAGAAAAAACTATCAAATTTTCATTAAATTAACAATAAATGATGAAATATGGTTCTTTACTTATGGAACTCTAATCCAATACAGCTGCACCTGATTCCTACATGGCACTCATTCTCTCCACAGTATAAATTCTTCACAGTGCTCAAAACTTCTTGCTACATCAAAAGCAGAACAAAATGGAATGCATAATTTTTGTCATTTCCATGTATCTGTTTTGGATATAGTTAGAGAGAATGATTAATGTTTTAAGATTGAGATATAAAATACTGGTTAAAGACACAGCCAAAGTTGGCTCAATCTCTTCTTTCCCTTCCAGAAAAAAGAGCATAAAAGCTTTTCTCTTTCACCAACAGAAGTTGTTCCAATAAAAGGTATTACCTCACCCACCTTGTGTCTTCCAGTTTTTAGGTAGATAAATAAAACATGTTGGGTTTGTGAGTGTTACTCATATTAAAGAATTATTCCTACCTTTGCTTTCAGACAGGGCACAGTGGGATTTTATAGGGTCAAATGATGCTTTTTCCCATAATGTTTATTTCTTTTGGATGAAATCTAAAAAAATGAGGGTGAAATCTTGAGCCTATTGAATTCAATAGGACTTTTGCCACTGACTTCAATCTAGAATTTTGCCCTGGGGGGCTTGCATCTGCTCTGTGTGTATCTAAAAGAGCCCACAATGCTTTTTGAGGGAACATTCATTTGTCCTGGTAGCTTCAACCAAAAGGTACCCTCTGCACACACACACATTCCCCTGATTATTGCCCCCCGCACATGAGAGGATCTGAATTACATACACCAAGGGTATGTTTACATAGCAATAGAAGAACCAATTGCAGCTTACGTAGGCATACTGCTGCTGCACAGTTGAAAGCAGCAGTGAAGTCACAGAGTGCAGATATCACTGTGTGCTGCACAAACTCATGCAGAGCTCTTTGTACATACTTGAGTTTCTATCCCACTTGTAGCTGCAGCCACACTAGCTTGACTAAAGTTAGCACAGGTGTGGCTACCCTTAGCAGCAGCCACATCTCCAATTGCACCATACTCAGGCTCGAAGTCAGGAAGTATAACAAAGTTCTTGACATGAAATCAAACAGGACAACAAGGGCACCCATGGGGGAAGAAGATGTTAAGAATCAGGCAGGTAAAGAAAGCAAGTTCAATAGGTACAAAGCCAGTTGAATAAGCACAACCAACAACATATTTGCAGAAGGTTTTCTTCTCCCTAATCCATACGAAATCATTGACTATGGTTACAGTGTTTCAATTCTGCTTTGATTTGCTGTTACAGTCTGACCAGGTCCTATGACTTACACTTCCCTGCATTTATTTTGCTCCCAATCTGTAAGTTCCTCATCTTAAAGCATCTGATGAAGTGGGATTCTCTCCTGTAAAAGCTCATGCAATAGATAAATCTATTAGTCTTTGAAATTGCCACCAGATTCCTTGTTTGTTTCACTTTGAATAGTAACTTCATTTGTAGTGACTTCCAAGGGGACTGCTGGTAGAATACAGTGCTACTGAACTGCAGTAAAGGTATCAGAATCTGACCCCCAGTTCCAGAGTTAGAAAGACGTATCCTATGTATTTGGAGTAGAGCCCTGCATATCTGTGGGTATGCATTTCAGATCCAGGGGCCATAGATCCATTGCTGTGGATTGGAGCATGGATGCAGATTGTATTTTTATCTGCCCAAGGTGCATTAGTTGCTGCTGCTGCCTCTGCTGCAGCTGCATGGAGCAGTGAGCAATTTCAGACAGCACAGAAAGGAACAAAGGAAGTGCTCTAGCCAATCTCCGTACATAATCTCCATACAGTTCTGCTTGTGGTCTGCCAGCCAATCAGAGACAGTCACAAACAGGAGCTCAGCATACCAGCTAGTCCCACCTCTGATCCTCGAAGCCCTAGTGGCCAGTGCCCACACTCCACCAATTATCTGGTGATGGCCTGAAAACCGGGTTTGGGCAGATCCAGTTATGCTCCTATGCTTAAAACTGAAGCTGCTGTGAGGCAGTGCAGTGCAGATGTGGATGGACATAAAATCTGGCATGTGGATCCCCGATCGGATAAAGGCTGACACTGAGTGGATGTAGATTGGATGCAGATCCACACTTTTGTATTTGTACAGGGTTCTACTTTGGAGGGCCTATTAACATGTGGCATGTTTAGGATTTATAATGGGTCCTGGAACCTCTATGCACAGATTCAAAAAATAAAGTGGTATGATCTCATGACAATTCAATTGCCTTTATGGCATGACAATAACTGCCCAAATGATCATCACAGGTGCTTTTATTTTCCTAAAGGGTCAGGTCCAAGTTTTTTGCACTTTATGACAAAATAACTCCTGCAGTCCACAGAAATGGCAAAAATTACTGAGTACGGACAAAGGTATGATCATCTGGCTTTACAAGACTTGACACTGCTAACTATAGTCTAGGGGTGACCAAACTTATGTAACTCAAGAGTCACACAAGTTGATTATCAAACCTTCAAGAGCCACACTGACGCATATAGCCATATACTTTTGCCTACTCCAAAATTACTAATTTTAAAATTCATTGCACACTTTAATTTTACCATAAAAAGAGGACAAACATCAATCCTACTAATGACAGATTCTAATAATTACTTAAAGTTACCATGAAAATTAGGCCTATACAGTAAAAACTTAGCTGCTGCTTGATGTAGAAGACTTGCAGGCTAGTGGTGAACTTTTTAAAATCCTGACCATGCTGCACTTCTCCCCACCATCCTGAGCCCCGCCTGACTCCTAGGCTGGGAGTGCTTTCCTAAACTGATTTGCTGATGTACTTTTGGGAACCACAATTTTTCATTCAAGAGCCACACGTGGCTCCCGAGCCGCAGTTTGGCCACACCTGCTATAGTCATTGGTTTTGTATGAATAAAAGGAAATTTTCTTGCAATCAGTCTTGAATTATTATACTAATGTATCAAATGAGAAATGTTAAATAACACAAGACAAGCAATTCATGTTCAGCAGTTTCCATCAGGTTTGCCACAGAAAATGTGCTAGAAACCAAAGTGGTTCTAATAATGCTGTATAAGGACCATCCTACAGAGTGTGCCAAATATTTTTGTAAGAACTCAGATTAAAGTGATAGCATATCTCTATAAATCAAATGAGATAAAAAAATCAATAAGAGATTCTGAAAGAGAACATGTCAGGTTTTCCAAGGGCATGCTAGCCAAACAACACCAGGCAAATGTAAAAACTAAGATATAACTGGTAAATGGGGGGGTCATTTCTACTTTCAGAGCATGACAAACACAGAGGGTATGTCTACACTTACGCTTTAAATCAAAATAATGATGATTATTTCAATTTAAAGTTGTAAATGTCTATATCAGCTTTCGTTACTTCGAAATGAGAAGCTCCCTCATTTTGAAATAAGAAATAGTCATTTTGACATAATAAAACCTCACTTTTTATCAAAATGATGGTTAAATCAAATTATTATTTTGAAATAACTCAGTGTAGCCATGTTATTTCGAGTTAACTGTTATTTTGATTTAAGACTTTTTGCCCTTCTCCCTCCCAGTGTGCCTTCCTCTTTCTATATATTGTGTGGGGGTATGGCCCTTCCTGGGGGCCATCTTGCCGCACCTCCCATGGTACTCCTCTCCTAAATCGAACTAGCAAGTCTTGTCCATGGACATGCTAGTTCGATTTGGGCTTCCAGTGGGGATATGTTAAATTAATTTATCTTAAATTGATTTAATGATTTTATTTAGATTCAAATAGATTGATTTAAGTTAAATCAGTTTAACAATCTAAGTGTAGACATAGCTAGAGGAAAAAATCCCTATTGTACTGGAATGAGTTACTGATTTAACAGAGAGATACACAAAATCCTAAGAAAGAAATAACTGGAGAAACGTTCCATCACGTGTATTAAACCAGAATTCTGAATAAGATGCAAGTGCTATATGGAAATATATCTGTATTTTGTATGTATATAATGTCCTATAATTTTGAGTCAAAGCTGGATTACATATCTTTCTATTTTAGGATTTTATATTGCTGCCCATCACCATATTACCCGAGTGTCTTCCATACAAAATCAACAGCAGTAACAAAGTCCCTCAAAGACTTGAGGGGATCTCTGGCCCTCCTTCCTTTTGGGGAAAAAAAAACTATCTTGGGGTGTTTTAATATTTGTTTATTTGATGCAGGGAAGACAGGGAGTTCAGTGGATGGAGGCATCAACGTTATGGTTTCAGTGAAAAAAATCAAAAAAGCAGTTCCAGCTTCATTGTCCAATGACAGAGTGGTGGGATCCTGTGTCAGCTCCCAGCACGCTCTCATTTTATGTCAACTGAAACTTTCCTATTAATTAGCTATGGGCAGAGATGTGCTTACATCCTTGGAATACAAGATAAAACTGGATCTGTCCTAGAGGAAATCCCCTCATCACAAACAAACAAAACTTTAATTCTGGGATAAATACTAGTCAGTCCAATGCCTTAGAAAAAGAGAACAAAGCTTGACTCTCAGATCCCAGGCTCAATTCACTGAACTGTTAGCTTAAAAATATATATATAGCTTTTGACTTGTAAACTTGGTAAATTAGATACAAAAATAATGAGAGATGAACATAAACTCTCATGAAGAAATGTATAGAGTCTCTTTTCAAAATCGAACCACAATTCAACTTCCTTAAATCTTAAACTGTGGCATTATGGGCTCTCTGTAAAACTGTATACCCGTTACAAGGGACAAAAGTGCTCAGCATAGCAACAAAATGCAGGTGGCTAGGTTTAAGACCCAAACATACATGACAAATGAGTTTTCTCCATGTTGTTTCTAAGAAACAAGGCACTTTGAAAATTTCCAAGAGTAATGCAGGTATAGTAACACAGAAGTTAACAAGTCAAGAAAGAATGATCACATCCTTCACCATTCACAGAGACGGAAGAAAGGCTGGAAAAGGAGAAAAATCGCAAGACAGTTTAACAGAAAAAGTTGTAATTTTCTGCCAGATCAGAAGGTACAAGAACAAATCAGAAATATGATTTTGATGCAGAAGGAGAAAAAGAGATGACTATGGGCCAAATTTACCTTAAATGATTTCAACAGGATGAATTTGCTTCTGTTACAGAGGGTCTGATTTGCTGCTATGCTGCAGTCCCTCTATGCCATTCTGGTTGTGAGAAGAGTTGTTAAAGAAGGTGGCAATGGCGTCAGGGAATTGGCAATGGCTTCAGGGAACACCAGCTACATAGAGGGGCTCCTTGGACAGTGAAGAGCTGCTGACTCAGCAATGTGAAGGTGCCATTTGCAACCCTTGTCAGGAAGCTAATCTCTCTTCTGGATCTCACAAGGGGCTCCTGAGGCTACTCTGACTAGTGCTGGGGTTGAACCAGCCCCCAAACAGCCCTCAAATATCTCCAACTGTGATTTAAGTCCCCTTCTATCATCCCCAACTACTCCTCCATTCAACATAAGATACTGATTATCAGTAAGCCTGCCCCTGATTGGGTAGTTCTTTCTTAGCCTCAGATGGTTTAATAATATTAACATGTGGGATCATAGGCTATGTCTACACTAGACACAGGAAGTTCGACCATGTTAGCTTGAACTAAAAAGTGCGAGGTTAGTTTGAACTAACCTTATGCTTGTAAGTTCTAACTAACTGCCCTTTCTAGTTCCAACTAGTGCTTAGTTCGAACTAGAACAAGTGGTTAGTTCAAACTAACTGGCTTCGTTCAGATTTCTTAAGTTCAAGCTAAGCGTTAGCCTGTGGCCACACTGCGCCTAGTTCGAAGTAAAGTTTGAACTAAGCACTTAAGTCCTGACTAACCACCAGTACTAGCAAGTTTGAACTAAGCGTTCCTTAGTTGGAACAAAGAAATTTCTTAGTTTGAACTAGGGAAAACCTAGTGTGGCCATTAGTCTGGACTAATTTGCAAGTGTAGACATAGCCATACTGGGAAATTGCATATGCAAAAGAAGAGGTTACTCACCTGTAACTGGTGTTCTTCGAGATGTGTTGCTCCTGGACATTCCATTGTAGGTGTACACGCGTGCATGCACGGATTGCTGGAGACTTTTTCCTATAGAACAGCCGTAGGGTTGGCTGTGGCACCCTCTGGAGTGGCTCTCATGCAGCTCTCATGAGTCACAGCCGACCCGCCCCCTCCTCAGGTCCTTCTTTATGCCTATTCTGCAGAGGGAAGGAGGGAGGGATGTGGAATGTCCAGGATCAACACATCTCTAAGAACACCAGTTACAGGTGAGTAACCTCTTCTTCTTCAAGTGATTGCTCCTGGCCATTCCATTGTAGGTGATTCACTAGTCTTACCTATTGTGGTAGGTCGGAATCACAGGTGCACCAACTGCAGAACTGCTCTACCCACTGCAGCGTCACCTTGAGCTTGCCGATCAATTGCATAATGCTGTGTGAATGTATGCACAGACGACCATGCAGCCGCTTTACAAATGTCCACAATCGGTACCCCGCTCAAGAATACAGCAGAGAAGGCTTGAGCTCTTGTAGAGTGGGCCTTGATTGCTGGCGGATCAATCTTAGCCAATTATAACATTCACAAATGCAAGAAACTATCCAGGAGGAGAGGTGCTGAGCTGAGACTGGCTTCCCTTTCATTCTATCTGCTACTGCCACAAACAGCTGGGATGTCTTTCTGAAGGGTTTCATCCTCTCTATGTAAAAGGCCAAGGCATGGCGAACATCCAGAGTGTGGAGCCTTCTTTCTTTGTCTGAGGCATGTGGCTTTGGATAAAAGACCAGAAAGACAATTTCCTGATTACAGTGAAACTGTGAAAGCACCTTAGGATGGAATGCTAGGTGAGGACGCAGTTGAACTTTGTCTTTGAAGAAGACCGATTAGACCGGGGAGGCCAACAACGCCCGAAACTCTGAAACTCTCCTGGCCAACATTATCGCCACTAGGAAGGCTACCTCCCATGAAAGAAGGAGAAGCGAGGAGGAGGCAAGTGGCCTGAACGGGGACCCTGTGAGTCTTGAGAGGACCAAATTGAGGTCCCACTGCGTGATTGGAGATGCACCACCAGGAAGAGCCTCTCTAAACCTTTAAGGAAATGCTTCACCAATGGGTCGGCAAAGAGGGAAGCTTCACTTGCCTTCTTGTGGAATCCTGAAATTGCTGCAAGGTAGACTCTGATGGAGGACAAGGACAGGCCTCAGGCTTTCAGACCCCAGAGAAAGTCTAGGATGGTTTGGACCAGAGCCTGATGGGGCACGAGATCCCTGCTAAGTGCCCACTCCACAAATTTACCCCACTGGCCCTTGACGCCCTCATAGAGAGCTTCCTACTGTTGAATAAGACCTTCTGGACCTGCGCTGAACACTGCAACTCCCTGCCCCTCAGCCATGGAGGTTCCATGCACAGAGGTGCAGTGACCTCAGATCTGGGTGGCACAGACACCCTTGGTCCTGGGAGAGCAGGCCTGCAGTGTTGGCAACTCTATTGGGTCACTGACCAAGAGACGGAGCAGAGTCGTAAACCAATGTTGCCTCGGCCATGCTGGGGCTACCAAGGTGATTGAGGCCCGGTCCTGTTTGACTTTCAAGCAGATTCTCAGAATCAACGGAATTGGGGGGAACACGTAGCAGGCCATCCCCATCCATGATACCTTGAAAGTGTCCACAATTGATCCCGGGCTCTGCCCCCTGAACGAACAAAACTCTGCGCACTTGTTGTTCTGATTGGACGCAAAAAGATCGACTTGGGGATAACCCCACAGACGGAAGATGGGCCTCAACACCTCTCACTTGAGGGACCACTCATGAGTTGTGAATTTCCCGCTCAATAAATCCGTCAGGAGATTGCGCTGGCCAGGAAGGTATGAAGCCACCAGTTGAATCGATTGGCGAATGCAGAAGTTCCATACATGGAGGGCTTTATTGTAAAGCAGGTCAGAGCAGGTCCCCCCATCTGTTGATGTAATACATTGCAGCAGTGTTGTCCGCAAGCACTGACACCACTCTGCATTTCAGCTCATGGAGAAATGCCTGATAGGCCAGGTGGATTGCTCAGAGCTCCTTCACATTGATATGCAGGTTCAATTCGCTGTCTCTCCAGAGGGTTTGGGTTGCGAGGGAACCAAGATGAGCCCCCCACCCCAAGTCTGATGCATCCGTGCCCAAGAACTTCGAGGGCTGGGGTGGCTGAAAGGGCAGCCCTTGAGACACATTCTGTTCAAGGCACCACCAGACTAGAGAGTTAGTAAAGCCGTAGGGTTCGTGACCTTACCGTCGATACCGTTTCTCGCTGGCCCATAGACCAATGCCAGCCACATCTGTAGCAGATGCAACCTCAAGCAGGCATGTCTCACCACATGGGTGCACACTTCCATGAACCCCAGCAGCCACAGGTATGAGCAAATTGAAGTGAGCAGGAACCTCTGGAAGTCCCTCGTGAGGCACCTGATACTCTCGAACCGAGAGCATGGAAGGGAAGCTCTTTCCAGTTTCGAGTCCAACAAGGCACCTATAAATTCTATCATTTGAGTCGGAATGAGGGTGGACTTTTGAACACTGACCAGTAGACCGAGGCATCAGAAGGTGCTCTGTATCATGTCCAAATGACGGGCGACTTCGTCCTTCGACTGGCTGCAAACCAACCAGTTGTCCAGGTAGGGATACACCTGGATCTTGGAACACCTGAGGAATGCTGCAACCACCACTAGGCACTTTGTGAAAATGCATGGGGTGGCTGCCAGCCTGAGTGGCTGGACAGAGAACTGCCGCCTACTACAAATCGCAGTAACCTCCTGTGTCTGGGAATTATTGAAATATGGAAATACGCATCCTGAAGATCAAGGGCAGCGTACCAGTCTCCTGGATCCAAGGAGGGAAATATAGCAGAAAGGGAAAACATGTGAAAGTGCATCTTATGCAGATAACGGTTCAGACCTCTGAGGTCAAGGATGGGATGAAGACCCCCTCTTGCTTTTGGGATCAAGAAATAGCAGGAATAAAACCTTTTCCACAACGTTTCCGTGGAACCTCCTCTGTGGCTCTTTTGTCCATCAAGACCTGCACCTCCTGTTCCAACAGGTAATCGTGAGAAGGGTCCCTGGAGGGGGCCAGAGAATGAGGAGGGCAGCCCGGAGGAAAGCAGGAGAACTGAAGGGAGTATCTCTGGGACACTGTGCACAGCACCCATGCATCGGAGGTGATCCGGCGCCAAGCTGGATAAAAGCTGGATAGTCTGTTGGTGAATGGAGGGTGTGTATCCGGAGATAATGGTATGTCGTTCTCGAGCGCACCTTCAAAAACCTTTATGGAGCTTGAAGACTGGTGCAAAACTCCTTGGGAAAGGGGAGTTGGATGATGATTATTTTTTCAGCCGTTCTGGCTGTGCCAAGCATTATAATTTTGCGAGCAGTGGGAAGCCCTGGGCACTGGTACTGGCTTGAAGGGTCTCCTCTGGCGTGCCAGGGTGTGTAGCCCTGGAAACTTAAGCAGGGATCTGCCATCTTTCAGTGTTTGGAGTTTGGCATCCGCCTGCTGCAAAAACAACTCTGGGCCTTCGAAAGGGAGATCTTGGATGGTACTCTGCACCTCCTGGGGCAGACCTCATGCCTGAAGCCAAGAGCTGTGGTGCATGGTGACTCCGGAGGTCACGGCTCTGGCTGCTGCATCTGCAGCGTCTAACGCCGATTGCAATAGGGTTCTAGAAACTATCTTGCCCTCCTTAACGGCAGCCGAAAACTCAGGCCTCGAGCTCTGCTCGCACTTCTCCAAGAACCTCTCCAACAAGGACCATGCATTGAAGGTGCGGCGACTAAGAATCGCCTGTTGGTTAGCAATGCAGAGTTGAAGACCCCCCATGGAGTAGATCTTCCTTCTGAATAAGTCTAACTTATTTGCATCCTTAGGCTTAGGGGATGGCCCTTGATGGCCTTGTCACTCTCTCTTGTTGGCTGCCACTACAACCAGAGACCCCAGTGTGGGAAGCATGTAGAAGTGCTTGTAACCTTTCGAAGGCACAAAGTATTTTCGCTCTACCCTCTTGGCCATGGCAGGCACAGAGGCTGGGGTATGCCACATGGATCTCATGGTGTCCTGGATAGTCTTAATAAGCAGGAGGGCTACTGGAGAGGGGCCTTCCGGCACAAGAATGTTGACCATAGGATCTGCCTCCTCTACAATCTCCTCCGCCTGCAGACCTAAGCCCCGAATGACTCTGTGCAGGAGATCTTGATGTGCTTTACTATCATCTGGGATAGGCTCAGGCTTGGCCCCTGCAACCAACTCATCCGGAGGAGATGACGATGATTCCCCAGACGGATCTATGGGTTCGGTTGCAGCTTCTAGTTTGCCCTGCTGGTCTAAACTGTTTTGATCTGTACGAGCCTGGGACCTTGCAGAGGACTTCCCTTCTGAGAGGTCCTCCGTTTCTGGGGGAGCGCCCATTGTAGGAGGGCTGGGGGTGAGTGCTTGCCAGGAAGTGGGATCTGCTCAACCCAGGGCCTTGCCCCTGATGGAAAGCCCAAGGAGTCCAGAAAGGCCACTACGAAGGAACATGCCATGGAGAATACCACTGCAGGGGTACGAAGCCAACTGTTTGCTCCTGGGCCTACTGACTCTGGACACCGAGCAAGCCTCATCCGAGTCCAATGGTGGACCACTTTGTGGGGACCATGGTGGTGCAGTACCAGGGGCTGCCTTATGGCGGCACCACAGCCTTCGGTTTTCAAGCACTATTGGCAGCACAGGAGAGCAGTGACAGCCTCTCCTTAAAGGTGAACGGTACCGAGGAGCCCCGCCGCTGTGACAATGATGGACAGTAGTGGGGACTGAGACCGAGACAGCACTGCTGATGGTACCCGAGGGTCCTTCACCCGTAAGTGCCAGGGCGACCAGGATCTCGGTGCCAGAAAGTGCAGTGAAGCTGGATGCACAAGCGGAGGCTTCCTGCTCGACGGCCCTGATGCAGGGGCTGGAGATGGAGCCAGGCTCGAGGCAGATGGTGCCGTCTGTTCAATAAGGTCACACACTGCCTCAAGTGTTTCGGGCATAAAAGGCAGCAGCATATCCTCCCCTAAAATGTCCTGTGTTGGGGATGGTACAGGAACCGGAGCCAATTGCCGCACCTGGGCTGGTACTGATGGTTGCTGTGCCTTTAGACTGTGGCCCTTTAGGAGTGCTCGACCTCACTGGGGAGCTCCTTGTGCCCAAATTCTTCCTCTTCTGCGGTATTGGAGAGAGAGCAGTGTCACCACCAATCGGAAGATCTGGAGGTGGAAGGGGCTATTGATGGCACCATGGACCCCACCGCTGGTGCTGGTGACAAGGGCCAGTGCCGCAGGCCACTCAGTGAATCACGCTGCCCTGGTGCTGCCAGGGCACTACTAACTGATGGCGCCACGCTGGAACTCGCTCCAGAAGCTGGTCTAAGGGCTTCCTCCATCAAAAGAAGCTTCAGCCTTTCCTCCCTATCCTTCTGAGTGTGCAGCTTGAAGCTCTTACAGATCTTACACTTGTCTTTGAGGCATGCCTCTCCCAAAAACCTCAAGCAGGAGCGGTGTGTGTTGTCAAGCGGCATCGGCTTGCGACATGCTTCACAAGTTTTAAACCCTGGCATGCCCCAGTGTGGAGGCCAGCGGCAAACTAACTCTGGAACTGGTACTCTTTCTAATAATAGCAATGAAGGACCACGCGAAGACAGCTGGAAGCACTCCAGCTATCGCCATGGTGGTCAGAAGGAACTGAGGAGGGGGCAGATTGACTGTGACTCATATAGAGAGCCACCACGGTGCCACTACAGAGGGCGCCACAGATGACCCTATGGGTGCTTTATAGGAAAAAGTCTCTGGTTATCCATGCATGCCCGTGCGTACACCTACAATGGAATGTCCTGGAGCAATCACTCGAAGAAGAACTAAACTTTGGCTCAGACTCACATTTATTTTTAATTCTGTTAATAGGATCCATTGCAAAAAACTACAGAGAAATGGGGAGAACATGGATTATTTTCAGGATGTTTGGGTAGACATAATATATTACAATGTTAGGT
Source organism: Podocnemis expansa (assembly GCA_007922195.1). Lineage (NCBI taxonomy): Eukaryota > Metazoa > Chordata > Testudines > Podocnemididae > Podocnemis > Podocnemis expansa. The sequence continues at coordinate 37,624,885 of ML681996.1, read as the reverse complement.
TACTAGGACAACAATATATTGGTTTACAGTCACTGTGAATATAACTTCTGTAACAGAAAAAGCCAGAAACCTATTATTATTGAATAATACCTTAGAGTCTACAGAAAAATGAGGAGAAAATGTTGAAGATCATAATTTAAACTTACAGTTTTCAGATAAGCATTAATAGCCATAATTTTTACTATTCTAAGTCATGACTAAAACCTGATATAATACACAATACTTCCTATATACATTTGAAAAAATTGATTCATAACATTTCAAGAACAGGCTGCTTGTTAATGCTGTTCAGACCTGATCATGGCGAAAGCCCGCATGATGGCAAGACACTAAACCCCTTGATGCAGGGACTCAGGGCCTGTCCAAGGGCTTTTGGCATTCTAGGCAAACTATGACTCTGGTTCCCCCTACCTGCATTCAATGAAGAGAAAAATGATAATATATATATTTTTTAAACAGAGACAAAGTTCACTTCCATCTAATTTGGTGCCCCTTAAAACCTAATGCCCTAGATGACCACCTAGTTCACATAAATGGCTGGACCAGTCCTGTAGGGACTACTCACTTGTTTTAACGTTAAACTCAGGCTTAATCGCATTGCCAGAGAGTGGCCTAAATAAACAGAAACTTACGTCATGACTAATGTCTCGTCTCCAGGTTCACTGAGTAGTCCATCTACAAAGACTGAAGTACTGGTGAAATTATGTGTACTCCAACTCTGTCCTTCATCTACGCTGAACCTTTAAAGAGAGAAATATCTTCCATTCATTGCAGCTCTTAAATAAATATCACATTTACTATATTATGGTGGATAAAATCTCAAGAGCACTGTACTATAGGACTAATGATCACCGACATGACCAGAGTTGCAGAAACTATGAATTCTTTGTCTACTTAATCTAGCAAATTAAATGTGACTCCCTCCCCAACATGCCCTACAGCTCAACATATCCATTAAAAGATGTCTATTAAACTGGCGGTATTGCTGGATGTCCTCAGTCAGGCCAGTCTGAGGTTAGTCACTGCAGGATTTTGCTAGATGCTCACTGCTTGTCAGTTAATTTCCTTTTTACTCAATTTTATATTTGCCAGAGTTCTCTGTCCTATAATGACTAAACTTGACAAACAGAATTTAGTACAATAGGATTGGACAAAACTGCCCATTATCAAAACTCATTCCCAGGGTTTGGACCTAACAACTGCTCTGATTTGCTGTTACTGTATGACCTGATCCTATGTTTTACACCCCCTTGCATTTAGTTTCATTCCATTCTGTAAGTTCACCCATCTTTGAAGCATCCGATGAAGTGGGATTTTCTCCCACGAAAGCTCATGCAAAAAATAAATCTGTTAGTCTTTAAGTGCCACACTACTCCTTGGTTTTTGTTTTTGTTTTTGTTTTTTGTTTTGCTGGATTAGACTAACATGGCTATCCTTTTGGAAATAGAAAAAAAGAAGCCAATCAGACTATCGCCCTTTTCAAATTAACTCACCTGGTCAAGTGATTTCTAAAGGTCAGTACAGTGCAAATCTTGCATGTAACTGACTTCAAATTAAAACAAAACAAATTAATGTTCTAACTATGGCCTTCTTTCCAAAACAGCTGAACAAACAAACATTGATATATCTATATCTACATCTATATCTATATCTGTATCTATGTATATCAGAACCTCACATTATATGTGTGTGTGTGTGCGTGTGCGTGTGTGTGCGCGCGGAGTTAACATGAGGTTCTGCTACTTCTTACCTAAAAAAGAAAAAAAAACCAAAGAAGTCTCTCTTTATATAACAAAACCCAATGGTTCAAGAAATCTCTTTGTCCTGCTATATTTAACCCTGTACCTTCTCCCCAGACAACTGGTCACAAACTTAGCTCATGTAAGTGTGATATTACTATTACGTAAACTGAAGCATTGATCACTTGCATTCAGTACTTATACAATACTCTTTTGATAATTCTAGAAGTGATAACTTTGCATGCTATTTTAAAATTCTGATATGGGAATTGTACACTGCTTGCTGAAATGTGTTCTGCAGTTGTAAGTCTACTCCCTATCCCAAACCGGCAGGGCAAGTTAGAGTCTACTATTAAAATAGTTACTGGGTTTTAGTGGTGGATTAAGTGACCTCTATATATAGTTCATATTGCAGACCACATTTTGAATGACCACAGGTATCCTGACTCAAATCAGCATTATTATTAATGACGTAGTAAGCAACTCCACTAGGAATCCTTTAATAGAATGTTGGTCTAACAAATGTTGAATTAAAGTGGCTCCACCTGGATTTCTTACACAAACTGACCAAAAGGCTCATTACTCATTAACTACGAAGAACATCTGAAATCTTGAATATGTAATAACCCTACTGTAACTGACTGCAGCATTACTTGAGTATTTTCAGAGGGATAGAAGTGTCTTTGATGGCCACAATGACTCCACCATGGTCCAGATACAAGATGTGATGTTCTTCTTCAAAGACCTAGAAACCAGACAAAAAAGACCAAGCAGATGTCTGGGTTGGAAAACATAAAACACATTACCAAAACATTGTTAAAATACCTGTCCCGTTCTAGTTTTCTAACAGCCTGCTTTTAAATAAATTTCCAAAGGACATAATAATTAGTTTTATTCCTACATTGTACACAGTTATTTGATGACTAGTTCTGTATTGTGTACCATGTTCTCCAGATGGTGAAGGAAAAGAAATTAAAGCTGGTGAGTCAGAAAATGTTCAGATTCTAATCACAGTCAAAGAAAACTCCCTGTAGGTGACCTTAGCCCAAACTGGTGGCTTCTAACTATGCATTCTTTATTCTTTTCCACTAAATATCTCTTTTTGACCTATCACCTTACTTACTATATTTGTCAAATTCTGTATGTCTTATAGTATTATGCTAAGAAAATAGCATGCCTTGCAGTATTATGCTAAGAAAAACAGGACAGTTATTTCTGTTTGTGAGATTCTAACAGATTCTGTAAAATGTACAGAACATGATGTACATTGGTATGAGTTGTATTTTCAGAGTAAAGAACCTACTATTAATACTCTGTTTGCCTAAATATAGACTTTGTGCAGTTTAACAATGAAGTCATTTTGTGACTTCTGAATGGTCTGAAAAAGTCAGGACTTATGTGTCCTGGTGACACAGGGGATAAATCAGAACCAAAATCTGAGGATAAATATAGGGTTCTCTCCTTTCCCATGGCTTACAGATTTACAGATAAATCTCTCTGGAGAAAGTCCTGAATCTCAATATTTTGAATGATCATAAACAGTTGAAATTGCACATTAACAACCAAAGGGAAATAAGCATACAATGATTCTCATTACAAATGCTAGATTTATCAAGTTAGCATACAATGGTATCTGAGATCCAGTTATTTCCTATTTTTGTAGGAAAGCTGTTGGTCAACAGAGACTGTTCAACAGCAACCTCTATAAATAATACCTATGGTGAACAGAGCCTATAAACCAGGAAAATTAAAATGATCATTTGAAAGTTCAGATATGAAATAAGTGATGAAAGCATGAGGAAGGAAAAGAAAGAAAAAAACCAAAGCTTAGTCTGAGTCACTGGAAACACTAAACAAACAAACAAAATACATAAATAACCTTTTTCTTTATACATCTGAGCTTTTCTTACGAAAGTATCTGCTTGCTTCAGCTGTCTGCCAAATTTCATTTAACACAGCAGCATGTGATATAGTGAGCCTTAATACCCAGCCCTTGAAAATTAATACATACATTTAACCTGATATACAAAAGTAACTGAGACAAGGTTTGGTTTACTTTTCCTTTGAGAATGAGAAAATACCGACAATGATAAAAACTTTCTCCTCATTTTGAAGCCATATCAGCTATAGATTGAAGTGTAGAAAAAAACCCTTCACCTCCAAGCATGTTCACATTCATGCCAAGGAATGAAATAAGCAGGAAGACCCCTAGCTAGAACCTTGGCTGCATCTCTTTCTCTCACCTAATAAGAACATATTTAAAAGAAATCCTGTAGTTTCAAGAATCCCTTTGGCTGTCTTCCATTTTCAGACCAGCATCAGATCGGAGACATTTATAGTCCTGTCTGCTTATTACATACAGCTGCATATTTTAGAGAATTTCAGTAATGGATAGACATTAATCTTACTTCAAAAGGATCGGATCAGTTGTAATCAGATAAGCAAAGTTTGGATTCTGTTCCAAACCTTCTCTGAACCTCTCCTCAAATCAAAATAAAACAGTATACAATGGGATGTGTAATCTCAAGGTCTTACACCTCCATACTGAAGAAAAAGGGAACCTGATATTTGTACCATTTTATACAAAATAAGTGAATCCTGCTGGCTGCTGGCATATCCACAATACAGCTCAAGGTTACACAGTTTGGGTACTGCAGTTTTACTCTATATTCTACTTAAAGCTGTGACATAAGGAACCTACAGGCCACATCCTATATGCTGAGGCAAGTCAGTATACGTATGTTAAGAACCATTAGCCCAGATAAGTGATGATGAGCTAACGCATAAAGTACATATAAGTTTGTGACTTTAGCAGGTGAGACTGTGACAAAGAAAGTTAGGGTGACCAGACAGCAAGTGAGAAAAATCAGGTTTTGGAGGGAACAGGTGCTTATATAAGAAAAAAAACCCTGAATATTGGGACTGTCTTTATAAAATTGGGACATCTGGTCTTTCTAAGGCAAGTTGGCATAGGTAGAGGGCTACCTAAGTTCATGCTCTCTATAAGCTTAACAGGTAAACCACAAACAGAACACAGAAATAACCAATTAGCCCAGAAATAACAAATTCAAGAATGAGCTAATGGTCATTAATAGATATGGATATGTCTTTAACATACGGGAGAGCAAACTATGGCCCATGGGCTGTATGATGCCTACAGAAGCTTTTCATCAAGCCCTCCAGCTGGGTCAGGCCAGAGCATGACAGCCACCCCCTTCCTGGCATTGCTCCTTCTCCTACACCTCTGTCCCCATGTGGGCCCAGTGGCAGCTCCTTGCCCAGAGCACAGCAGCTGCCCCTCTCCCCCCACATGGCCTTAGAGGTGGTATCTTGGCCTGAACACAGCAGCTGCTTTCTTCAGGGCCTTGAGGTGTTCATGGCGACCAGCCCTATTCTTCTTCCACCCATGTGGGCCCAGTGGCTATGTCTGCACCTAAAAGCTTAGTTCAGATTTGCTTAGTCCGAACTAAGTAGTTCGAAGTAAGTTCAAACTAACCACGTTTTTTTAGTTCGAACTAACGTTTTAGTTCAAACTAGATGCACTTTTTTTTAGATAAAACTAGCTTTTTAGTTTGAACTAAAAAAACCCGGTTAATTCTAACTAACCACTAGGTCAAACTTATTTAGTTCAAACTAGCATGACTATGTTGTGCTAGCTTGAACTAAATTTCAAAATAAGTTTGAACTAAGCAGTTAGTTCAAACTAACCAGCCAAACTATTTTGAATTAAGCTTTGCTTAATTTGAATTAAAATTTTTTTTAGTTCAAACTAACAAAGCCTAGTGCAGACAGGGCTCAAATTAGTGTGAATTAAGGCTCCTTAATTTGAACTAATTTGCTTGTAAACATAGACAGTGATGGCAGATTGGCTGGAGTGCAGTGGCCTTTTCCCCCCTGCCCTCCCTCTTGCCTCCCTCCTACCATGTGGGTGCCATGGTGCCTTAGCTGGAGGGCAGCAGCCACACATATCCCACCATGTTGGCCAAGTGGTGGTGGTTTGATTGGAGCACAGCAGCCAGTTCCCTGATGGCCCAGCAGCAACCCGGCTATAACATGTCAGCCACCCCTCTCACTCAACACTCATGTGGAGCCAACGGTGGTGTGGTCTCTGTCCTGCTTAGCTTGTCACAGCTAAAAGAGCTATGAGATATTATGAGATAGCTCAGCTAGGTCGGGCTGGTCCAAGGATAGAAGAAGAAAGAGTCTCTGTGTGTTTATATCTTTGTATTTCGGTCTGATAGTTCCTCCTCAACTAACTTACAATATCCAAATCTAACAATATCAGTCTCCTAAAATAAGGCAATATGTGATTTATATTCCACTGAAGTCAGCGGAAAGACTGCTGATGAATTCAATGGGCATCACATCAGTCCCACATGGCTAAGTTCTGAAGTATCTATTGAATCCATGACAAAAGACCAAGGAAGGATTCTGACCTGGGTCTTTAATATACATGTTACAGAGTAAAAAATTTGTAAAATATTAACATGGATGACTAAATTTAAACTTTTAAAATCATATAATTGAAGGCTCACAATGGTTAAATATAGAAGGTAAAATCCTGGCTCCACTGAACTCAATAAGTCTTTTGTCTTTGACTTGAATAGATCAAGGATTCTATCCACAGATGATATTCCATTGCATATCCTCTGTATGTATCCCACTCTGGCTCACATTTCTTTACCATTACCTTTTTGTTATTAATGTGACACAGTATGATTCACTGAGTCTATTGTTAGTCCCACTGCAGCCTCCATTTGCTATCTTGGGGAAGCCAATTAACCTCTCTCTGTACCTTAGTTTTCTCATCTACACCAGAAGCATAACATTATTCACAAAAAGCTTGGAGATCCTTTAATGAAAGGCTGTATACAAATGTAAAATATCTTCATTAATATATTTTAATTCATACAATATATCTCAGGAAGGAGTATTAAAGGCAAATACCCATTCAAAAAATCAGAGCACACATGTAGCGAGACTATCTTTAAACCTACTTCAGTTTGAAACTCAGCCATCAAAGTGGCAGAGCCCACAAGAATCAGTTATGAACATAAGACTCTAATACAATGCACTGTTACATATTCTTGAGTGTGCAATTTTGGAAGGGGCATAAATTGCACCAACACTAATTTACTTTCCACTGGAGATTACTGGCATACTGCCAACTGTTTACCACAAAGGAGTACTAAAATCATATTGTGATAACCTTCCACCTTCCATTAGTGAGCAAGGGGAGTAAATAATGGCCAGATGAATACTGTCAAGTCTTCAGTTTCCATTCTTCTTTAATATACACAGGGTATAGCATGAACACGTATCTCCATCCTTCCCTAATGTTTTGCATGTTCACATTATAAATACCTAGCACTTACAGAAGTAGCTTTTCATCTTCTGAACACTGTAATAACATTAACTAATTGACTGATGAATTACAGTACAGAAATAAATATTATCCCAAATTTTCAGATATGAAACATGGAGTTAGTATTAGAGATGACATTAGAAACAAGGAGATCCTGGTTTCTAGTCCACTGAACCATGCTTAAGTGCTTATAACCAGCATTGAGTTCAAATATGCATGTTTCAACTGTTTAAATCATAATTCTCCTCACTAAATACACTCAAATTAATGAATTAGTGATAACCTTCACTAATTAGAACTTATTTAGTCTTGTCAGGTGGTCCATCACTACAGGGCAAGACCAATGGAACCTCATGCATTCTCCATCCTTTGTAGTTCTTTTGCCATGTTTAGGGAATTTTATTTTCTTTATAATAATGCCAGCTGTTTTCTCTTTCATTGTGTAGCATGTATGTCTTTGTTACTGCAACAGCTTTAGATACATGAGAGGAGATTCTCAACTGGTAAAAGTCAGCATAAAATCAATAGAGCCACGCTGATTTATACCTGGGGAGGATTTATCTTATGAGATTTAATTATGCATTGCCTGAAACTCAAAGCTAGGCAAAAATGCACCCAACCCCCTCTGTACTTCACCAAGAAACATTCCAAGCTAGTACACTTCCCTATTATAGTCCGAGCTTACCCTCTCTTCCTGGATTCTCAAAGGGAGTGATTCCAGCCCCTCTTACTTGTTGGGCTTGTAAGTGGCACCATTCCTCATTGGCTGATTGGAGAAAAAAGCTGTACCTCTCTGAAGTGCCTTGATAGCCACTAAACTGCTAAGCTTTGTCCTGAGTAAGCAAAGTTTCCCTAACTTATCAAAGAAAGAGGTATCATGTAGAGAGGAAGATGGTCTTGCAATTAAGGCACTGGACTGGGACTCCGGAGATTTTGGCTTAAGTTTCGGACCATGTCATGGACTTTCTATGGAACCCTGGACAAGTCAATTGATCTCTCTGAGTCTCTGCTGCCCACCCTACAAAACAGGGAAAAATGTTATTTTCCCAGTAGTCTTTTTGTCTATTTAAACCACAAGCTCCTTGGGCAATTAGTGTCTGTTACTATTTGTTTACTCATCCCCTAGCACAATGGTGCTACGCTCTTCTGCAATAATAATAATAATAATTATCACTATCAGAGTGCTATGAAGCAGAAAAATAGTAAAATCACCTGCAACACTAGACAGGCAAGCCTCTGTTTAAAAAAATGGAGAGTGGAAAACTGAAGTCAAAAACTGTTATAAAACCTGAGTGGGGAAAGAATCCCATTCAAAGCCTGTCTGTTTCCATGAAGGTCCTCTGCATACAATCTATTTGATTTAATAGCATGTTAATATTTCACATTATAATACTCTGTTTTGTTTGGTGATAGACATAATTGTCTCAAATAACCATGCTAACTTATTTGTCTAAGTCTCATATACCCTTTTGCTGATTTACCCTTTCTTTGCCATTTGCCACAGTGATGCTTATATTGCTTCTATTTAAGTAAGAGTTTCTTATTCTTATTTTTCTACTGCCAATATTTCTGTATTATTGCTGGTAGTAGCTTATTCCAGGTACTGTTCTTATTCCTTGATCTGGAGTGTTTTACCTTTCTATTTTATTCTAAGTCCTTCTGTTATCCAGGACTCATAATCAATTCTTATTTCTCCCTCAGTGAGAGTCCGTAGGTGGCTCTGCAGCACTTCTGGGTATGTGCAGTGATGGATATGACAAAGGTGCAGTACAGTGATTTGCACTCACCAGTTGGAACTGCCCAGTTTCCAAGTCAGTGGTTTGAACCCATCCAATGAACTGTGACAAAGCATAGGGCTTTGCTTGTGCCAGCCTCATAGACCAGTAATTAGTCATCTAAATAATTGCAGTATCATGTAATTGCTCACATTTCATTTTTAGCTTCATAAATTTCATTGAAGAAAGGAAATGTATAGCTGCCTACATGAGGAGCCAGCAGATTGCAGTGAATAATGGAGATATAAAATATATAACATAATCCATTTTCTTTTTTTCTAGTCACCAATATGAAGATTTAATAAGGATCTTTGCAAAGCCTTCATGACAGTTTTAATTAAAATAAAGAAATTAGTGGCACTTGTCATTTTGACTGCTGCGATGGGAATGAGAGGTCATGTTTGAGTTTATATCTACTGAAAAATTACCTACAGGCATAATAAACCAGTTTTCTTCTCATTAATTTAAATGTACCACAAATGCAAACAGCAAGCATCTGACTGCCAGCCTCTTTGCTCACCAGAAAAAAACTACAGAATTTTGGTGAATGGAAGCCTTAAGACATATAGAGAGGTCACCTATATCCCATGGGTGATACTGGGGGATGTCAAAGAATGGAGATGAAATCCCAGTGCAAATCCTGGATGATTTTTTACATTTAAATATTTAATGTGTCATCTATCACAACCCTAGAAATGATTAGGTATAAAGTCTCAACTTCTGAAGTTAAAAGAGCATCATTATGACAAAAATAATATAATTATTTAGTTAAAATGTCATTTCATATATTATTACCAACATCCTGTGTTGCTTGTAGCTTTTTATTCAGCTTGGAGAGTGAAATTAGAGTGCTCAGCTTCACTCTTGCTGTTTCTCGTACATGAGCCCAATTGTTTCCAGAAGGGTAGCTGTGTTAGTCTGTGTACAGCAAAAACAACAAGAGTCCTGTGGCACTTTATAAACTAACAGATTTTTGTGGGCATAAGCTTTCATGGGCTCCAACCCACTTCATCAGATACAATGGGCTATTTTACATAGAAAGTCCATGACATTGTCAGAAACTGAAGCAAAATCTCTAGAGTCCCAGTCCAGTGCCCCATAGCATTATGTTTCAGTTCAACATCGCAGATGAAGCATTTCAGGCAAAGTAACCGTTTTCATTGAAAAAGTAATTTTGTGCTTTTATGACACACTTTATTACTGCTTCTTGTCTGATCTTTGGCCACTATGAAGGATTCTGATACTTCCTTATTGTCTTCATCCTCATATCATACTCAGGGGTTAAAGTAAGGGGAAATGCCGCAGAACATCAGTCAGGGCCCCCTATTTTTAGGAAGCCAGCATTCTGGGGCACCTAAAAATAGGGGAATGCCCCAGAACGCTGCGTTCTGGGGCCCTCTAAATATAGAAGGGCGACCAGAACCAGCATTCCAGTGTGTCCCCTCTAGGTTGGAGAAAGGGATGGGCTGTGGGCTGGAGCAGCCCAACCATCCCTCCCTCCTCTCCCCAGAGCCTGTGGAGGCTACACCCCTTCTGGCCAGGGCCTGGCTGTGCATGTGGCCAGGCCCCAGCCTCCAACCCTGCTCCTCTTTGCTGGCCTGCTGGCCAGCCGCACCACAGCCTCCTGTCCCCCACCCAGCTTTTCAGCCAAGTAAGGGGGCTGGGGGTGGGGTTTGGGTGGTCAGGCAATCGGCAGGGAAAGCATGGGGACAGGGAGAGTGTGTGAGGAGGGGGGAGAAGAGGTCGGGATGGTGGGCTGGGGAGGGCTTTTGGGGCTGAAGAGAGTAGGGGGTTAGGAGGGCTAGAATGGGGACAGGGAGCTCAGTGAGTGGGGATTGGGGTTAAGAAGGACATGGGGAAAGGAGTCTGATGGGGGTAGGTGTTTTGGGGGCAGTGGCTGGGGTGGGGGCTGTTGTTTGGGGGGCAGGAGCCGGGGTGGGGCATAGATGGGTGGGGACTAGCATTTGGGGGGGCAGGAGCTGGTGTGGGGGGCTGGAGTTTGGGGGGCAGGAGTTGGGGTGGGGAGCTGGTGTTCAGGGGTGGGAGCTGGGGTGTGGGTGTTCGGGGCGCAAGAGCTGGGGTGCAGGAGGGGGGACCAGATGTGTGGGAGGGGGGCCCACCCATGCAGGAAGGGGGGCTGGCTGATTAGGAGGGTTCTGGGGACCGCCAAATTATCCTTTAACCCCTGATCATACTCATAGACATAAACAAAAGAATCATAGAAATGTAGGTCTGGAAGTGAACCCAAAATATCCAGTCCCCTGCACTAACAGAACCAAGTATTCTTAGATCATCCCTGACAGCATTTCAATGGAATTAAGACAGAATAATTTTGGGTAAAATACATTACAGGAGTGTTGAAATTATTCAAAATCCAAACATTATAATACTAGGAAATGCAAAAGACTCAACTGATGACATGTAATTATCATAAGATTATGATTAAGGTATTTTTATGTTGGTTGTATCAAATTACATTAAACAATACTAAAAATCAAATTTTCTCCCTCATGATGTAATTAAAGGGCACAGTTACAGCTATCTAAAGACTAAGTTGCTTGGGTGCCTTAGCTGTGCATGTCTGTTCCATATCTTACCAGGTTTGCTATTTTTAAAAAGTAAGTTTAACTGTGAATTTCCAAGGGCTGTAACATGTGGCATTGGGTTAATTACAAACTCCCAGCAATGTATTTTACTTTAAATTACTGCTATGCACTCTCAACCTTTACATCAATTTTAATGTAGTCTTTCACTGGGAATTCCTTTCATTTTATTTGTAGGAAATGCTAAACGAACCCAAAGGGACTATCATCATGTCATGTTTCCAATGATGTTTAAACATGGAGCAGCAATCTTAAACCATTTTTAGAGATTTTATTTTCAAGGTTATATTCACTGGTGTTATAGTGTGGCTACTTTATGCCGTTCTGGGTTAGACAGGCCATACTACTCATTTAAAGTGGGCTTATAGCTACATTATTTCACCAGAGCAATGCAAAGGAGAGAGTATATTCTGGCTTACTACTTTCTCCTATCCTGCAGTTTTTCACTGCCTTTAAAATCTTCTCACAGACCACCCGCATGCACACACATCATTTCACCCTTCCTTTCTATATCCTCTTTACTCCTTGCATACATACCTGTATTTCCTCATCTCTGTTGCGCTCCCTATGTTCCCTCTGCACATGCATACACACATATACAAGCCCTCTTGCCCCTCTCCTTCCTGCCCTCTCTGCTGATGTGACCTGATGCCAGGAGCGTTGCTAGCACTGGGCACATGGGGCTTGTGCCCCGAGTCTCAGTGCCAGTGCCCCGGGTCTCCCGGAGACCGGAGAGTCGGCTGCCGCTGGCCTAATGAGGCTTCCCTCTGGCAGCAGCCTGCCCAGGGCCATCCGTTGTGGGGGGGCAGGGCCCAGGGCCCATTGGCTTATATGGGCCTCCCCCTGGCCAATCTGTCCCAGGGGTGGGGTGGGACAGGCTGGGGCGGGCTGGCGTGTGGCCAGGGCCCTGGGGAGCTCCGGCTACACACTGGCCCCGTCCTGCCCCACCGCCTGGGCCAGAACACCTCTGAGCCCAGCAAACAGTGGGGCCTGGGGTGATAGCCCTGCCTCCGGGAACGGCCCTGGCCCCACCCTCTCTGGCCCCAGCCCTGGCCTGGCCCCAAACCTATTTTGGGGGCAGCAATTCACCTGCCTGATGCAATATATTCCATTTGAAAATAAAGCTACAGAACAAATGTTTATTTTGGCTGTTATTTTTCAGAACTGAAAGTTTATCCATCAGCAGAAGATGATGCATAAACTTTACTCCTTCAGAAAAACTCACTAAGAATTGTTATCTTTCAAACTGGCCTCCATTGTGAACTGGCTACAGTTTCAGTGAAACTATGAAAGATTTTGGCTTCCTATGCTACCTGGAGGCACAGATTTCATTGACAGGAGATAGCTGCCCCCTTCAAAATGGCCAACGGAAAGCAACCTGAATCTTCAGTTCCATTGGCTGTGTCTACACTTACCATGTGAGTTTGGATGACTGAATTTGAACTAGTCAATTGAAACTAATAATTATTAGTTCAAATTCAGTCAATTCGAATTTACGTGGCTACACAAGAAACTCCCATTTGAATTAGCATGTCCATGGACTGGACTTGCTAATTCAAATTAGAGGAGGGGCACCATGGGAGGTGTGGCAATATGGCCCCCAAAAGGGGCCATGCCACCACCCAATCCCCTGCTGGACTCCAGCCTTCAGAGCCCAGCACAGGGAAAAGCATCCCCTGCCCAGCTCTAGCCCTGGTGCGGCTAGAGCTGAGCAGGGGATGTTTTTCCCCATGCCAGGCTCACAAGGCAGGAGCCTGGCAGGGGATGTCTTCCCCTCCCAGGGCACCCGCCCCCCCAGCACAGTGGGGGCACGGGAAAAAGGATTCCCCTGCCCAGTGCTGTCAGCAGCCGGGGGAATCCCTTCTCCCCTACCCTGGCTGTGCTGTCAGCACTGGGCTGGAGGAATCCTTCACACCCCACCGCTGTCAGCACAGGCTGGGGTAATCCCTTCCCCATGTGCGGCCAGCTGGGCAGGAGCCATGCGCAGGAGTGTCTTCCCTGTGCGCAGTCAGCCCAGGAGAAGCTGCCCAGGGGGCTGTCTTCCCCACGCACAGCCAGCTGGGCTGAAGCCGCACACAGGGGGTGTCTCCCCCCCCAGCCGGCCCAAAAGAAGCCGCCTGTGGGGGTGTCTCCCCAGCTGGTGGCCAGTGGGGCTGGAGCCCTGCACCAGGGTGCCTTCCTGGTGTGTCACCAGCCCAGGAGAAGCTGTGCGCCAGGTGCCTTCCCCGTGCACAGCTAGCCCAGGTAGAAGCTAATCGCAGGGGTGAGTTCCCCGCCAGTGGCCAGCTCTGCAAAAGCTGCCTGCAGGGGTATGTTGCCCGCAGGCAGCCAGCCAAGCTGGAGTGGGGGCTGGGATCCCTGTCCCCAGCCTGTGGACAGGAACCCCATTGCTCCCCTCAGCATGCCGTGGCTGGGGGGGGGTGAAGGCACCTTTGGGGTTGCTGGCCCCAGGTGCTGAAGGGCTGGTCTTCCTCCCAGGGTGCTATGCACCCTGGGAGGAAGGTCAACCCTTTGCAATTCAAACTCAGTGAGTTTGAATTGACATGGCCACACTGGATCAGTTCGAACTACTGGGTTCAAATTGACCCAGACTTTAAAGTCAAATGAGGTTTGACTAATTCGAAGTCAGTTTTCCTCAATTCAAACTGAGGAGTTCTTCAGTTCGAATTGAGGAAAGCAAGTGTGGCCATGCACTTAATTGAATTCAAACTGATTGTCATCAATTCGAATTCAAGTCTAAGTGTAGGTATACCCATTAAGAACAATGGGAGATGTCAGCTATTTTGAAAGAGGGCAGTTCTTTGTAAAATGTTCTGTGGAATAAAATTATTTATCAGAACTTAAAAAATGAAGAGAGATGGCAAACAATAACCATAAATCCTACAGAAATTCTTCAAATATCAGATATGCACAAAATTTAAGTGATTGCAAACTCAGTGGAAAGGCTGAAGTGTCATCTTTATTCTGTCAAAATCATTTGGTCCCCCAAGAAAAGTCTGATACCATTTTTAAATTGGGAAAAACTGACATATTTCTTACTTTCTAGCTAATCAGGCACAAACAAACAAAGAAGCAAACAACAATAAAAAGCCAAAAGATTTTTCATAATCATCGTGCAAGTTAGTCAGGTTGAGATTTTTCAAAGGGACTAAACAGGTGCCCTATTCCCACTGAACATTAATAGCAGCTGAAAACCCAATTCTCATTACTGCCCGTGAAAAGTTCCTGCCTAGTAGTTTCACAGTAAAATGGGAATAGTAATAGCTACCTACGTCACCTGGGAGAGAAAAAGGATGAATTAGTTAATGCATTAAATGTGATAATTTCTGTTACTAAAATAAATAAATAAATAACTGCTCAAGATTGGTGTCAAGTCTTATCATTTTTCCTTCCTTACCTGCCGCCAAGTATTCCCACAATCAGATGTTATGTACATTTCTTCTTTATATTCTACCAGCTGGGAGCCCAGATTACCTGGAAACAAAGTAAGTAAATAAACAAACAAAAAAACAAACTGGCAAAATTTGCTTTTATATACTCTCTCTCTCTGACATCATTTTGATTAGGAGATTAGGAAATTATCACAGTTTTTGGAATAAATATAGCTGTCTCTCTTTTTAGCAAAATAGTAAGGAGAAACAGATGAAGAGCAAATCTGTGGAACAAAGTCTATCCTTGGATCCACGCCTCTGGGCGGGTCTAATTTCACTGAGAGTCACAAATGAAAAGTGGCCCCAAATGATGAAGTAGAAATACTTTATTTTCTGCAGTAACAGTAACTAATATAAGTTGTGTCTTTATTACATATTTTTGTTTTCACATTGTTTGTTATGAGATGGGACAGCAACCTCAGTGTGGAAGCAATCAAGCCAATCTGCATGACAGAAAATGTCTCCTCTGAGAAGAAAGAGCATGGTTTGTGGGAGGCCCATAAGAAGAATTACCCAGACCTCCGGACATTCTCAGAGTTATCTAGGAGACTACAGTTGAGTTATCTCCTTTCTTGTTTCTCTCACCTCTTTCCCTGCAACAAGACCTTGCTCCCTGCACCTGGACTCACTCACTCTCATTCTTCTCTCTACCTAGAGCCAATCCCCAACCCTAATTCTCCTGTGCAATGAATACTAGAAAAATCTGCTTCAGCAAAAGTGCCAAATTGCTTTCATTCGTTACCAGAGGACCAGTTATTCTGGGCTTCTTAGGTTATCTAACCACCTACCACAGTTTCTCCTGCTCCCACATACCCCCTGGTGCTTTGTAGTATGAGGGAAGAGGTAGAACCTCGAAGGGAAGGAAGGGGAAATGGGGCAAGTTAGACTTACAAGTCAGCGAAGGGTGAAGATACTAGCATGGGGAGGCAGAATGGAATAACACCCCTGTCATGAGGCCCAACCTCCTCTGAGAGTGCACAAACCTCTTAACACATTGTCCCACATCGGCATCTCCATTAACCTAAAAAAATGGTCAGTCCCTAAGGTTTAACAGGTTCCTCTTGCTTACTCTTTAATAAACTACATTTTGTGTAATATTGATTAGTGTTATTACAGTATCCCTTTGAACGCCCCAGGCAGGCTTCAGAACCCCATTGTGATAGGTGCTGCATACACATACAAAAAAGCAGATCCCAACCTGAAAGATCATGCAATATAACTGTAGGACAAAAGGCAGCAACAGGTGGATCTAGATGTACAGAGCAGCACTAAGTAACAATGAGATTATTTTGATTAGCAGATTAGGAAATGATCACAGTATTTGGAATAAATATCTCTTTGACTCTGGCCATGTAAATATCTTTTGAGGTAAACTTGGCAGAAGGTCTGCATAAAATTAACAATAAACAAGTAGTTTTCTTTGGTTCGTGCTAAGATAAAAGAAAGAACAACAACATTTATTTAAGATGTAGGCCTTTCAAACCTATAACTTTGGTATAACCACACACCATCTCTCTTATGGCATCATGTAAAGTACCATCTTAGCCTCTTTATTCATCCTGAGCCACTTAAAGATTAATATTTAAAAATGTTTTATCCCTCTGATTTTATTAAGTGCTAGGGAAATATGAAGAAAGATTTATAGCAGTTTAAAACAGCAGGTTTGGAATATCAAAAGCTGTATTAATAAAAGAAGATTCTGAAGTAGATTCTGGCCTAAAAGCTTCTCAGTATTTTGACAATAGACACTGAAGAGCTGTAACTTGTCTTAGATTGCTGCTAAGCAAATTTGTGGCGTAAGATGTCAGCAAATACTGTTCGAAATATAGACCTCTATCCTGAGACAAGCTGCTTTTCAAACAGCAAACTGTTAAACTGCCAGTCAGTTCACAGTGCTCTAAAACAGAAGAAACCACAGTAAGCATTTGCAGCTAAGTGATATTGTTGAGGGAATTTTGCCTTAAATCTATAATTTCTATGTTTTTAGGGAAAAATAGATAACAGTTGCTCACAGTAAAAGAGGCATAAGGAAACAATAAACTTGCAGTTAGGACAACATTATGAAATTTTACTAATATACTATGTAAATAAATGTTTTAGATATCAAAACACATTTACATAGATAGGGTTTATTCAGGATGAAAGGGACCTCAGAGAGACTGTGAGAAAATACTGCTCAAAGATTTCTCTTCCATTTAGATCACCACAATTATCAATATTTGGGTCTTCAATAGTTTAAATTTAAATTATTTAAACCTAATTCCAGCCAAGATGGGATCATAAAATTCTCTATGCTCCATCAGAGAATTTGTTGGTGCTAGCCTAGTTTTAGCATCTGGCAGTGGCTGTACACCAGATGTTTCAGATGATCATTAACCCTTCCTCAATCAGAAAATTCCAAGATCAAAAACAGCAACAAAATAACCACTGCAATTTTTGAGGGGAAAATTGCTTCTTGACCATTAGAAGTAATATTGGCAGAATTCAAGGATAACACCATTTTATATTTTTAAACCCTTTTAAAAACTGCTTAGCCATTCAATTTTCACAGGTGAAGGAAATTATAGCAGAAGGGTCAGAAAATTATTTAGCAAGAGTAGACATGAATATTCAAAAACCTAGTTTTATAAACCATTAACACACAAATTATCACCATCATATGCCAAGTTACATAAACATACTCAGATCAACAAAACAGAGCTATCTGGGCTGTTTATTCACTATTCTATGGGTATAAATACTAATTCAAAAACCTAAATCACTGCATTTTAACCCTAAATTTCCAAGAGGCATTGTTTCTAACTCTGCATATCTGTACATTGAGATGACTATTGATGGAAATATATTTTTGTCTGTTTGTATAAGTGTGGTAAAATCTAAGTTTACTGACATTTATTGATAAAACTCCAATCTGCAAGTGATTACTTCAGACATTGAAGCATGAAATTTGATTACTCTACCCATATTGGACTAAATTCACTTGACATGCATAATACCTAACTAACCAAACTCTGTAAGAATAATGTTTATGTAGGATTTGTAGGTATTGGAATATACCCATGGTCAGAGAGCAATCATGCAGTTCAGGCCCCTTTGGCCACTGTGGGATGGAAAGGCTGCACTGCTCATGAATACTAGTTATGTTTAGTGCTAAGACCAGCAGACGCTACAGAGCTGTGGAAGAGAAAGGGAAGGAGCTGGGGCTATAGGTTGTATTCTCATCCATCCTTTAGGTTGAGCCTGCAGAGGGACACGTGCATCCTGAAGATGAATGCATTGCTGATGGTGTCATTTGGAGTGTCATGGGATGCACATCCATGAACCCCCTTGGTTATGATCTATGTAACTTTTCTGTTCACTTGTGAAGTGGAAGGGTGTAGTTTGATGCAAAAGGTGCCATGCATAGTTCTCTTATGAATGGCCTGATGTTGTGGTATCATGCTTCCTGCAGCATCATGTATGTGCACACATGTGAAGCATGTTTCCAGGTTTTTTTACATGGCTCTATCACTCTAAATGAAGTCTGTAAACACTCAAACCACATGCTCTTCTTTGGATAAAACAATCTAAGTACAGAAAAACTTAAATGATTATAAACCAGAATAATGTGAGTCAGATTTGTTCATGAAGAAAACAAAGCAATTCACCTTCTAAACTAAACAAAACAAAACAAAACAAAACAAAACAAAACACATTCATAGCCTTACAGTTTCTGATGTTATCATACCACACAGGCTGGCTGACTCCTACAACTAGGCCTCCCTGTGCGGGCAGTCTGCTATTTGTTTGATGTTGTTTTGGATTACAAGGGAGACCTTCAGAGATAAAAAATGCTTCTGCCTTTAATGTGTTTCTTCATCATGACCTGGGGTCAGGTGATTGGCCATGTCCAGCAATGGGCATGGTTTCTTCCACTTATGTCAAATGAGCATTACCTTATCATGTGCTCAGGCTTGTCCACTATTCTTGTACGGATGCCTCAGCAAAGTGTGACCTCATAGACTTTAAGGTCAGAAGGGACCAATATGACTGCACAATGTAGGCCAAAAAATCTCACCCACCCTCTCCTGTATAAGCCTCTAACCTTTGACTGAGTTAGTAAAGTCCTCAAATCATGATTTAAAGACTTTAAAGAATGGAGAATCCACTAGCCAGTGAGCAATAACCCATGCTACAGAGGAAGGTGAAAGACTCCCCAGAGCACTTGCCAATCTGTTCTGGGATAAAATTGCTTCCTGACCCCAAATATGGTGATCAGTTAAAACTTTGAGCATGTGGGCAAGTCTCAATAGCCAGACACCCAAGAAAGAATTCTCCGTAATAACTTAGAACCTACCCCACCTAACATCCCTTCTTGGGTCACTGGCATATCCACCACCAGTCATCAAAAAATTAATCAATTCTCAAACTAGACCAGCCTTTCATACCACCCCCTCCATAAATTTATCAAGTTCAGTTTTGAAGCCAGCTAGGTTTTGCCCCCCTAGCCTCCCTTGGGAGATTATTCTAGAACTTTATTCCTCTGATAGAAACCTGAATCTAGTAACAAGCCTAAATTTTCTGATAGACAGATTGTATCCATTTGTTCTTGTGTCCACATTGGTGCTGTACTCAGATAAATTCCTCTCCCACCCTCGTATTTATCCCTCTGATGTATTAATGGAGAGCAGTCACATTTCCCCTCAACATTCTTTTGGTTAGGCTAAAAAAGCAAGTTCTTTGCCTCTCATAACGCAGATTTTCCATTCCACAGATCATCCTTGTAGCCCTTCTCTGCACCTGTTCCACTTGGAATTCATCTTTCTTAAACATGGAGGACCAGAATTGCACACAATATTCTAGATATGGTCTCACCAGCACCTTGTATAACAGTACTAACACCTCCCTATCTCTACTGGAACTCTCTCTTCCGATGCATCCTAAGACCATGTTAACATTTTTCACGACCACATTGCATTAGTGACTCATAGTCATCCTGTGATCAACAAGTACGCCCAAGTCTTTTTCTTCCTCTGCCACTTCAAACTGATGCATCCCCAGCTTATAGGAAAAATCCTTGTTATTAGTCCCTAAATGCATGACCTCACATTTTCCATTGTTAAATTTCAATCTGTTCCAAACACTCCAGTTTACCAGGCCATCTAGATCTTCCTTTATGATATCCTGCTCCTTCTCTGTATTGGCAAAACCTTCAAACTTGGTGTCACCTGCAAACTTAATTAGCACCTTCCCACTTTTAGTGCCAAGGTCAATAATAAAAAGGTGAAATAAAATTGGTCCCAAGACTGATTCCTGAGAAACTCCACCAGAAACCCCCCTCCATCTTGACAGTTCACTTTTCAGTATGGTCTCCCCGCTATGGTCTCCCTTTTAACCAATTCCTTATCCACCCTTCTATTTTCATATTAATCCCATCTTCTCTAATTTGATTAATAATCTCCTATGTGGAACTGTATCAAATACCTTGCTGAAATCTAGGTAAGTTAGGTCCACTGCATTCCCTTTGCCCAAAAAATCTGTTATCCTTTCAATCAGGTTGTTCTGGCATGATCTACCTTTCGTAAAATCATGTTGTATTTTATCCGAGTTCTTGTTCACCTCAATATCTTTAAGTATTTTCTCTTTCAAAGTTCTTTCCAAGACCTTGCATACTACCGAGGTCAAATTAACAGGCCTGTAATTACACGGATCACTTTTATTCCCTTTCTTTAAGATAGGAACCATATTACCAATTCTGCAGTCATATGGTACAACCCCTGAGTTTAAAATTCATTAAAAATTCTTGCTAATGGACTGGCAATTTTGTGTGTGAGTTCCTTTAATATTCTTGGATGGAGATTATCTGCCCCCCCCCCATTTAGTCCCATTAAGCAGTTTGAGTTTGGCTTCTACCTCGGATATGGTAATTTCCACCTCCATGTCCTCATTCTCATTAGCTATCCGACTACTATCCCCAAACTCATTATTACCTCCATTAAAACCAGAGGCAAAGTACTCATTTAGACATTCAGCCATGCCTAGATTGTCCTTGACCTCTACCCCATCTTCAATGTTTAGTAGTACCACTTCTTTCTTCTTTGTTTTCTTCCTATTTATATAGCTAAAGAACCTTTTGCTATTGATTTTAATTCCCTCTGCAAGGTCCAACTCTGCTTAGCTTTTGGCCTTTTTCACTTTATCTTTACATGTTCTGACCTTCAAGGGGTAGCTTTCCTTGCTGATTCCTCCCATCTTCCACTCCTTATAGGCTTTGTGCTTCCTCTTAATAATTTGTCTGAGAGGCTTACTCATCCAGCTTGGTTTAGAACTCTTGCAGATGAATATTTCCTCCTTCTTTGGAATACAAGCATCAGATAGTTATGCAACTTTGATCTGAAGTGATTCCAAGTCTTCTCCACTTTTACATTCATGAGTTCTTCAGTCCAGTCCACTTACCCAACTAATTCCCTTAATTTTTTAAAGTTAGCTCTTTTGAAGTAAAAGACCCTAGTCACAGGTTTATTTTTGTTTATCCTTCCATCTAGTCTGAACTGAATCAGCTCGTGATCACTCAAACCAAGGGTGTCTCCTACAGCCAGTTACTCTATGAGGTCCTCTCAGCCCACCAATATCAAATCTAAGATGGCATCCCCTCTCATTGGTTTGGTAACAGTCTGATGAAGGAATTCATCAGCTACTTCTCACTCTGCTTTGTGTTTGCCTGGATCTATTCAAGCCATATAAGACACATATTTGGGTATATTACATAACAGCACTTCATAATTACACGTGTGGCACTGCAAGAAGCACACTATCATAACAATAATGTTCAGTACATCATAAGCATTCCAAAACACCCTACAGGAAATATGAAAACAAAGGACATAAAAGACCAATAAGAAGAGGTTCTTTAAATACATTAGGAACAAGAGAAAGACAAAGGAAAATGTAAGCTCTCTACTTACTAGGGAAGGTCAGCTATTAATGACAATATCAAGAGGGCTGAGGTGTTTAGTGCCTACTTTTCCGTTTTCACTAAAAAGAAGGGTGGTGGTGGTGGTGTGGAGTATAAACCAAAATAGGGAAAGAAAAGAGGTCAAAGAACTTTTATATAAGTTAGATGTATTCAAATCAGCAAGTTCTGACAAAATTCATACCAGGGTACTTAAGAAACAAACTAAAGCCATCTCAGAACCATTAGCAATTATCTTTAAGAAACCATGGAGGATGAGCAAGGTGCCATAGGACTGAAAAAGGACAAACATAATACCTATCTTTGAAAATGGGAACAAAGATGACCTGGGAAATTACACCTGAGAGCTTAATTTCAATACCTGGAAAAAAGTTGGAATAAATTATTAAACAATAAATGTGTAAGAAATCACGTCAAACCAATCTAACTTTCTTCCCTGATGGTGCTACTGGTCTAGTCAATGGAAAAAGTAGTAGATATTATAGATCTCATTTTTAATAAAACTTTTGACATAGTCACCACATGACACTCTCATAAGCAGACTAGGAAAATATGGTCCAGATAAAATTACTGTAAGGTATTGCAAAACTGGTTGTAAGACCATACTCAAAGAGTAGTTATCAATGGTTCAATGTCAAACTGGAAGAATATCTATTTACCTTCTGCAAGGGTGACTCCTTTGTTTGGTACTATTCAATATTTTTATGAATGACTTGGATAATAGAGCGGAGAGTATGCAAACAAAATTTGCAGATGATGCCAAGCTAAGCAGGGTAGTAAGCACTTTAAAAGACTGGATTATTATTCAAAATGAACATGACAAAGTGGAGAACTGGTCTGAAATCAACAAGATAAAATTCAGTAAGGATAAGTGCAAAGTACTTCACTTAAGAAGGAAAAACAAACTGCAGATAAAAATGGGAAATAACTATCTTGATGGTATCGCTGCTGAAAAGGATCTGGGGGTTTGGAATGGGTCACAAATGGAACACGAGCCGGCAACATGATGCAACTGCAAGAAGGCAAATATCATTCTGAGGTGTATAACAGGAGTGTTGTATGTAAAACATACACAACAACTGTCCTGCTCTACTTGACACTGAGGAAACCTCAGCTGGACTGTGGTGTCCAATTCTTGCTGCCAAACTTCAGAAAAGACATGAACAAATTGGTGAAAGCCCAGAGAAGAGCAACAAAAATAGAAAAGATTTAGGAAACCTGACCAACGAGGAAAGGATACAAAAACTGAGCATGATTAGTCTTGAAAGAAAAAAGAGTGACGAAGGAGCTATAAGAATCTTCATATATATTGAAGGCTGTTATAGAAAGAATGGCAATCAATGCTTTTCCATGTCCACTGAAAGTTGCACAAGAAGTAATGGGCTTAATAGGTAACAAGGGAGATACAGACATCAGGAAAATTTTCTAACTAGAAAAGTAGCAGAGCTCTGACAGAGGCCATATATGGAATTGAAACCTAAGATTTTACTAGTACAATCACAAGATTACACAGATTACTTGTTTTTAACATAAAACTGTTCTAAGAGTAAGAGAGGATCTAGTGAAATCAACAATCTCCATGAAAGCTGATTGTTAGAAATGATTCACAAAACTACAGTCTCGTCATCAGTGGTATGCAGAAAAGAAACAATTGGACTAGCTGTCTAGAAATCCTTTTGGAAACACTATCAGCATCAATACAATGCTGTTCTTTTAAAAATTAGAGGGCTCTAGTCTTTTCATTAGAGTAACATTGCATTCTTTTGTTCTCTTTCACACAGATGCCAGCATCACAAAAAAAATAATACAAATATTGTTTAATCATTCTTCCTACAGAAAGAAAGACAACATGATGATATCTTTTATTGGACCAGTGCCTGCGGGTGAAAAATAAAAGCTTTTTCTTATGAAGAGCTCTGTGAAGCTCAAAAGCTGCTTCTTTCATCCACAGACGTTAGTCCAATAAAAGATATTACTTCAGCCATTTTGTTTCTCTAATACCCTGGGAGCTACATGGCTACAACAACATTGCAAATGGCCTATTAAAAAAGTTATGCCTGACTGCAAAGTTGAGATCCAAGTTTAGATGCAATTTCCCTCTAATTTCAGAGTTATTAATATCTAGCTTTTGTTTGGATCATTCTTTAATTATTGAAGAAAGTACTGTCATCAATCCTAAAAGCCAACTGAGCAAAGGAAGCAGAGGGGAGTTGATTTGTGTGTCCTCAACTCCTACACATCACAGTGGGACTCAGCACCTTGTAAGAGGACTCTGCAGTTGCCAGAACAAACTGCTAAACAAGAATAAAGGAGACTTTAAAAAAAATACAGAATCAAATTTAAAAGACATTTACAAGAACAAACAAATCTAGGTAACTCCCCTAGTACATCAGAGCACAAACTTTCTCACCATTCCTTTGGGGTAACTGTGCATGCTGGATGCCATGTAATGTCTGTTACTCAATATAAAACAAAGAAAAGGAAATGGATAAAGGCAAAACATGAATGTGCAAATGAGAGGAAATACAATGAGGATGAGACACACAACACCAATCTCAAACAAAGAGAATAATTTGAAAGACAGGTGAGTCAAAGGAAGGTCTGGGTAGGTCCAGTGACTAAACCACCACCTCTGGATCTTCATTTTCTCTGTAGAATTACAGACCATGCTTATTCTGCCCTAACTTTCAACCTCTCTTTCACACCGCTCTAGGTCAGTGGTTCCCAACCACTTCTCTGCCGAGGCATACCTTGATACCTCTACTTATTTTGAGGCACACCACCATACAGTCTCCAAATGAATTAATGAATACTCATGAGCCAACCCAGCACTCTGAGCAGTTTTTCAAAATATTCCATGGCACACCTGCTCAGGCCTGATGGCACACCCATGTGCTGTGGCAAACTGGTTGGGAAACACTGCTCTGGGTGATCTCCTTCACAGCCAGAATCTCTCCAACTATTCCACTGTCTGCTCTCCTGTCTATTCCTACTTTCCTCTCTTCTGCTAAACATGTTTCTCTTCCCCTCCCATGTTCTTACCTTCTTTCCCTTTGAACTGCTTGCACTACTACTGATTACAAGCTTCTTGGGAATACTGTGCTCTATACCCTCATGGCTCCAATCTTAACTTTCATGGCATTTATTCTGGCTGTTCTGGGCAGTGGTTATAGAGGCTGGAGCCACAGGCCCTGGCCTGAAATGAAGCCCCAGGCCCATGGCCCCTGGGGTGGACCGGTCAGCCCAGGTGCATGATGCAAGCTCAAAGCCCAGCCTCTGGTGCAGTCCACCCCAAGTGCCAGTAGGGCGGAGGCCCCCATATTGTCGTGGGCACAGGCCCCACTAGCCCCTGCAGAGGTGCTTCTGCCCTGCTCCTGGGCCAGCTGGTCGGTCCCTGGAGGTGGGGAGGGGTTGGGTTGGGGTGAGCCAGCCCTGTTTGCTCTGCTCCATTCTGGGGGTGGGGCTGAGTCGGGGCCAGGTCGGGGCTGCTGGTGTTCAGTATAGCTTCTGGTGCAGTGATCCAGGGCCACAGCCCCATGCCCCGGCTGGTCCTGGCCCCACCCCTGGAACGGAGCAGACTGAACAGGGGTGGGGTGGTGCAGGAGCACAGCCTCTGTACCCCCCAGTGCAGCCCAGGCAGGGGCTCCCATGGTGGTAGGGGGTTGAGGACCCAGGTTGGAGGGGGGCCAGACTGAAAGGAGAGCCCCATGGTATTGAAGTATCCCAAGCCCCTTAATCAGGTTGGCAAATTCTTCTTCCATTTTCATTCTATACTACAGATTTCTATTCTTGTTCACTCCTCTTACTCTGTTGTACTGATTACAGTAGTCAACTCATTGCGCCTTTTTGCTTCTTCTATCACTTTTATGCCAATAATACCAAACGTTTTTATATCTTTTTTCTCTTATTAGTAATTTTCTTCATAATCCAGTATAATTGTACTTTTTTTCAATTAGAAAGCTCCTTGGCTAAAGAAAGATTTTCTGTAAACTAAACAGCAGCAGTGGCAGCTTCCACAGTAGAAAGCCTTTCATAGTAGGTAGTTGGTTTGATGATGACTGAAGGACATTTGCTGTTCATTAACATGAATGTAATGAGTGGGTATGTTGAGTTTTAGTTGTGCAAACATGTGCTTTTGTCAAAAGCATGGCTGTCATTGGTCCGCTTGATTACAAGCTTGATGGAGAGGCTAAGTGTTGCACTGGGAAAAGGAATGTACCTTTTCAGTTGTGGGCTATGTTAATATGAACTAGAAGCCTTTCATTTGTACCTTCAGCATCCACACTGGGGAGTGACAACACTTTGATGGTCTTTGCTATTCATAGCTTCACAGTCCAAATTGACAGGCACTATGGACAAATACTAGGTGTTCTCCAGGTCAGAGATAAGAGACATCTAGGCTAAGCAGAGCGTATGAGGAAGATGACTGCCCCTTGGTACTGCACAGGTTCTGTGGTTTAATGAGTGATTGAGACTTCCACTGCTACCAATGCAAAATTTTTCAAGGAAAGTACATTCCCCTTTATACATGTTTTTAAAGTCAGTCTCCAACTCTGTAACAAAAACCCATTAGATAAGACCAGTTAGATAGGCATAACTGTCTGTGTAACAACAAAACAGAATATAAACAAATTTACAATCATAGAAAATCAGATAGGGCTAACTAAACAAACCCCTTAAAATAAATTCTGAATAAGTGATATAAAGAAATAAAAGCCTTGTCTAGACTACCCAATTAAGTCAACCTTGTCTACACTACACAATTAAGCCACCACAATAAATGCAATTTGTCATATCCACACTATCCTCCTTATGCATGTGGCATGCATCTTCACCAGGGGCACTTCTGGAGACTTAAAAGGAACAGCATGGGGGACTGGGAGCCCTGGCTCTCAGCTCAACATGGAGCTCCAATCTGGGAGTCTGGCTGCCCGGCATCGAGAGCTCATTGGCTGGCTGCCTGGCGCTGACAACCTGAGCTCACATCCAGGAGTGCTGCTCCCCTGAAAAAGGAGGCAAGGCCTGGGCCAACTCCCTGCTGCGTGGCCCTGCCTCTGGGCCTAATTCGGAGCTGGGGACCAATCTAGCTCCTGCCACTACCAGCAGGCAGTCCAGGCAGGCCCAATTTGACCCAGCCGCTGACTGCTGACCAGCGGCAAAGAGCCTGGGCTTGCATCCAGCTCCTGCTGTTTGCCGCTGGCTGGCAAGCAGCACTATGAGCCGGATGGGGCCCCTCACCTCCTGCCGTTGGCCAGCAGGGGCAGGAGCTGGTTCTGAGCGTGGGCCGCCTGCCGCTGGCCGGCCTGGATCCAGTTTTTGCTTGCCAGTGGCTCACAGCCCCAGCGGGCCTGATCCAGCTCCAGCCACTGCCTGTTGGCCAGCAGCAAACAGCTTGAGCCAGATCCGAGCTTGGGCTGTGTGCTGCTGGCTGGCAGGCAGTGTCTGGGGCGGGATCAGGCCTGTCGGTGCCAACTGCTGCTGGCTGGCAATGATAGGATCTGGATCTAAGCTGGCCAGAAGCAGGTGGCCCAGTCTCAGATTCAGCTCCTGCTGCTGCTGGCCCCTGCAGGCCTGATCTGGCCCCAGGTGCTGCCGGGGATGGGCCAGAGATGTGCGGGAGCTGCAGCCCCTCTGGCCCTACAGCAGTGATGCCACTACTCTCGGCTCCCCACAAATCTCCAAGCCCAGCTACCCTACTTTACACCTTTCGCAGAGGTGGATTTATTAGGTTGGTGCAGCAGGCAAGTTACAGCAGTTAGACAAACACTGTAGTGTGCACACTTATAAAATTTGGTTGACAAGCTGCCTGAAGCTGCCTTAGGTCCATGGGTGGAATTTATTGAAAGAACGAGGAGTTGAGACCTTCTCTGATTGGCTGTGGTGGCCCCACCTCTTTCCCTACCACCTGCCCTCTGTGCTGGGAAGACAAAAGCCTTTATTCTCTGTGCAGCCTGCCTCCCTCGGTCACCCAGGAACCTACCTGCATGGAATCACAGAATCATAGAAACTGGAAGGGACCCTGAGAGGTCATCAAATCCAGTCCCCTGCACTCATGGCAGCCTGAAGCATATAAAGCTCAGAATGTTATGTCCTTAGGCAGGGTGAGACTGACACCAGCCTTCTTAGCAAAACAGAGGTGGAGTCATCTCTTCTCTACACCAGTTTCAATTTCACTTCCTAGCTGGGTTCCCAATCTGCCCGCCCCTAATCTGAGTGGATTGATTCCTGTCAGATGGATGTCTTACTTTTTCCCCTTGCCTCCTTCCCTGTTCAGTAATCAAATAAGAGTCTCCTCTCACTTCAAACACACTCATTTGTTTTCCAGATAAGAGAAATGGTAAAGTACAATGTAAAGAAGCAGCAGCATGGCTTGTTGAAAGCACAGTGAGAAAGGTGAAGACTTGAAGTTTTATAATGAACCCTTGTCACAGACTTGCACTGTGATGTTGGACCACCAGTCATTTAAGGCTTGATGTCAAGGGGAGTATTTTTATTGATTAAAAAAGGCAATCAGCCTGTGCCTTGGTTTCTTTATTCAAAAACAGAGATGATATTTGTCTGTCTCAGAGGAGTATTGTGTAGCTTACATCATTGCTTTTGCCTAGGTGCCTTGAAGTCATCAGATGGAAGGAGCTTTACAAGTGTTAAGTGTTTCCACAACTAATCTTTCATTCATATGCACTCCTCCTGGATCACAGGCAACTGAGATTTTATGGGGAAAAAACCTCTCTCATCAGAGGTTACTCAGTTACCCACCCAGTCTTTCTGCTGAGATATAGAGCTTCTCTCCTAGCTCATCCCCTCTCACTTGACAGTCTGCACCCATCCTTCCTCCTGCCTAAACTTCCTGTGTCTTTCCCAAACTTCCTGATGGGGGGTGGAGTCCGTTTAGACTTAGGTCTGTAGGTCCAGTCACTGCTCCAGTGAACCAGGGAGGAAGGAACAGGTTTAGTGTGTGAGTCGTTCTACAGCAGCCAACACACATCCCACACTGACCCAGCTCCTGACTTTGAAGGGGCAGAAAGGCAGTTGCCTCTCATGCTGGGGAGGGGAATCCGTAGGATAGGTAGGAATGAGGGATGGAGAGGAGGGGACAAAGTTGGCCATAGATCCATGCAGTGACTGTGCTGAGGCACAGTGGAAAATGTCTGGGGTGGGACCTTGTCCTTAGGTAGGCATAGGGGTAGGGCCTGGAAAATTGGAGGGAACAGGGTCCAGGGAGGTTGCCTTTCCCAGGGGAAGCTTCAAAAACCACCCATGCTTAGGTCACCCTAACTCTGTAATGCAGACTTGCCCAAAGACAGAGTGAAAAATCACAGACAGCAATATAAGGATTTCACCGAACATCAAAGTATCTCAAACATTTCCAACCTCCAATCAAAGGCAACCATTAAAAAAAATTTGTGCATAATAATTGTAGCAGTCAAGAGAAAGCACCAACAAATCTGCATAATAATAGCCAATACAATCAAATGACATAAAGAGAGAACAGCTGCAGGGCAGAAGCCAAAACATAGCAGAGAATGATGTAAAAGATATTACAAACTCTAGCAACATAGCTGAAAAAATATTGAAGAGCTGCACTCTGAAAAGTTCTATTAAAAAATAAAATCCCAAGCAAACTTGGAAGCTCACCTGCAGCTTCACTGGTCAGATCCCCTTTCCTTTGGCTTTTTCCACTATATTCATACTTTGTCCTGATCCTGAAGGATCTTCACAAATCTTCTCTAGGTCTGTCACAAACAAGGAGCTCTGTGGCATTTTTAAAGACTAGCAAATCTATTTATTTCATGAGCTTTTATGTGTTAGTCTTTAAAAGTGCCACAGGACTCCTTGTTTATTTTGCTGAAATAGAATAACACTGCTACCTCTCTGGCACTTCTCTCCTATCACACTTCTGGTTTTTCCACTTCTCCCACAGGCCCTCACTCACTGCACTCTGTCCACATTTCAGCCTCACCAGTCTTTCTCCTTTTCTCCTCTCCAAGTCTTTTTTCACTGGTCTTTTCTGCTGTCTTGAAATACCTATTCCATGAGGTAATAAGTAGAGCTGAGTGAATAACTCAGTTTTCAGTTTGGTAACAGGTGGTTAAAAAAAAAGGAGATAGAAATTCAATTTGATCTGAATTCAAAAACACTGAAAAATATTGGCATATCACAAAGTCCAAACAAAAGCAATTTATTTCTGAGAATGTTTAAGGGCTATATTTACCAAATAAGTGAAGGAAAAGGATGTGACCATGATTCTGTAGCTTTTAGCTCAGTGCTTAGTGTACTCACTTGAGACATAGAAAAACCACTATTCAAGTATTTTATAGAAAGTGGAACAGCTTAAACAGAAGAGACAGAGAGAGACCCAGCCCAGAATTGCCTGATGATTAGGGCACTCAATGGGAAGGAGAACTGGGATCAAATCCCAACTGTGGGAGATGTTTTAAGATAGGAGCCAGTGCTGACATCACCACCTCTTCTTTGAGTCTAGTCCAATTAATTTTTCTGGCCAAAACACTCTTGGTAATTCTTGTTAAATTTACAAATTGTTTTGGGCTGTCCAAAACACCCTTCCTCAGTCTAGCTGTAAATATAAATCACCCACCCATCCACATTCAAAGGCT
Source organism: Podocnemis expansa (assembly GCA_007922195.1). Classification (NCBI taxonomy): domain Eukaryota; kingdom Metazoa; phylum Chordata; order Testudines; family Podocnemididae; genus Podocnemis; species Podocnemis expansa. The sequence goes on along the minus strand of ML681996.1, from coordinate 37,594,405 downwards.
CACAATGCAATGCATGAATACACACACAAACTGCACTACCACTGCCCGTCTTTACTAACTGCCTGCTGATTTAGACCAAATTCTGCCCCTGACACCATCAGAATAAATATGACATAATTCCACTGAAGCACCAGCAAAAACAAGTCTTTTCATTAACTTCAATGGGATGTGGAACAGGCCCAAGTGTTTAGTTTGTATTCAGAAATAATATATAGTAATGATAGTTCAAATATGTATCAAAAAAGTTATTGTACCATGGGTTAAAAAAGTAATCAACTGTAGTATATTCTGTTCAAAGCTGTAAATGATTTTATTATAACCCACAGGAGGCCACTGTTTAACCCAAAAGGCCAAACATGTCCTCTAACAGCTGGAACCAAAGGTATATAGGTTCAGCACATTCTTTTGCAAAGACTTTTCTACATGTCCTCTCTATTGAAATGCCTCAGGCTTAATGTGTAAAGTTATGTCTACACTTAGCATTTCGATTCAAATTACTGAATTCAAATTAGCCAATACGAATTAATAATTATTAACATGAATTCAGTCAATTCAAATTGACATGGCCACAATAGAAAATCCAATTCAAATTGGCATGTCCATGACCAGGACTTGCCAATTCGAATTGGAGTGGGGGCACCATGGGAAGTGTGGCAAGATGGCTGCCAAAAAGGGCCACTGCCACAGCAAATCGCATAAAAGTGGGAAGTTGCCTCAGCCCCATGCCCATAGTGGCTGGCAAGAGGCAGAGCAAGCAGGTCATGGACCAAGCCCAGCTCCCGCAGCTTGCTGCTGAGGTGCCTAGCATCCGCTCAACACTGACCAGTGCTCTGGTTGCCTTGAGCATGGTCTTACTGGACCCTGGCTGCATGGAGGCATGCACCAGCATTGCCACCACTTTGGCTCTGGCTGCTCCTGTGGCCACCCTGCTGCCCTCCATGCCCTGTCACTTCTGGGCATGGGAAAGCAGCAGCGACTGGTGGCACCATGTCATCCTGACCACCTGGGACAATGAGCAATGGAGGCAGAACTTCCGCCTGAAGAAGGAGACATTCCAGAAGCTGGTCCATGAGGTGGCTCCACAGCTGCAGAGGATGGACACCCATCTCAGACACACCATGCCTGTGGACAAGAGAGTGGCCAGCACCCTGTGGAAAATGGCTACCCCAGACACCCACTGGTCAGTGGCATGCCAGTTCAGGATTGGGAAGCCCACCATGGAGGCTGTTCTCCTGCAGGTCAGCAGGGCAATTAATAAGGTCCTGCTAGCCTGTCTGGTCATTCCCAGGAACCTGCGAGAGACCCTGGATGGACTCTGCACCGTCAGATTCCCCAGCTGCGCAGGCATCCTCGATGCCACTCATATACCTGTCCGAGCCCCACCACACTGAAGTGCAGAGCACTGAAACCGCAAGAGCTATTTCTCCATGCTCCTGCAGACCCAGGCTGATCACTGGGGCCTCTTCACACATGTGTACTTCGGCTGGCCGGAGAGGGCACATGATGCCCATGTGCTGTGGAACTCGTCCCTATACAGACGAATGCAGGCGGGCACCTTCCTCCCACAACATGACATGCCCGTCAAGGATGTGCAGGTGCCCCTCCTTCTTGTGGGGGATGCTGCATACTCTATCTTGCTGTGGCTTATGAGGCCATACACAGGCCACCTCAATCCAGGAAAGGAAGTTTTCAACAGAAGATTGAACAACTGTCAGCCAGGTAGTGGAGCATGCATTTGGGAGGCTCAAAGCCAGATGGTGGTGCCTTCTAATGTGCCTCCACCTTGCAGTGGACAGTATCCCAGAAGTCATAGGTGCCTGTGTCGCCCTGCATAACCTCTGTGAACTGTGGGGCAACAGAGTCCCAATCCCCTGGGAGGCTGAGGCTGAACAACTCGCTGCACATTTCCAGCATCCAGCATCCAGGCAACAGCTTGAGCGGGCCCAGCAGAGAGTACACATCATTCAGGAGGCGCTCAAGGACATGTTCCTGGTGGAAGAGTCCTGACAACCCAGCCCTGCCACCCGACATCCTCACCAGCTCCACCCCACATATACCTCCCCCACACACCTGCACCACCCAACCCACCCATCCCGAAATCAATAAACATACAGAAATGAAATAAGTCTCTACAAAACATTTATTTAAAAGGGAAGGGGACAAAACATGGTACTTGACTTGGACAGGGGACTTGGGGGAGAACAGGGGATGTGGGGGAGAACTGGGGACTTGGGGGAGAATAGGGGAATGGGAGAAATCAGGGCTCTGGAGGGGGTGCAGTCCGGGTCCAGAGTGGGTGTTCCCCATGGCCCTCGCCGTGCCCGCCCTGGGTGTGAGAACACCATGGTCGGAGGCCATGGGGGTCCTGTTGGGCGGGATCGGGGGCTGCTGGTCCAGCAAAGTGGTCCACCAAGCGACATAGTGTGGGCCCTGTGCCCTGTAGGGCCATAGCAATTGCAGCTAGGCCTGACTCTGGCACCTTTGCACGAGGGTGCGGCGTTCCTATAGCTCCACAGCCCTCTCGAGGAGGTGCTGAGCAGCTGCTTGGTTTGCCAGCACCTCGCCCCGCCAAGTCCGAACACTCTCCTCAGCCCCCTGGCCCAGTTGGACAAGGTCCTGGAGGAGGTCAGCATGGGTGCAGCGTGCCCTCCTCCTCCGCTGGTTGGTGGGTGGTGGGCTCCCTGCAGCACGACATCTTCCCACAGTGTGAGCTGGTGGAGGAAAGGGGAGACAACAGGGTTACTCCCATGGGACTATGTTGCTGCCACTCTCTGCAGCCTAATGGCAGCAAACACCCAGGCCCAGACCTTCCCCATGCCTCCCTTCATATACTGTGACAAGGGGACCCCCAAGGTATAAGCAGCTGTGCTGCTTGGGCCGGATCCACTGTTGTGCCCACAGTGCCATGCAACACTGAGCCCGACACGGCTCCCTGGAATTGCCAGACACCATGTGCCAGGGGCCGAAGCTGCACATGGTCTAACCTTTATATTGCCACTTAAGGTTCCCCCAGCCACACACTCACAGGCTCCCGTGCCAGCTGACTGTGCCTCCCTGTCACCCCAGTTTTCCCCTCTGGTCATCCCCATTGGATGGCCTCTGTGACTGCCCCAGGGCTGGGACCCATGGCCCTATCCCCCCGCCCTGTGTGCGTCATGGGCAGCTGTAGCCATGCCCACATGGAGGAAGGAGGGAAGACTTACCCCCAAGTCATGGCATTGTCCTGCGGGATATCCCTTTGCCATGAGGGTCCTCCTCTGGGTTGGCTCCCCCCTCCTGCACCTCCGGGTGGTAGCTGCCTCCTCAGTCATGGTGAAGAGCTTGGGGCTGGTGGCCAGGGTGCGGAAGGATGGTGGCCCCGCTGCTGGACTGCAGACGTTGATGTTGATTGGGGTGTTGACGTCTTTGGCTTCCTCCTCCTCCAGGGTGGACCCAGTGTGCACCTCTGACCTATCCAGTGTGCTGCTGGGCAGCCCGGAGGGTTCATCGCCCAGGAAGTGATTCATTTCTTGAATGTAGGGGCACATGGCTCCCTACTCTGACCCCTGGAGCCACGTGGCCTCCCCGACCCGGGCATAGTCCTGGGGGGGGGGGGGGGACTTGATTTTTATTCTGACCTTCTCTGCAGTCCGGGGGTGTCCCTGGGCAGTCAGAGCCTCGGAGATCTCCTCATAAATGGCCCAGTTGTGGTGAGCTGTCCGCAACCGGGAGAGGATGTCCTCTGTCCCCCATATGGATAGGAGGCAAAGGACCTCCTGATGCCCCCAGATTGATGTTCTGCGGCTACCCTGGGTGCTGGCGTGTGCTCTGGCCATAGCACTTCCCTGCCATGTGCCTTTTTCTGCAGAGGCTGTCAGAAAGGGTGTGGTGGGGGCACTGTGCCTATGAGCACTTCCCCTTCCTGGGGCCAAGCACCACGGCAAGGAGAAGGGCAAAATGCTGTCAATTCAAAGTGAGTAATTCGAATTGACATGGCCACACTGTGTCCATTTGAATTACTCACTTTGAATTGACCACGACTTCGATGGAAAAGCAGGTCTGATGAATTTGAACTCAGCTTTCCTCAATTCGAACTGAGGAGTGCCTCAGTTCAAATTGAGGAAAGTGGGCATGTCCATGCACTTAATTGAATTTGAACTGAAAACAATCAATTCAAATTCAGCTATAAGTGTAGACAAACCCTAAGATCATGTGACTCTTTCTCAGCCAATCCTAAAGGTGTACCAATAAGACTGTCAACTATCTTGAAGTTCTGCAAGTGAAAGTTCCCTCAATTTTAGCTTCTGTTCCTCTTACCCAATTTAAAGCTTAGTGTCACTTGGAGCATTGCTGACACCCCTTCTACGCCAAAACCTGTGTGATATCTTTGTCTACTTACTTTTTATCAGCTTTTGTGTAGGAAAAATCCCACTTCGTCAGATGCTTTGAGGGTGGGGGAACTTACAGAATGGGAGGCCTCCCATTCTGTAAGTTCCCCCACCCTCAAAGCATCTGACGAAGTAGAATTTTTCTCCTACGAAAGCTCATGCAATAAATACATATGTTAGTCTTTAAGGCTGTGTTCACACAGCACTCTTATTTCGAAACAACAGAGGTTGTTTCAAAATAAGAAATACCCTGTTCACATGACGCATGGTTGCTTCGAAACAACAGCACCCGTTGTCTCGAAACAACGGCGTTGTTTCGAAACAACTTAAACCCCATTTGGTGACGAAACAACGTTGTTTCGAAACAATTGTTTCGAAACAATGCCTTCCAAACATGTTGTTTCAAAACAACAGTGACTTGTTTCGAAATAACTGTTGCCTGAAACTGCTATTTCGCTTTGAGCTTTTCTCCTTAATTCGAATTAACAAACTGTTAATTCGAATTAAGTTATTTCAAAATAAGGCATTATTTTGATACAAGTTGTTTCAACACAACTTGTATCGAAATAATGCCTGTGTGTGAACACAGCCTAAGTGCCACCAGAGTCCTTGTTTGTTTTACTGAACTAAACTAACACGGCTGCTGCTTAGGAACTTATTTTTCATGCCATTTTATCACTGTTCAATAATACATTTTTAATTCATTAATGTATATTATGCAATTATTCATTTAATTTTCAGCCCTTTTTCTTTTCAGCATTATGGCAGACATGCTTAAAATGCACAGACATGGGTATCCAAATGTAACAAAGCATAAAATAGTTTAAATTTTTTAAATATGCAGTGTCCCTCCACAATAAATTTAGCATGAGATCATGTATGTGCTCTTCTGAGGCTTTGGTAATACATCTAGCACACTGTTAGTTCACACAGTCGTGTGTTTCGTCTCAACCAATGGCTAGTCAGCCAATAGTTTCTGGTTTCAAAACTATCAGTCACATAACGGAGAAACAACATAACAGAGAAACAAGGCAAAAATATTTTTGATCACATGGCTCTGCTCCAGCTAAGAGGTGCTTGTTGGGCAATTTGAAATTATTGTTTTATAAGCAGTGTGGGATGGATCGGATGATTTGCAAGTGAGGGGAAATTTTGGAGAACCCTGAGGGTTTCCCACCATCCGTATGTGTCTGCAAATGTCAAACATCTTTCTGTTCTTTTTTCCTTTGTTCCAATAGTATCATAAATCTCCATGCATGAAGATATGGACTTTAATACAACATACTATGGCACATCTGGGCCAAAGATGACAAAGAGTAACTTGATCATTTTGCACAGCTGCTGAAGTATTCAATATATATTTTAATTAACCTCTGCAATTTGTTCAAGAGTGCAATATGCACTATTTCTTTGATTTATTATCTGGAAAGGAAGCTGAGGACAGAATGACAGTAGACTTGGAATCTGAAAATTTACACTTCCCTAAGCATTTTTCATAGAAGAATTCTTGGCAGATTTGAGGCTGAAAGTAAAAATTTACACATCAATAGGCCCACATTGAATGGCTTATTGTACCAGAGAAGGAGCTTTTGCCAAGACTAAAATGCAGTAAAACCAAATATAAATGTAAAATCCTATTGCATTCCTTAAAGGAAGCAGATTAGTTATTTAAAATAAAGTTTTAATGTGTAACTATTAAATTTAATATTTGGCCTGAACAATTTATATACATTTAAATGCTAAAGATATATATTTCTCAGAGCTATTTACGAAATTTTAATACAGTAGGATTTTCATTCTGTAAATTGCAAATGTTAGTGCTTAAAATAATGCATTTAAACATCCTATTACTATCTTTGCCCCAAATATTCTAAGTATTAATCCTGCTCTTTAATTATAATTATTTTAAATTAAAATAAACATATAGTTCAATATCCTTGGCACTGTGACTTGCAGAAAAAAAAGCCAAAACAAATAAACAATCAAAAAAACCCTACTTCTTCTCTCATTGAATGTAGTGGTAAAATTCCCATTTATGTAATTCAGTGCATAATACAGCGCAAAGAATCATATTCTCATGTATGCTGAAACATAAATAACTCACAACTATTTGCATATATTCTCATCAGGCCCAGAAGAAATGCAGACTCTCTCTCGCTGTGAAGTATTTCTGATGAGAAGTGTGTATTTATTGTACCAGGTTTGCCAGATAAGACTGAACATCTCTCATTTTATCACTATGTGCACCAGGTTTGAAAGACCTACACACCAAGATAATATGTGTTCAGATCCCAAACAGAGTCGACTTAACCCTTCACCCTGCCCAGATGCATGCAGTATACTGTATAGGGAGTTTTCAGAAGAGTCCTCAAAAACCAAGATCTACTCCTTGCTTGAACTGGACATCAACGATTACATGACACTATCTATAAGAGCACAGGCTTGCCCCAGTGTTCTTGGCCAAACTTTCCTTACCTCCCCACCCCACTGTTTTGTAGAGAGCTGGCTGTCTGCTGTGTACATGGTCACTCCCATATGCTGCAGCTACCTATATATCTGATATGGATTGATTCCTGTACTTTGAGCCAACTCCTCCAAACTGCTAATCATGGAAAAGACCTTATTCACAAGAATAGCCCTACAGACATCAGGAGAACTAATCCTTGGAGCAAGGACTACTCCCATGGGTAAAGGTTATTAGGAACAGTCACACAATTTGGAAAGCAAAATTTGAACTAGACTCATTCAAGTTTAGTTCTAGGACTCAGTCCACATCTTCAAAGCTCTCACAGGCCTGGTCCCAGGGGATCTAAAAGATTGCCTGAAACTTCCAGATGAGAACTGTGATTGACAACTTCACTTCTCAGGCACAGTGAAACTTCTAATAGAAGGGTACAGCTCATCTCTACAGGAGACAGAGTTTTCTCAGCAATTGCTCTCAGGCAGGCCTCACAGTCTGCTATTCAAAGTGTGGGGGTGGTAGCTGATTAATGAATTTGGCACCTTTTGTAACCCTTGCTCTGTATCTTTTGTAGGGCATTCACTTTATTTGGTCTCTTCTTCACCACCAGAGATATTTATCAGTGCCAGGAAGAAAGTGGTGTGAGGGGAGAGATGCATGTCAAAGTTGTGCTCAGCTCGGAGTCAGAGTATGGTTTTGATGCAGATCTGAAAGCCAATTTCATTAGAAGAGCTCTAAGTCTTATATGACACTCCTTCTCAGGCCTGGGTCAGAAACTCCTGTAGATCATACCCTTCTCTAGCAAGTGAGCTTCTCCACTTCTAACAGCTCTGGTGTGGGCCACTTTAGTGGCATAGGTTTCTTGCAGAAAGCAGAGGATTTAAAACTCAGAGACTTGGGCATGTCCTGTCCCTGGGTCACATGATATTTCTATAGCCAACTCCTACAAGAAACTAACTATGAACACAACAATAATGAGAAAAACCATTAGGTTTGAAGGAACTGGCAGCAGCAAGAGAACATTCCAGTGCCATCACTGGCGGTAACAAAGAACTGAGAAGGAGGGGACCAGCAGCGCCCTATACAGTATGCTGCTGCAGAGGGTGCTAGAGCTGGCCCCAGATGAACCACTAGGGAAAATCTTCTGGCATCAGTTCATGTAGTTAATTCCAAATGGCCATGAGCAAACACTTGAAGAACTTAAAAAAACCTACTTTGAGTGTTTTATAGAAAAGTGCCATTTAAAGACATTTGTTGAAATCTTGGCTTCACATATCAATGTCAAAACTCTCACTGACTTCAGACTGGCAGGATTTCACTACGGTTTTCATGCTGATAGCTAAAGGATAATTTAAATAATGATCGGCAATTGAATCTTGTTTTTAGGAGGTGTATGGCATCTATCTGAGTTTATCAAAGTAACTCATGGTATCAAACTTTCCATTAGTGTAAACTCAACCAGAACAACCACTAATGATGGGAAAATGTATTTTTTTTCAAACGGAACAGCTCTGTGTGCACGTATGTATTTAATTTAAATTTAATCTGAAATCAAAAATAAAGAGAAAAAATAAAGTGATAAAGCTGATCTTGTAGCTCAAACTTGATGTTTCAATAACAAAGAAGAAGAAACATGGCATTCAGAAGAACTGAACTGATAAATGTCAGTGGTAAAAAAGCAAAATGGAACTGTGTGGCCATTTTTCATATTGACTGGTCAGCACATCTATGAGGTTTTATATGTTACATGTAGTTAGTCATTTCTCTCTAATGCACATGCACATGGCATGACAGAGAATCTAAATCTGACTCTTACACACTGGTTCAATTGTCATTTTTACCTCCTCTCTCAAACCTGCCTAGTCATTGATAAAGAAGTTGATAAATACTGTAAGATAATTACATGTGTATTAAGTTTACAGAAAACGGGTCTCAATGGCCAGTACATAATCTTGTAGAAGATAAAACTATTCATTATTTACATATGAAGAAAGGATGCTAGTCTAGTGATTAGGACAATAACCCAAGACTTGGGAGACCTAGATTCAATTCTCTGTTCCACCACAGACTTGCTGTGTGATCTTGGACAAGTCACTTAGGCTATGCCTACATCTAAAAGCTTAATCCGGATTTGCTTAGTCCAGACTAAGCAGTTCGAAGTTAGTTCAAACTAACCATCGTTTAGTTCAAACTAAATTAAAAGCAGGGCTAGTTCAAACTAAAAGTTAGTTCAAACTAAAAAACTGCAGTTAGTTCAAACTAACCACTAGGTTGAATTTACTAAATTCAAACTAACATGTTAGTTCTAACTAAAGCTTGAAATAAGTTTGAACTAAGCAGTGAGTTTGAACTTACCATTCGAACTAAAAAAATTTTTAGTCTGAACAAGGCAAAGCCTAGTGTAGACAAGGAGCAAATTAGTTCAGATTAAGCCACCTTAATCTGGACTAATTTGCTAGTGTAGATACACCCTTAGACTCTCTGTGCCTCACTTCCCCATATGGAAAATGAGGATAATAGTACTTCCTTACTTTATAGGTTGTTAGAATAAATACATTAGAGACTGTGAAGTCCTCACATATTATGGTAGTGCAGGTCACATGTGACAGATAGATAGAGAGATACGCACAATGTACCTAGCCAATTGTGACATCCTGGGATAAATAATCCTTCTAATCATAGAAGATTAGGGTTGGAAGGGGCTTCAGGAGGTCACCTAGTCAGTGGTTCCCTGCCAGTAGATGGCAACCTACTTCTGCAGGGCTGTTGCCATTGACACCATGAGCTTTGTGCTGTCTGCTAGCGAAAGTTGGAGACCACTGAGTACAACTACCTGATCAAAGCAGGACCATGCTCAACCAAATTATTCCAACCAGAGGTTTTTCAAACTGGGCCTTAAAAACTTCTAAGGTTGGAGACTGCACCACTTCCCTAGATACCACATTCCAGTGCTTCACCACCTTCCTAGTGAGAACATTTTCCCTAATATCCAATACTAGATTTCCTCCAATACAGCTTGGGACTATTGCTCCTTGCTATGTCATCTGCCACCACAGAGAAAAGCCTAACTCCATGCCCTTTGGAATTCCCCTTTAGATATTTGAAGGCTGCTACCAAATCCTCCCTTGCTCTTCTCCTCTGCAGAGTAAATAAGCCCAGTTCTCTCTTCCTCTCCTCATAAGTCACGTGATCCAGCCCTAATCATTTCTGTTGCCCTTCTCTGGATGCTCTCCAATTTGTCCACATCCTTTCTGAAGTGTGTGGCCCCCAAAACTTGACATGGTACTCTAGGTATGGACTCACGAGCACCAAACAGAGGGGAACATTCACTCTCCCAGTCCAATATGCCCTTAGCCCTTACAGCACACTTTTGACTTATATCCAGATTCTCACCCACGTGTCACCTTTAGGGCCTTTTCTGCAGATCTGCTTCTTAGCCAGTTGGTACCCACACTGTTACAGTACGTGCAACTCTTCAATCCTACGTGCAGGACTCCACACTTGTCCTTGTTGAACCTCATCAGATTTTTTTTTTTTATCCAATCCTCCAGTTTGTCTAGGTCGCCCTGTATCTTAACCCTATACTCACTGTATCTATCACTCCCCCCAGTATAGCATAATATGCAAACTTGCTAAGTGTGTAAGCCATCCCACCCTTCAGAACATTAATCCCTTCAGGCTACCCAGCAAAAAGGTTGATAACCTACTATAAAACGATTTGACAATCGCACCGAGCAGTCACATTACTTAAAATCAGTGCAGTGGCTTGTTCATTCTGGAATTGTTTATCACACAGTCAAGATTATTTTATTCTTCATGAGATTAAACATGGTCCACAAGAAACAACATTATGGGGAAAGCATTTTGTGCATTTACCTGCCCCCATTATGAGCCCCGGTGCAGTGTCCTTGGTATGGACTGTTCCTGACACATACGGATTGTCTGCCCAGCGGAGATGGAGATGAAGATGGCAATCAGGCTTTAAGGATAAGAGGAAGAGCACAGTATTTTACAGGCTGTTAATAGTGGTTCTGCCAATTTGGCAATTAATGAACAATCAGGAAGTAGCATGTAGTGAAAGTGGGAAGTGACTTAATTTCATAAAGCAAGGTCCAGAATAAAATATTAGCCTGATATATCTAGGGGAAACCAAATGCCCTGGCTCTATATATTTTAGTGGCCTTAAAAAAACAAGGTCTGCAATTTAGAAAGAGACAGTGTGCAATTATGGCACAAAGTAACTTTGTGACAGAGCAACTGCTTGGATACTTTGAAGATGCAATAAAAGCACCAAAGATTTATTTGTTGCTGTTGGATATCATTGTTCCTCGGGCTGACTTTATGCAGTTATCAGCTAAAAGAGAATTAAATTAAAAGCAACTATTTCTAGTTAAACATCTTCTGTCAGGAAAAAAATCATTATATGAAAAATATTTTTAAATGACTTTTTTTGGAGTGAGCTTAATCACATTTCTGGTTAATTAACTTAGTGCTTTGTGTTCCTACCGTAGTGGCAGATAGAGCTCAATATTCTTCCCACTAAAGTTAAAGGACCCATGGCTATTGACTTTACTGTGAAAAGGATCAGACCCTAAGTGAGGACTGAGATCCTGATCCAAATCCCCATGGAGTCAATGGGGGTCCCCACTGATTTTATGGGCTAAAATCAAACCCTGTAGCATGAACCATGTATTGCTGTTGCCCAGTCCTCTGAAAGGAATCAATATATGCCCCAATTCCAGTCTTCTATTCCTATTATGCAGAGAAGGATAAAGATTAGGCTATCCTCATGACTTGCTTCATGACTAAGGACATGGACCTCTGCATTTTTGGGCAGAATATAAGAGGCCAGTGGAACACAAAAGCCTGTGAGAGAGAGGGGATTTGCTTGTCAATGCTGGCTCAGTAATAAAAACAAAACATTGTAGGTAGCTGGGACATGTAAACAAATTGTAATAAAGTCTTAACACAAAATAAAAAACTATTCTGACAGCACTAACCATTTGACTTATATTTCCAGTCAACTCTGTAATGTGCCCTGTAATAAGGTAATTGTGTTTTAAGATAAAATTACAAGGGAAACACAGGAAAAAAAGTGCTTATATTTTTAACCCTATTGATGATTGCTTTACATCAGGAAGCATGGAAGTCAGAGAACAAGTGTCCCACACAAGTCATATTAAGCCCTAACATAAGAAAGAGTAATGCTGCAGATGGAGCAAATGGGAGATTAATTTGGCCCAATAATTTGTGAAAGCACTGTTAATATATAGAGCAACTAAACCAGGGGTGTCAAACATGTGGGCTGTGGGCTGGATGTGGCCTAGAAACCTTTTCCATCTGACTATGCTCTGCAGGACAACACTCTCTCCCTAACACACTAAGGGGGAAAGAGAGAGAGGTATCATGGAGCACAGTTTCGCACACCCAGTGCTTTGTAATGCTGCAAGAGTACCCTAGTATTTCGATTTACGTAATGTATGGCCCACTTTGAAATACATTTAAGTCAAATGTGGCCCATCATTGCAAATGAGTTTGACACCCCTAAACTAAAGCATATATTTACATCTGGTGTAAATGAGTGGAGAATTTAGCTTGGTACTAGGTTCTTGAGATGACTTAACTACTGTTCACTTATTTAGATTTCAATGTGTTATACAAATAGTTCTTCTGCACACTGGATAAAACATAAGAATAATTAAAAGAAACTACTTACAGGTTTGCAGTTGGTTGGTTTACCATTCATATCAGAGATTGGAGGGGTCAGATAGTTCCAGTCTCGGCCCTTGTTGTAGGTTATTAGAGTTGTGACTTTCCCATCAATTTTCTGATTGGCCAAAAAGACTCCTTTAACACCTCTGACCTGCAGCATAAAATTAAGAGGGTAAATGGCCAACCTCCAAACACTTCTTTAGCACAGATCATTCCTGGTTTAGTAGTGTCTTAGAAACTGAATATTCAGGATACTTGCTTACTCGAAGGGGAAGACAATGGATATTAAAAGGAAAAAAAAAATAGGCCAGTTAGTGACTTTGGTTTCTGAAAATATTTCAAGATGGCATTTACGGCATGTCTACACTATATACTTTGGTTGATACAAGTCACACTAGCATAAATCTGCCACACTTAGTATGTTTTTAATGCAGGTACGTATTTGGCTGCTTGAGTCACGACTGTGTATACTCACCAGGAGTGCTAGTATCAATACTCAGGGCATTGCACCATCATGATTATCCTAACGTGTAACTCACCACCATCAAGTACATTCTCTTTTGAGAAGTTTTGGCAGTGACTGATGGGGCAGAACAATCACGCAGGGATGGCTGGAAGCAAGGGTTCAACTTTCCAGCATGTAATTTTCTCCATCCAATGAAATCATCTACAACCCATATTGCCATGCCTTTTAAAAGAATTCCACAAACTCATGCAGCCTTGCTTGCTGTCCACCATCTCTAACAGAAGTATAGCCTGCACAGCTCTGCACTGTGGTTTTGAGCATTGCAAGCACAGGATGCATGATCCTCTGGTATTTGCAGTCTCAAGAACAAATGAATCAGCAACAAATGTGATGATTTTGTGGAGGGCAGACTGCTGTAAGACATAGTGAGAAACAATTTGTTGTTGGTGTTCTCAGGGAAGTTGCAGATAGTAGAGAGTCACTTCAGGATTTAAGAAATGAGCACTGGCTGGTGGGATCAGATCATTATGCAGTCCTGCGATGACAAATGGTAGCCGCAGAACTTTCAGTCGTGCAAGGCCATGCTCTCGGTTTTTTGTTCCAAACTTGGTCCAGTCCTTCAATGCCCAAGGCCAGAATCACAGCTGTGCTGAAAGCATAGAAGCAAGTTGCAATTGGACTGTGGAAGCTTGCAACGCTAGATTGCTTACTGATTAGTGGAAGATCATTTTGGAGTTGGAAAATCCATTGCAGAGGCTGTTGTAATGCTAGCATGCATTGTCATTAATTATTTCCTGCTACGCTGGACAGTACCTCTCAGCAAGGTGCAGGGCATACTGGATGGATCTACAGATATAGCATTCATGAACTGTAGTTTGGCAATAGGTGGCAATCTTGTCTTTATTTTGATACCAGAGCAACTTGCCACAAAGCACATCAACAGAAAAGGCTACTTTTCCATGGTTATGCCAAAGTTGGTGGATTGCTAGGGTTTGGTTCACCAGTATCAGTGTTGGCTGGTCAGGAAAAGTACATGATGTTCTTGTCTTTTAAGAACACAGGCCTGTTCAGGAAGCGACAGGTAAAGACTTTTTTTCCTCACCATCAGATTACCACTGATGATGCTGAGGGACCCAGCCTACTCTTTGCTCCCCTAGCTTATAAAGTTGTACACTGTCTATCTCAACAATGTCAAGAAAAGATTCAGTCACAAACTCAGCAGGCACAGAAAGGCAGTTGAGTTGATGTTGACAGAGTGAAAGGATGCTGACAATGTCTATTCACAAGATTGGACATCAGTGGGGAAAAAGAGAGAAAAAAATAAAAAATAAAAAAGCTCAATGGTCATAGCTGCCTGCTGTGTCCTGCACAGTATTTGTGAGGCAACAGGGGAAAAATCGCTGCTGAGGTGGAGCAGCTATCTGCCAAGTGTGAACAGCTCGATGTATGAGCTATTTGAAGAGATCAACCTGGAGCTATACAGCTCAGGAAGACTTTGAAAGAGAACTTAAAAAATGAGCCACAATAAACACTTTGCTCTTTCTAGTGCTTCTGTTCTGGTGCCTGTTACGAATTGTTGGTGCTTGGTGTACATCTAAGAATATTGTACTATATTAATCTTGCGGTGCTTGCTGTGCTTTTATGATTATTACACAGTGTTTGTCAATGATCCCATGAGCTGTGTCACACTGTACAACAAGAAGTGAAAGCTTTCAGAACCCCAAGGTGTTCTGCAGCATGTATTGGAAACTAATAAAGATTAATTATTTTCCAAAAAATGCAATTTTAATGAATAGTCAATATGCTCCAAAATTTTGTGCAAGTTAAAAAGAAAATACATTAAAAACTTTAGAAATGTATGGGACAGATCTTAAGAGACGGAAAGAACATTCATGTTCATTTCAGCTACACATACAGCAACAGTGGCTCTGACAGACCAATGTACGTGAAGCTGTGATTGTTCTCAATGTCCCTCTGTGTGGAGCGGCTGGGCCACGGTACAGCCCCTGATGTTCTGTGGAGTATTGAGAGGGGTGTTTGGAAGGTGCTATAACAAAGTTTTCTATAGACTGCTACGGAAGGAGAGCCTTGATTGTGGAAGTGGTATTTCCACAAGAGTCTGCAGCATCTGTGTTTGTTTATGGAGACACCGAATTATGCCCTGGCGCATTCCTTCTCCTTTCCTGCTTGGACTTTCTCATCTCCATGCTTTCCTTATCCATATAACCTGCAATTTTCACTTTCTAGGCTTTCTGTTGCAGCACCGGTTTGAAAGATGTCACTGAATATGTCACCTGAAATCCTTTTCTTTCTCTTGCTTATATGCCTGAGGCATTCCATAGGTGTGGATGGGAAATCCTTCATGGCTGCATTGGCAACATCCACAAATAAAACACACAGATGTACCATTATCATTATCAGTACTCACAACAGACATGGGATGTTAAGACTGCGAACCCCCTTCCCATGCTCCCTAAGTTTTAAATGAGACACACTTATTGACACTTCTGCTTTTAGCATGCTTCTATTGGCACGACTCACATCACAAGCTTTGGTGAATTTGGCCTGCCAGCATGCCAGCAGTGAGGGAAATGCAGAAGAAATTGCTCTTTTGCATGAAACTATAAGTATAGGACAATGGCACTGAATACTGGGACTATTTCCAAAGGTGGTGGTCAGATTTTGGCTGTTATCTCTGTCTTGACGGTGACAAATGCACAGAACACAGCAGCTGTTAGCATTCTGAAGCTGCCCTGGCCTGTATAACACTAGCCTATTTACTTCAACGGTGTCTGCTGAAGCTGTCGTCAACTGGCGTCAGAAAGCATTCTACTGTGGAGAAAGAAACAAGGCTGTCATCCCTGGAAACCATTAGGAGAGTATTGCAGAAAGTTTTGTCAAGATTTCTCAGGATTTAGGAAACATAAACTGTTCTGTATGGCCTACATCTACAGGGGAATGAATAGCAGATAACTTTACCTCTACTTGTGGTACTACTTCTTCTTGAAGCATGAGTAAATTAATGAAAAGCCAATAGCTGTGTCCTGTAAAGTTGCGGGTGCCATCAGTAGATCATGAGCAGGTGGGGTCATACCAGATGACCTCTTATGGTCCCTTCCAATCCTACTTTTCTATGATTCTATGATCACTGTAATGGGAAATATATTTACATGTTTACCCGAGGTTCCTTCCCCTGCAATGGGTTCATCCATGCTTGATTGCCAGAATTGATTTGACTGCTGTGGAGTCTCAAACAGGTCGTGGTTCTTGACACAGCTGAACCCCCTGGCCACATGTACTCCATCCTCCTCAACCTCCTCTTCACTGTCTATGCCTGGGTCCTATGACTTGGGCAGCTCTCAGAGATAACCATGGTACCATGTGGGGTGGTGGTGGGGTTTCTGCCAAGCAAGGCATGCAGCTTTTCGTAAAAACATAAGGTCTGCGTCTCAGCAGTGAACTGACCACTGGCCTCCCTGGCCTTCCGATATGCTTGCTGTGGTCCTGTTGCTTTCAACCAGAACTTCTGGTCCCTGTTGTCGCCCCTGATCTGCATCCTCCATCCAATCTTTTTGTAGATGTTCACATTTCTATGGCAGGTTCATAGTTGTTTCTACACAGCCTCTTATACCCACAGGCCACAGCGAACCATCATCTTCTATCTACTCCATGCTGGAGTGTCTCTGGAGCAAATAGCTGGCATAGTCAGCTGAACAGTTGAACAAAACAACAGAGGTCTGCTAGGTGTGCTTGGCAAGTTGGACAATTAGGAAAATTCATTTAAAAATTGGCTGATCCTGCAAAAACTTACTAGGGGATATACTAGTTACTACCACTATAAGTCCCAGTAATATGTTCAGTATTTAGTTGAAATGATTCTTTATTTTTGCTGTACAATATCCTTTGTTGCTTCTATTTTTGTTTTCACTAGATCTCCCATTGGTATAAATCAGAGATGCTCTGTTTTATAGTTGACCTACCCCCAGTTTTGTTTTGTTGTTATATTTATTTTGGTTTTGCAATTTTTTTTCTTGCATAACTTTTTGTAGGGATCCAGTTAGGATCTTCACTATCACTTTTAAACAGCATCTGGGTTTTTTAAAAATATCTTCTGTAAATTATGACAGAAGAAGCTACTGGGTCTACTCATCATACTAAACACTACATTCAGGGACAAGCGTTTGTGTTATGGCCCTTATATTTTGCATGCCTCATGGCAAGGAGCTTCTCTATAGCATAATCTGTACACTACAAGGCACACTCTCAGTATTACAATAAAAAAGAACAACAACACTGAACTGATCAAGAGTCACAGCTTCAAACCTCCCCCTTCATTTTGCTCCAAGGCTGCCTTAACTGATGGTCAATGAATAAAGGGAATTATATTCAAGTGTTCTTTTTTTGCAAGTAATGAATCAAGAGAAAATATATTTTGAAAAAATCCATGGAATTCCCTTCTCCACAGTTATTTTAAAGGTCATTCTGTGATTATCCCACATCAGAGTGATGAGCTACATAAAACCATCACAATATTGATTTATAAACACTGGGCCAGAATGACCACTGAGTTATATCAGTTTTATACCAGAGCAATGCCCTCTTCATTTTCCCCATGGTTACTTTCTCTATTCTGTCTTTCTACCCTTTCTATTGCAGAGGCAAACAAAGCAATAGCAGCCCCTAAAGATAACACATCTGTTTTAGTTTTGCCTGTTCAATATAACAGTTATGCTAAAAATACTAATGTCATTTACACTATAACAGCAGAATGCATAGCTAATTTGAATCATAAAGTAACCATTTATTCTTAGATTTACAAGAATAATATCCCCCAGCAGAGACAGTGCACAGATTTAAATATGTATAGAAGAATAACATAATTAAAGACTGAAAGGCAGTCAAAGAATAGAGGTAAGCCACTTGCTGCCTCCTCAGGGCCTGGACCTAGACATTGATTTAGTTTAGTTATTATCTGCTTCATCCTTCAAGAGGAAGTGATGGTGGTTGAATAATAATTAAAGACTGTGGGGCAAGCTAAATGAATAGGGCTATATTTATTTAATTTCTTGGATTGCATTTTTTTGTCTTTTGTCCTTTTAACATGTCTATGAAAACTTCTCCAGTAAAAACTGATATGAAAAGAAAAAGAAAGAAAGATGATCAATGCAAAACAAAGTCTTTCTCCACTCAGATACTCATCACCAAAAGTTTTTCTTTATAAATCTATCTAGGACTGGCCTGAAATATTCAGCTGCTTTTTCCTTGTGGCAAGCATCCCAGAAGACTTCTATGAACCCATGTTATTTTTTAATATTCAGTAAGTAAGCTGCTCTTTTTAAGATGATTTTTCAGTGTGCACCTGAAATGCAGGTTTATTTTTAAGGTTGGTTATATTCAATCCTCAGCTGATCTAAATGGAGCTTTACTGTATTATTAACCAAATGTTATTGATAAAATAATAATATTTCATCAGTCATTTTGCTGTGAGAATTATACATATATATATGGGGTGGAACTACCAGCAGGCCACATAGCAGACATACAGACCAGCTACAAGTACCTTGGCATCCCACAGTCACATGGGAACCACGATGAGGAGGCAAGGAAGACAGCAACATCCAAGTACCACCAGAGGATAAGACAGGTCCTGGAGAGCCAGCTCAATGGGAAGAACAAGATCCACGCCATCAACAGGTACGCCCTGCCAGTCATCAGATACCCTG
>ML681996.1:37562238-37575276 GCA_007922195.1 Podocnemis expansa | reverse complement strand
ACAGCGGTGGTGATAGATGTAGCAGTGCCAAGTGACAGCAACATCAGGAAGAAGGAGTATGAGAAGCTGGAGAAGTACCAGGGCCTGAAAGAGGAACTAGAGCGGATGTGGAAAGTGAAGGCCAAAGTGGTCCCAGTGGTGGTAGGAGCACTCGGGGCTGTGACTCCTAAGCTGGGAGAGTGGCTCCAACAGATCCCAGGAACAACATCAGAGCTCTCTGTCCAGAAGAGTGCAGTGCTAGGAACAGCTAAGACACTGTGCAGAACCCTCAAACTCCCAGGCCTCTGGTAGAGGACCCGAGGTTGAGGAAGACACATACCACCTATAGGGGTGAGAGGGGATATTACATATATAATAAAAATATTTCCAAGTTACACTTTTTAAATATGAATATATAGTATTATAGTCAATGAAACAATGACTCCTGAACCACTGAAGTCTGAGAATCACTGCCTTCCTAGACACAACAAAATAAATACACAGTCCTATAATCAGGAGAGAAGGCCATATTGGTTAAAAAAGGCTGTTGTAAAAAATAAATTAAAAAACCCAACAACAAAACATAAGAGAGGAGAAGTTGACAGTAATTAATGTATATCAGAAATTAGGAGTGCAGAAAAATTTCTAGGAGAAGCCAAAGGATACAAGGAGAAATCTAGGGCCACCAGAGTTAAGGACAATAATTAGTTTCAAAATATATTAATAACAAAACAAATCCTGACCGCAGCAGTGGTGAAAATGTTAGAATTATCCATAATAATGCAGAAAAGGTAGAAGTGTTCAATACATATTTCTGTTCTCTATTTGGAGGAAAAAAGATTGTATGGTCTCATCATGTGGTGTTAATAACACTCTGTTAGTATCACAGGAGGATATTAAACAGCAGCTACTAAAAATCAGACATTTTAAAATCAGCAAGTCTAGACAACTTGTATCCAAGGGTGTGTCTATCCTTGCAAGTTAGTTTGAACTAAGGAGGCTTAATTTGAACTAACTAATTTGCATTAAGGAATTCCTTAATTCGAACTAATGAAAGTTTATTTTGAATCAGTAAGAGCTGCTGGATAGTTCAAACTAAACCCTTAGTCTGATCCTCAGTTCGAACTAAGGAAGGTGTAGACTAGGATTAACCCTGAGTTTGAATTTAATAAATTTGAATTAAGGGCAGTTAGTTTAAATTAAAAAAGTGGACTAATTCAACTTAACAATTAAGTCAAATTAGTTCACTTTGTTAATTCAAAGTAGTAAGTTCAAGTTTAGTTTCAACTAAACTTGAACTTATTAGTTTGAATTAACAAATTCAAACTAACTTTTCCTAGTGTTGCCATAGCCCAAGAGTTTAAGTAGAGCCAGCTAAAGTGCTCTTAAGACTATTAATGTAGGTTTGCTGTAAGTCATGGCACACTGCGAAGCTTCAGAAGATTGGAAGAAAATTAAAGGTTGTGTCAAGTTTTCAAAAGGGCAAACTGAATGACCTGTATAATTATAGGTTGATCAGCCTGACATTGATCCTCAGTGAGATAATGGAGTGGCTGATAAAGGAGTTGATTAATAAAGAATTACAGAAGGTTATTATAAATAATGCAAACAACGTGGATTTATGGAAAATAGAACTTTTCAAACTAATTTGGTAACTTTTTTATGAAATTACAACTTTGGTTGATAACTGTCATAGTTTTGGCATAATATGCTTAGGTTTCTGTAAGGCATTTAGCTTGCTATAATATGGTATTTTGATTAAAAAACTAGAATGTTATACAATTAACATGGCAAACATTAAAGGACTAACTGAAATGTATGGTTCTTGGCACTATACTATTTTAAATTTTTATCAATGACATGGAGGAAAACAAAATTATTACTGAGAAAGTTTGAAGCTGACACAAAAATTGGGGAAGTGGTAAATAATGAAGATGGCAGGTCACTGATTTAGTGTGATTTGGATCACGTGGTAAACTTCATGGAAGAAAAAGAGTATGTGTTTTAGTATAGCTGAATGTAAATGTCTACATCTAGAAACAAAACAAGGATGCCATGAGGAACTCTATCTGGGGAAGCAGTAACTCTAAAAATGATATGAGAGTTGTAGTGAATGATCAGCTGAACAGGAACTCCCAGTGTGACATTGTGATCTAAAGCAGTGGTTTTCAACTAGTGTGCCATATCATGCTAGTGTGCTGTGAGAACTGTCCAAATGTGCCAGGAACTTTTGTACAAAGGTTATAAAAATCACTGAAAAACAAACATTGTTTCATCTTAAGCAATATTCTATACAACCAAAATTACAACTCATAAAACTTGTGAAAATTAATCATCAAATTAAAAGCAAGGTATCAGTCTTTCAATTCTAAAGTGTGAACATTCTAAATGCAGATGGGAAAAGGCAAAATTGAGATCATTTGTATTTTTTTCTGGTGGATCTGAAACATTAGTACAATTGATTCTTCTTTAGCTTTCTGTATGCACAATGCTGCATGCACAATGTTGCAAACCATTCTATATCCAAAACTATAGTAAATGTAAGTAAATGTGACATTTATGAGCAAACAATTCAGCTGAAAACAGTGGCTGTGCGGTGGAAATGTTTTTCTTATTGAAGCGTGCAGTGTTACAGAAAAGGCTGGGAACCACTGATCTAAAGAGCTAATGTGATCCTGAGGGGCATGAACTGGGGAGTCCTGAGCAGAAGGAGAGGTTATTTTCTCTCTGTGTTTGGCACTGATGCAGATACAGCTGCAATACAGTGTTCAGTTCATGCATCCACAATTCAAGAAGGATGTTGATAAACTGGAGAGGTTCAGAGAAGAGCCATGAGCATGATATCTGAGCTATCAGCTATTATCTTTGAAAAATCATGGAGGACTGGACAGGACTGACGATTCAAAAAGAACAAATAAAGTGCACATCAATGAAAAAGGAGATAAGGACAATTCAGGGGATTATAGACCAGTCACCTTAAACCCTGTACTAGGAAAAATAATGGAGCAAATCATTAAGGAATCCATTACCAATCACCTAGAAAAGAATAAGGTGCTAAGTGATAGTCAGCATGGATTTGTCAAGAACAAATCATGTCAGACCAACCTGATAGCTTTCTCTGATGGGGTAACAAGCCTTGTCATAGAGGGGAAGCAGTAGATGTGGTGTATCTAGACTTTAGTAAGGCTTTTGATATGGTCTTGCATCACCTTCTCATTAACATACTTGGAAAGTACAGTCTGGATGGAGCTACTCTAAGATGAGTGAAAAATTGTTTGGATAACCATCCCCAGAGAGTAGTTATCAACGGCTCATAATCATGCTGCAAGGGTATAATGAATGGGGTACTGCAGGGATCAGTTCTGTTCAATATTTTCATCAGGGATGTTGATGATTGCATAGAGAGTAAACTTATGAAGTTTGCCAATGATACCAACCTGGGAGAGGTTGCAAATGCTTTGAAAGATAGGATCACAGTTCAAAATGATGTGGACAAACAGATGAAATGGTCTGAAGTAAACAGAATGAAATTAAATAAAGATAAGTATAAAGTACTCCACTTAGGAAAAGAACAATCCATTCCACATGTACAAAATGGACAATGACTGCCTAGGAAGGAGTACTGTGGAAAGGGATCTGGGCGTCATAGCGGATCACAAGCTAAATATGAGTCAACAGTGTAATGCTGTTGCAAAAGAAGCAAACATCATTCTGAGATGTATTAACAGGAGTATTCTAAGGAAGACACAGGAAGTAATTCTTCCACTCTACTCTGCCCTGATTAGGCCTCAACTGGAGTATTGTGTCCAGTGCTGGGTGCCTCATTTCAGGAAGATGTGGATAAATTGGAGAAAGTCCAGAGAAGAGCAACACAAATGATTAGAGGTCTCAAACACTTGACCTCTGAGGGAAGATTGAAAAAGCTGGGTTTGTTTAGTCTAGAAAAGGGGAGACTGAGAGGGGAGATGAAAGAAGTTTTCAAGAGCCTGTCATGAGGAGCAGGGAGAAAAACTGATCTTCTTAAATGCTGATGATAGGACAAGAAGCACTGGACTTAAATTACAACAAGGGAGGTTTAGGCTGGGCATTAGGAAAAAATTCCTAACTGTCAGAGTGATTAACCATTGGAATAAGCTGTCTGTGCAGATTGTGGAATTTCAATTATTGAAAGTGTTTAAAAGCAAGTTAAAGAAGCATGTGTAGGGATGGTTTAAGAGCGTAGCTGGTCTTGCCATTAGTGCAGGGGACTGGACTTGATGACCTCTCATGGTCCATTCCAGTTTCTGTGATTCTATAATTAAAGAATTAAAAGACATGCCTTACATTGGTAGACTCAAAGGGTATGTCTACACTGGAGACTCTGTTAAGTCGACTTAGTAAGGTTGACTTTATGGGTATGTCTAGACTGACAGTGACAACATCGCCGCCATCAGCGGTGACTATGAACTCACTGCTGAGCTCTGGAAGTCATCATAGTAACTCCTGCCCCATAACAGGAGTTGGTGAAAGCTGCGCCTTGTGAATCTGCTGTTGACTGCTGCCAAAAATCCAGGTAAGTGCAGACTATGGCTACGTCAACTTAAAGTTGACCTTGTTAAGTCAACTACAGCGTCCACATTCCAAACTCCTGAAGACTGCCCGTGTCCACACTGGCAGCTGATAGGTCGACTTAATGCTTAAGTTGACCTTCTTAAGTTGACTTAAGGGCTATTCCCTGTCTACACTGGCTTAAGTTAACTTAATAAGGTTGTCTTAGGCCTTAAATCGAACTTAAAAGGTGGAGTTATTAAATCTACTTAAGGAAGCATTTAAGTTGACTTAATAAATTCCCGGTGTGGACAAAGCTTTCCTTTGGTTGACTAAAGAAAGGTTAAGTGGACCTAAGGCTCCAGTGTAGACATACCCAAAGAGCTCAATATATTTAGTTTAACAACGAAATGATTAAAAGGTGAGTTGATCACCCTCTATAAGCAGCTATGTTGGAAACAAACATTTAATAATGAGCTCTTCAATCTTGCAGAGACAAGTATTACACGATCCAATGGTGGAAACTGAAGATAGATCAATTCAGACTAGAAATAAGGTATACAATTTTAGCAGTGAAATTGATTAACAGCTGGAACAATTTACCAAGAGTCACAGCGGACTCTCCATTACTGACAATTTTAAAATCAAGACTAGATGATTTTTTCTAAACGATATGGTCTGGAATTTATTTTGGAGAACTTCTATGACCTGTGATGTACAAGTTCCAAAGGTTAGTCTAGTGTTAGTCTAGTTCAGCAAAACAAGCAAGGAGTCCTGTAGCACTTTTAAAGACTAACAAATTTATTTATCACATGAGCTTTTGAGGGAGAAAATCCCACTTCATCAGATGAGCTCAGACCAGATAATCACTACAATCCATTCTGGACTCTACACTTTCAGATCCTGATCAGAGGAATCACATGCCCTACAATTAAACTGAAATATAATAGTACAACTAGAGTGTTTGGGAAGTGGGTATAAGGAGGGGCAGAGATGTGCTAAAGGAAGAAGAAAAGCAAGGAGAATTTCTGTGTGTGTGATACCAGAGATTTTCAAACAGAGAGCTTGCACTGTGATTTTGGGATCACATTCTTTAAAGTTTTCATCAGGAAGAAAACCACTTTGCCAAATTAAATGCCATTATCTGAATTAAGACCTAAATTCTCTCTCTCTCTTTTCATCAGACACGTGAGTGCTTAACATAATCTGAGGATTTATAGCAGCTTTGTACTTGAATGCATAGTGTAGTCAGCTGTCGGTATGATCAGGTATGGCTAGTTTTCACTGATATTATTCTGTATGCTCTTTCATCCCTCTTGATCTATAACATTTAGAGTATATATTTGTCCCTCTTTCTAAGCACCTTTGATATTAATATTAACGAGAGCTCTGCCAGCAGATTTATGGAACAGCAGTTCTATTAGTATGATATAGAGTTGACACTGATTATTTTACTTCTGATGATTTGTATTGTGGTAGGGCTCCAAAGCACTGATCAAAAACCACAAACTTGGAAGAGGTTGGGGTGGTACCGTGAGACTTGGAAGATGTGGGTTTAAAGTGCCCTACTTTGCTACAGACTCGCTAGGTGACATGACAAGTCACTTAGTCTCTCACTGTCTCAGTTTCACATCTGTAAAATGGGGTTATTTGTACTGTCTTCCCCCACAAGTATTTTGTGAGGATAAGTACAGGAAAAGGTTGTAAAGCACTCAGATAGTTTGCTAATTAGTGTCATGCAAGTACCTAAAATGGATGGGTGCAAGGAAGTTAATGAGAGTTTTCCCACTCATTTCAGTAGTCTTTGGATTAGATTGGATTTTCCAGAGCTCAGTACCAAATAGATCCCATAAAGGCACTTAAAGAAACGGCCACTTTTCCAAAAGAGCTCAGCTCCTGTGCAGGCATCTAGATGAAGCAGCACATTTTCAGCAGCCAGCAGTCCTAATGTTCAGCAGTCATTTTCTTCTGATGACTAGACAATGTGATGCGTATTAAGTACCATAGATCTGTTCTCCGGGCATTACTGCAGAATTGTTCTGTGTCATTTTACTATGAAAGGCCCCTCAGCATTTACAACATAGTGTGCACAGTGACCACCTAATGGACAGCTCTGCAAGTGTTACTCAGAAACACTCAACTGAAGTCAATAGGGCTAAATCACCTAATTGAGGAACAAACGTATGAATAAGCCTTGCAGATAGGGGTATCAATTAAGCAATAGCTAGCACAATATGTGTATGCTGTCCAATTCTATGACCTTTATTCTTTTGAGTACTCCAGCTCATTTCAGGACTGGACCCTGAAACATGACTCCAACAGGCTTGATTTGCAAGGATCTCTATGCAAATCTGGCGCTGGGTTACTTTGGCAGCACTTGGACACAGCATTTTAAGACCATACTGACTTTGGATTGCAGCTCACTGCTTCTTTTTTCTCTTTTTAACATGGATTTCAGAGGTCAGTACCCTATGCACATATGCAGCAAGAGCAGAAAAGACATACTGTACAAAAGAGATAGGGGTAATAAAGGAAAATGAACACAGACAGGTAAACATCTTTAAAAGACTATAAAGCAGATGCCTATGTAAAAGATTAAATGAAGTCAGTGGAATATAATTAAGACAAGCAGTGCAAATTTCAAGCAGAATTATGCATTAGTTGAAAGAGACATTCTTAATCCATTGAGGGATGTCTGTGTTTGGAGTTGAAGATTTTTTCCAACACACTTCTATTAAAATACCCAGAAAGAAATCCCAAGTCAGAACACAAAACAAAACCAACAACCTCTCAGCAATCCCTAAACAAAGTAAGAGGCCTTATTTCATTAACTACTTTGTACAGTGTAAATATAACATCACCCATCCCCCCCAAAATAACGAAACAAAACAACCCTGTAGATACTATTTGCTCATCAAATTCTAGTTAAGAAAACAAACCCTAATTGAATTTCATCATACTGCAGAAAATCTGCAAGTTTTAAACTTTCCACATATAGGCAGAGAAATTATGCTCAGTTTATAATTCATTTGTAAACCAGGTCTACAAAGTCAACATGGAATTTTCAGATTAATCTGAGCTCTGTTTTTGTGCATCACCATAACAGAGGTGACACAGGACACAGACGACCTTCAGCGACACTTTTGTAATGCCCTGAACTTCAATGGGCTTCCACAGTCATCTTGAATAGAGTTTAGTAAACAATGCTCTAGCCTAGCAGTGGCGTCATGGTGGCGAGCAAATGGGACTCGTGCCCGGAGTCCCAGCACCAGTACCCCAGGTCTGGCGGGGACCCAGGCCCCAGCTGCCACCAGACCGATGTAGTTCCCTGGTTGGCAGGGCTTTCCCTGGGGGCCCACCAGCTGGCCCCACACTCCCACTCCTTCCCTGAGCCCCCTCCACTCTGCCCCTGGGCTCTCCTCTCTCTCCGCACCTCTGGGCTGGCCCTCCCTGCCCCAGGGCAGAACAACCGGCCCAGGGAAGGGGCAGTACAGCAAAGCCTGGCCTCTGGGCCGGACCACTCCGCCCCTGGGTTGGCTGTTCTCTGCCCTGGGAGCAGGACGAGCTGGCCCAGAGCAGAGGCTGGCTCTGTGCTCCCACCCCCCTTCTCAGCCGCCTTTGGCTGCATGCCGAAGTCAGTGGGTGGGGGACAGCACAGCCATGGGGGGGCAGTGGTGCAGACACATGCTGCCCTGCCCAGGGCATGACAGCTCAAGGCCCATGGAATTGTGCGCCCCGGGTCAATCATGCCCCTCACTCCCCCTAATGTCAGCCCTGCTGCCAGAGCCCGGAGATCCAGGGCCTGGCTGATGCCGGCCCGATACAGCCTCCCATTGCGGACTGCAGATCCAGGGCCTGGCCATCAGTCCGATGCAGCCGCCACCAGAGATTCCAGGCTGGGCTACAGGCTGGCCACAGCAGGAGCCCAATCTGGCCCAGGGGGACCCCTGGGATGGACCGAGCCCCCCAGGTGGATTGGACCCTACACTAGGCCTTGGGCCCAGGCCCCAAACCTATTTTGGGGGTAGCCATGTCTCTGTAGCCTAGTAGTCCTATGACTTTTCTATACTGACAATTGTTAGCAATAAGGGAACGGCATAGTGTTTCTGACACCTTACTACTTCTTTGAGACCTGCAACTTGAGCATGCTTGCTCTAGAGCAGAAGTCCACAACCTTTTGCAGGTTGCAACACACTTGGGTATCATATCGTGACCCTATAGGACACACCAGCCCACCTCCCCCAGGCCAAATCCAGTCATCTTCCCAGCTCTCTGCAACACACTTACCACTGAGTGGTGACACAGTAATGTGCTCCAACACAGTGGTTGAGAACCACTGCAAGATGCTGGAGGAGACTGAGAATGCAGCTTTTTCCTTCTTAGTTCTGCCTAGCTAACAAGAGGAAGAAGCAACAAAACCATATTTTGTCATTAAAATAAAAGAAAATGGGGGCTCTCATACAAGAACAGATCTATCTAGTAAGAAGGTGGCCTTTCTCTAATACCTCCCTTCCAACAGAACCCTGCCACAGGAATTAATGCTAGAATTGGAAGGGTGCTGATTATGTCAGACATCTCCTTGTCTCCTGTAGTCAATCAAAAAGGAGGGAGTTATGTAAAGATTTGGGAGATTAGAAAAATGTGGAGCATGACATCATTTCCCTCCTCCAATTACAGTACAAGAGAGAATCATTTAACTCCTTTCTTAAAATACATGCTAGGCTAAGGCATACTGTGAATCTTTTTCAAAGAAGTCTGGTGCATTTACAAAGAATTTTTTTAAAGTTGCAGGGGACGCAGGCTATTGCATTTAAGCACTGCCATCATCTTGTTTCTAAATAAGAGAATTGATGACAATTTCTTCCTAAACAGCTATTTTCCCCACTGTCTGTTTCTTTAGCCAACTGCTGCAGATTTAAAATCCAGGGTTGAATATTTCAACAAGATGTATCCTCTCACAGCAGTGCCTCTAGGGAAAAATGCCTACACAAAGCAAGGGGATTTGTGGTCTGAGTCAAATCTAATGTTGTTCACTCTTCATTTGTCAAGATCGACATATAGTGCCCAGAACTAGTCTCAAACTACTGTTACTTATTGAGACCCTATTGGCTAAAAGACTTCCTGGTAAAAGAAACGTAAATATGCAAGCAAAACTCAATGAAAGGACTTAAGATAGTAAACTGCTATTTACATTCATTGACTTCTCAGACAAAACAGCTAACAGCTGAGAGCCTGACAAACTGAAAAACAAATGTAACAGAGCATCACTCTTTGCCTAGAAGCCAAATTTTGTTACATAAGGAAGTTTCATAGCTGTTTATAGTCCTTCTTCCACAATAAACTGGTGCTAACTGTGTCTTACAGCTTGATTCTGGTACTTCAAATCACACCAGTGCCTGGTATTAGAAGCCAGTGAAAAATGCTAAACTTGTTCCCGTACATCCTTCGAAATGAACGAAATTGTGCATTTAAAAAACAAGCAACACTTTGATGGTGGATGGGGACGGGGGGAGAGAGAGAGTAATATCCTACTCGGTTCACATCGCTCTAGAGAATTGAGAAGGATGTTATCACTATAAAGTTAATTACATTCATGATTAGAGCTACTGAGCAAAAACATAGGATAGGAGAGACAAGGGAAGAGACAGAAAGCAACGAAGTTCTAACATTTGCATGGCATCCTACCTCCAGAATATCTATCAGGACATTTTCTTCTGGCTGCTTAGTGCTCCTGACATTCTCAAGTAATATGGAGTAGTATACACCCTGTGGGTCAGACTGGTACAGGTTGTACGTGTCTGTCTGGTACCATTCCTGAACAGCCACAAACACTTGGTTTTCATCTGTACTGATAATCTGTACATCCTGCAGAAAAAGAAATAAGATACAAGATTAATCATAATTAGCAATTAGAAAAGATACTGTCATGCCTACATTATGAAAAAACAAATTGGTCATGAGAGTCAAATGCCAAAGAAAATACACACAGTGTAAAGATCACAGACTATGAACTTCCTATCTCTCTCTCAGATTCTGAGAGGTAGAATTTTCACCTACAGGCAGAGGTGGCCTTAGGCAATTGGGGGCCCCAGGCAAAGGCCCACTGTGGGCCTCCTACAGGCCCCACAACCCCCCTCTGTGGCCCCAGCTCCACACCACTAGCCACCTGGTGGTCCCAGCTTCCCCCTCTGCAGCCCCAGATCCCCTGGACTGGCTCTGATCCCCCACATGCATCTCCCCCACAGCCCTGGCTCCCCACCACTGGCTCTCAGTCCACCCACGGTGTCCCCCCAGCAGCCATGACACCTCACCCTCCCCATGGCTCTCGCTCCCTGGGGCCAGTCTCCTTTGCCTGCCGGAGGCCCTCAAACCCCCCTGCAGCCAAGCAGCCTGGTTCCCCTTGCAGCCCCAGTACATCACCAGGCCTCCCCCTACAGCACCTCTTTCCTGTGGCTGGCTCCCTTCAAGCCCTGGTGCTGTGCCAGGGGCCCCAAAAATAGCCCCAGTGCACTGCTGCGGTCCCCAACAACCCCACTGCCAAAGGCAAGGGGCAGGGCAGGAGCACAGACCTGGGCCTCCGGGCTGACCCCCCCTTGCTCCTGGGGACAGAGCAACTGGCCCAGGGGTGGGGCAGGAGCCCTGCCTCTGTGACAGCGAGCTCTGCTCCATGCCCTCCACTTCAGCACCAGGGCTCCCGCAGCATGATTGGCCCTGGGCCTCACCTCCACACAGAGCCCCTCCCCAGCTGCTTGCCCTGGCCCCGGCTCCAGGCCCAGCCACCTGCCATGTGCTCTGCCAGGTGGGAGGCAGACACCGCTTTTGGGGTAGGCAAAGGGGCCCCTTGCTGCTCAGGGGCCCTAGGCAGGTGCCTGCTTTGACAACCCCAAAAGCTGCCTCTGCCTACAGGTTACCATTTGAAATCCATTCTAGGCAGAAGGCGGTGCTTTTGTTTCTTATTAGAAATGGGTTGGAGTTCATAAGTCAATTCCTAGTCAACAGCTTTCAATGTTCAATATTTGCATTTGCAGCAGAGATGCAAAAGAATGAGGGGATGCTGAATGAGAGTTACACTCACAAGACTCAGAAAAAAGTCCATGGAATCTCCATGGGTATGTCTACACTGGAGGCTTAAGTTGACTTAAACAGCTCCAGGGCCACATCTGGAGTTCATTAAACTGACTTAAGCACTTGCTTAGGTCGCCTTAATATCTCTCACCCCTGAAGTCGATTTTAAGGGTTAAGTCGACTTAACAAAATGTGGCTATTAAAGTCAACTTAATAAAGTTGACTTAAGGCAGGAGAGCCATTTAAGTTGTCTTTATAAAGTCAACTTAAGCAAGGGGACCCATTTAAAGTCAACTTTATTATCTAAGTCGACTTAACAAAATTGACTTTAAGTCGACGTACTTGAGCCCTCTAATGTAGACATAACCAATAAGATCTAAAATACGATCTAAAATAGGATAAGATGCAACTACAAATTAAAACATAGATATATTATAAAGAGACTTCAGTTGCTGTGTCATGATTCATTAGTGGCACATGGCTGACTGTGTCATCAGGAGACTGCCCACTGCTGAAAGAAACCCAGAGGTAGAGTTTCTATCATTGTTGGGCTTTGTGTCGCTGTTGATACTCTGAGGGAAAATGGAAGTTATTTTTCTGGAGGCGAAGGGCTGCTCAAGATTGAGCAGCTGCCAAAAGTTCTAGCAGCAGCATTTTTCCCCTCTCTCTCTGTTTTTTTTTTTTTCCCATGGCAGAGGGCATCCCTGCTTCGTGTAGCTGCTGAAAGTCTCTTGGCAGCAGGGTGGGAGGAAAGAGAAGGGAGAGAGATTTGGCACTGGGGAAGCGCTTCTGTGTTGTGCATAGTTGTGCATGCTACCAACTGCGTTGCAACACGGAAAACCCTTAGAACCCTGACTTAGAGAATAAGGAAGAAACTCCCTGTGACAGAGACCATATCTCACATGGTTGTTCAGTATTGAGTCCAGTAGGACCCTGGAACCTTACTGTAAAATAAATATTAAATAATAGCAATAATATGAGATTCAACAGTCTGCATTCATTCCTCAATAATTTCATGCTGTGGTTATTGCAACAGCCTTTTAGCTGGACTCTCTTTTTCCTCTCATCATCCTCTGTAGGGAAAATTGCAGGCTAATACATCTTATGAAAAACAGTCTAATACTCAAATAGTCAATCAGAGGAAGAAATCAGGAAAAGGCAATGCTGAAATAGACAGTTATAGTGGACAGAAAATTTAACTTGTGTTTGCGCTGGGATATGGCAGCCGAAAGACCAATGCAATTTTGGGTGGCGCACACAAGAGCATCATATCATGGAAGAGAATTATTCTCCCTTCTACGAAATCAGTTGCAACCACATCTGGAGTACTGTATTTAGTTCTGAGCACCTTATTAATGGAGGGATACTGACAAAGAGTAGAAAGAGTTGAGAGAAGAGCTTCCAAAAATAAATGATAGATAGATAGATAGATAGATAGATAGATAGATAGATAGATAGATAGATAGA